>CM076584.1:1044543914-1044980131 GCA_034641835.2 Pinus albicaulis | reverse complement strand
AATGTACAAGGGCTTTACTTCCAGCAGAGCTTCCACGTACGTAATTTCACATGGTGTTGTGGGGGCGCTCATTAGTAGAATCTTAAATCCTCATGTTCAAATTCCATTGTCGATTGGTTGTGTTTGATATTATGTTTTTACTGTCCGCAGTTGAATTTTCGCACAAAAAATTATCAGTCTAAAGTGGAGCAATTTTGCGATGTTTCTTTTGCTTCCTATTATGAAGTATTTCGCTCAGAACTCTACTCGTTGTAATAGAGGTCTTGGGCCTAGAACAGGGGACTTGGGTTTTTTGGAATCAAACTTCAGGTTAAGATGCTCATCTGAAGAATGGCACAGTGAGCCTTAGCATGGAGTTGGGAGTACCAATTTGAAGTGCAGGTAGGGCATTGTACAATAGACCAGTTAGATTTCCGGACCCTAATACAAAAGTTTCTTCTTCTTTCAAAACGTGTTTCTCCTTTTCTGTAACCAATGTGGGTCCTGTTCTTGTTTCAATTGGGGATGGATGAGCATTTGTTATTGCTCCAGATGATCACACTCTGGGTAGCCCTGGAGGCTATTTGGAGGTGATGAGTCCAATAGGTCTCAATGAACTATTTCCCTCGCTAGGGAATACTATTGCAGTGGAATTTGATACTATTTTGGATGTTGAATTCCACGATCCTAATGGAAACCAGTACCTTCAGCTCCAGGACCTATTCACAAAAGAGGGTGCCATAGTCATTCATGCGTGCAGAGAGGGTGAATTGCAGGCATTGCAACAGGAGGTGTTGTTGTTGTTGCATTGGCCACTAGATTGTTTGTCTGGTTCTGTTACAAGCGCAAAGTATTGAAAAGGACAGACAAATTTAGTTCAGATATTGTGAAATTGCCTCGGAAATTCACCTACAAAGAGCTCAACAATGCTACGAAAGACTTTTTTTGAATGTGATTGATAATCGATAATTGAAAGCAAGGGTAATCCCCTTGTGAAACCCAAATTTCTGAGCATTTTCTAAAACCCGATGACGGAGTCATTGTAATGAACAAGCGCCTAGGTCCATATTACGTCCAAATCTACCAAGCACCAAGATCTATAAAAAAAAATCCACAGTATCTGCGAACTAAGAAGAAGAGGCAGAAAATGTGTTCTACTTACCTGTTCGAATAGTGGTTGGGGTTTACCACGGCAAAAATTTGACAGAGCCCATGTACAATTTCGTATCATTGAAATTCTGGCAGTATCATTCAACTGGGCAAGCACTGCCTCGGAGCTCCATGACCGAGGGCAAGATCCCTAAATGATGTAGAGTCTGTAGCAATATTTCCCAAAGCCCAAACAGCCTTACATGAACACTAGTTGAACTCAAAGTTGCCCAAACAGCCTTACACGAACACTAGTTGAACTCAAAGTTGGGTAGTAGTTTTTTAAATCAAATTCCAAAATTACAGACGTATAAAGATAGTTGGGAAGAATAATTTTATGCCTCTAAAATGAACGTGCTACCTGTTCTCGAACATTATCATTCCCAGAGGCAAGAAGTTCCACAAATATAGGCAGTGCCCCGTAATCAATCACAACCTTTGTATTCTCATAGGCTCCAAAAAAACCCAAATAGGGTCAACCCTACTACAGGAGGAAGGGCCTGCAGTAAGAACTTACCATTTTGCAAGAATTGAGGGCGAATGCTGTTCTGCAAGAGCTGAGGGTGAATGCTGAGAGCGAATGTTGTTCTGCAAGAGCTGAGGGCGAATGCGCGCGTGATATCAGACGTTAATGTAGTTTTTTAAAAAATCATTTTTATGTAGCCCGCATTTGAATTTTCTGTTTTCCTTATTTTATTGGGCTGAACTGGATAAAATTGAATATGAATAGTGAGTTAATTGTAAGATCAGTGGGCCAAGGCCATACATCAACATTGACCATAGTGGGGAAGTATAAAAGCATGGATATTCATGCAAGTATAGTTATTAATGTAAGATCTAGCATCAACTGAAATTCACGTGAAAAAGTAGATGAAAAATGTACAATCATCCATTGCAGAGGTAATCTATAATTATCCAGTAAGACTCTTGGCTATGCCTTGAGACTAAACTAATTCTCAATATTTTTGAATAATCATCCATTGGAATTTAGTAGGAAAACCATAGTAAATCATTGTCCAATGGCCATGCAAAAATATAAAAATAATAATATCAATGGTACATCAACTTTCATACATGAGAACCCAGATGCGGGTGAAGTTGGTAGTGTTTAACGTGATGGGATGGGGGTGTGGCATAAGGGGAAACCACTGGCCCACCCGCAAGAGTGCTGTCATTCAGTTCTTAATGTCGACTGATCGACGTTTAATGCCATTTACTCCTGGTGCTTGAATAAACCGTAGTCCCACTCCTCGATACACATTCGCATGTCGCGACATGACTCAGCCTCCAGTTCATACTTATGGTGGTTTATTGCAGTCGATTCACAGTTGCACGGTAGACTGGGTTGTTATTATGGAACGTCCCTCTGGTCTGAACAGAATTCCCCCGCCTATGAATCTGTGGTGCGGTCCAGGAGCAGGGCTTTCTAATGTTCGCACTGTAACTGGTAAGAGGAGCTGTCTCAATTGTTGTTTGGATTTTGGAGAAAATATCCACTTCTCCCACGCTGGTTCCTGCAAGCTTGCTTCTATCTCCCTGTTGCCCCTCTCGCCTCAGTCTTCTGTCCATCTTTTGCCTCCCTGCCCTGCTGTCTCGAGTGCGACTATGCCGCACCTCAGGCAGAGAATGCGCTGCCGAAGAGGCTCCACGAGGCGCCAAATTCGATGCTCTCCCTCCACCTCTGGCACCTCCTCTGCATCTATCTCCCACTCTGACAGTCAACCTAGAGGGCGCCTTCTCCGCTCGGGCCGTCGCCTTGCTTCCCCCACTCCTTCCGCTCCTCCTGCTCAAACCCACACCGCGCATTTTTCCTTTAACAACACTTTCAATCAACCCAGGGTGACTGCCTCAATTACGGTCGTATTTCGTGAAGAGCCTCAGGAAATTGTTCCCAGTTCTCGCCCAGCGGAATGCAGCCTCTCGACGGCTTAGGATTTGGCACAGTTTGTTGGGCTGAAGCACCCTGATAGTGCGAACGTGCAGGGTCAGATGGGCAAGGCCACGCAGGACCAGGCGAACAAGGAAGCGGTGGGTCAACCTACTGAGAGGCAGGACGCAGTGCAAGCGAGCGAGGCGCATATTACTCCTCCTCCTCCCGGGAAGGTGATCCATTCTGTTGTTGACCTGTATAATTCTGACGGGGAACCAGATGAATTCTGGTGCAGAGTTGTCTACGAACCTGATCTTGATGAATAGTTCCTCCTCTTCACTCTGGTTTTTTGCTCTATGTCTGCCCATTCTCACGGGCCTGTTCATGTGTTTCTTGCTGTCTCTGAAAATGCATATGTCTTTTTTGCTTCGATATGGTCTCTAGTACTACAATTCTCTGGTTCCCCTGCGCGAGATTTTTCAAATGAACTGTTTCAGACTGGTTTCCCTCTTGCAGGGCAATCTTCAAACTATGGTTTTTTGTTTCAAATGCCACAGCACTCGACAATGATCAGGCTTCGGCCCGCTGTACTGTACTCCTTTTGTTAATATAATTACTTTTACTTAGAAAAAAAAACTTTCATACATGAGAAAATAGATACTGACAAATGGTACATCATGGCCTGATTAATTTCGCTCAGCAATTTCAAATGGTATAACATTTAGTCAACAGTAATCATCAATTTCTGCACACAGAGACTAATTTCTCTGGAAGCCTCAGATTTCTTTGGCTTGTTATTCTTATAACTACATAGACATAATTAATAGAGAGATTGAGGATAGAAAAAAATCATCAATTTCTACTTCGATATGGTCTCCAGTACTACAATTCTCTGGTTCCCCTGCGCGGGATTTTTCAAATGAACTGTTTCAGACTGGTTTCCCTCTTGTAGGGCAGTCTTCAAACGATGGTTTTTTGTTTCAAATGCCACAACACTCGGCAATGATCAGGCTTCGGCCCGCTGTACTGTACTCCTTTTGTTAATATAATTACTTTTACTTAGAAAAAAAAAACTTTCATACATGAGAAAATAGATACTGACAAATGGTACATCATGGCCTGATTAATTTCGCTCAGCAATTTCAAATGGTATAACATTTAGTCAACAGTAATCATCAATTTCTGCACACAAAGACTAATTTCTCTAGAAGCCTCAGATTTATTTGGCTTGTTATTCTTATAACTACATAGACATAATTAATAGAGAGATTGAGGACAGAAAAAAATCTAGGGCTTAGTCTCCACTACTCAACATGTTTTGTGAGAAATAATACATAGATTGATTTCTCTGAGTGCCTTAGCGTTCTTTGGCTCATTTTTTTAATCACAACAAGAATAAAAAATGCACTGAGGATTTGTTCTTAGTCCGATTATGCAATTTTTATAAGACAGATTATGCAATATTAATAATAAAAATAAATTTATTGCAATTTAGGGAAAGCTCGTTCATGTTTTTTTCTTTATATTGGAAGGTTTACTTGATTTTTGAAGTAATTTTTAGTAGATCATAGTGTTGGAATATTTAAAATTCCAGAACAACAATGGAGAATAAAACTCCCCTCTTCAACACAGAGAAAATATAAAAAAAAAATTCTTCACTGGAAACAGAGTTTTCACTGTAAAAACTATTTCATTAAACTTCAAAAATTTGGTTACAAAATCTCCTCTGACTGAGGGAATAAAAAAACTTTGACTGCTTCAAAACACAGTTCAACACAAAACTCACACTCTAAAATTTCACTCTATCTGTGCATTTACAACTCACTGCTTTGAATTGTGCATATGATGTATATATGTAAAACATATATATATATATATATATATATATATATATGGACCTGTACGCACGACATTTTTAAAACAAACATTAAAGAACTTTGACCACCGGACGTCAACCAAAAATTAAACTCTCCTTCAATCAATTTCGGGTGCCAAAAAAATTTGCTGACGTCATCAAAAATGTGACGCGAAATTTCTATTCAATCTTCTTTATGAATTTTTCGCGTCTGATTTTGGGCACTCGTACATACGGCTGAGTGTGATGCGAAATTTCTATTAAATCCGCCTCAGTGAGATTTCAAATCCGGAAATTTCAGTTTTGGGACCACTGTCCTTCAATTTTTTAAACTCTGATCAATCAAAAATGGCAAGCGGCTCTTTGCAACGTTTTTGTTATACTGCGATCTTGACTGTTCGCTGGAAATGGAAGGCGGCTGCCTGTACATCAGCTGTAATTAATTTCAACACATATCATATATTGAGGAAATATTAGTTTGACAAGAATCAGTTATTTCTCTTGAAACTTTAGGTATTAAAAGTCCATGACACAGATATATCACACTCCAAAATCCAAAGAAAATGGAAGAGCATTCAATTTTTTTAATCAAACTTTTATTGGTGAAAGGTTAATTTATTACGAGAACATCATTAATGAAGTGCAAAATTTTAAACGTAACGTTTATTGACTAGAAAAATAATGACCAAAACGTCAAAAAAATTTGTGTGACGGGTAAAGAGAAATCCAAATTCCAACCCTGCCTGCCACTTGTTGGTGAGTGGAGGTTATTCACTTTTGGTGAGTGGAGGTTATTCACTTTTCATTTACAGCTTACCAGGTTACTCATGTTACCAATATTTTCACATGGCTCACTTTTAGGTGACTAAGTATTGTACTTCTTCTTTATAAAGAACAATTGGTAGATAATTGTATATATTATTTGAAATCTATAACAAATCCAGGCAACAAAATTACAACAAATAGAAAATTATGCAAAAAATTCACCAGGGCACTACTAATGTGTAGATACCCTATCATTTCTTAGATCCTCATAACTTACGAACACCTACTATATTGGTATACACATAATATGGCATTTACCTGAAGTATTTCATATGTATCTAGAAGTAAATAAGTTGTATGACAATTGTTATGGCAGATATAAGATGTGTATTATAGCTTATATTTCAATTTTTCTAGCATGCATGTGCGGTCCATATAGTGACTACAATTACTAATATATTTCAGTGAAGATGTGAAGATGATCTCTCATTAAGTCCTAATTACTTAAAGCATCATTAATTAGCTTTCCAAATGAATAAAATATGTTAACAAATTAGTAAAAACTAGGAAAACAAATCATGCTTTAAAAAAAAATGGCACAATGAGTCACACTCTTAGATTTATTTAATTACCCATCAAGTGTTGCTACAACATATATATGATCACCATTACCATAGAAATGGGACGTGTGACCATCATTTTGGTTTCGCCAATGACATTCCACATCATGAGCATTGTTTAGGGTTGATTGTGTTGATTTTTTTTAAACAAATCATTTATACATTTTATGGAAATTATAGACACAATTTATAATCACATTACAAGATCATGATGTATGGATATTCCTTATCATTTCTTAGATGCTCAAAACTTACCAACACCTAATAGATTGATATACACATCATATAGAATTTACCCCTAGAATGCCACATGTATCCTAAAACAAATTAGTTGTATGGCAATTGTTATGGTGCATATATAATGTGTATTACAGTTTATCTTATAATTTTGTTGAAGTAGCATACAAAAATTTACTTTGTGATATGAGAACCACTCTCTAGAGTATACATCGATTTTGTACACATGGCTTTTCAGTTTATTTTTAAGATATATCATTGGTGATGCTCACATGATTATATAATGAACCATTAAGTTGAACTATGAAATTATTCCTCACAACACACACATATTGATGAATTAATAATTTTTCTCATATAATTTTTTTAATCTATTTTGAAAATAAAATAAAAATTATATATAATTATTTCTAAGAAGAACAAGAGAGAGTTACTTACCATATCTTCGTAAAACATATAATATCGACGTTTGGAGGAATCCGTCTAACGACGCTTTGGGGCATAGTGTCGCAATTGCGACACTTTTTCTAAGTGTCGGTATTGCGACACGTTTCTCTAAATGTAGGTATAGCGACGGTTACCCAAGATCAATGGCCCAAAGTGAACCCGATAACTTACCTTTTACCTTTTCGATAAGCGTCGCTCTTCTGACGTTTTGAACGATTTCCATTTTCGTCGGTCTTGTGACACTTTTGCAATAGTATCGCACTGAACCCGATAACTTACCTTTTCCCCGCACCTTTCCTTTTCATCGTGGCCGTTCGCTCGTTAAATCTAGATCCGACGGTGCTAATACATTTCCGCGCTCATAAAGTAATCATTTGATGTTTTGGCAAAGCCGTGCGAAATGGGTGGTTTTTCCAAACCACCCGCGCTTACGTGTCACCACCACGTTGTATCGCGTTCGAAAAGCTAGTTTCCGCTTACCACCATTTACCCTCATGAATACCACTGGTGGTATTCCCTAAAACTCACCTATTTAACATGAGTTTAATGTCATTTAACTATGGTTATACCATCGAAGGATAACATTAAAATTATTATTTGCATTCAAATTTTCACCTTTTCGCTTTAAACCTGTAAAAACATTGCAAAACCGTTTTCCTCAAAATCACGCCATTTGAACCCTGAGAAACTTTGCAGAGCCATTTTCAACCTACCATTACCATTTTTCGACGCCCATTGCCCTGAATTTCCATTACAAAGTACTACATTGTCCTCTGCGAAGCCATTTTCAAAAAATTGAAGATTGAGCACGTCTGCAACGTCTTCAACCGAATTCCGCTGGTTCTCCAGGTACTTTTATTCGAAGTTGCCCTCTGAGATTTCAAAATTCCTGTCGATTTCAAATAACTACCAAAGTTACTGCAAAAAAGTGTCCATTTTTCAGGGAAAACTCTGTCAAAATTTCCCTGGAATCCCTAATTGCCCTTTCTCGCAGTTTTTTCCATACCCTGGTCCGTTTTGCTGTTGAAATCGATTTTAAATACACGTTCTGAGCTTTAAATTCCTTGCATTTCCTAAAAACCCTACTCAGAAACCCCATTTTCAGTAGAAATTTGCCAAGAAACCCCTGTTTCTCGTAAAGGAACTTAGAAAACCGTTTAAGCTTGCTTTGTTCATTATTAAAGATGACCAAGAAACAGGTAACCCCCAAGAATGGAGGCCCAAAATCTGAAAAGAAGTCTTCTGCAAAGATTCCTCAGCTTATGTCCTTCAAAATCGACAAACCAACTCCTGCACTCCCGCTTGATTCTACAGAAGTGGTCAGACCAGTCCAGCCTCCAGTCATTTCTCCAGAGAAGAGCCCTTTAGTTGATCTGGACTGTCTAATACTAGACCCTAATGTAGAATTTAACCCGCTTGATGTCTATAATTGGTGCTATGGCAAATCATTGGAAAAGGGTGACAAAGATATTCCAATTTGGGAATCCAATCTGCCTAGATATATTGTCCCTCTCACTCATTCTGTTCCTGACTTTATCAGATTATGCGAAGCCTATTATATGCCAGAAAAAAGATGTATTGTAAACAAAGAAAAAGAAACCCTGTTTTACATCACTGAAGAGTCGATAAATTACATGCTGCAAATGAATCATGACCCGAATTCTGCTTCCCTAACAAGAGAAGATTTAACCCAACTATATCTTGACTTGGATTTCAATGCTAGATTCAAAATATACTAGAATTTTTGTCCAAATCAAGTTGATATTCCTAAGTTAGATCCTCCTTTCGACACCGTTGATTTCCCAGATGAAACTATACAGATTGCCTCAATGCTCTCCTTCATACTAGGATACGCCAGTGATGAATTCACTAATGTGGCTATCCTAGGTTTTCTGTCAACTCTAAACCCTGGTCAATCACCATCCATTCAGTTCAATTTTGCTAGATGTATTGCTGATAATATGCATTATCAGTTATCCAAATTATCAGAAGAAGGAGTTTTCAGATACTCCTCTTATCTACTACATCTCTTCCTATATTATCAAACAGATAAGTTTCCAATTGAATGTCAGAAAGTGGATGCAGAAGGAAAAGTTCTATCAGTAGTATTTTGGTCATCTATTCTAAGGAAATGGAACAAAGAGTATAGTTTTACAGATTTCAATGACTCATTTATAGCCCCTGCTATGTATCTCTTGGAAAAAGAGGAGATCCCTAGAATCAATGATGAGACAAGAAGAATTTTGCAGTTATCAGAGAGCTACAAAACTAGAGATTGGTATTTATATAAAAATCATACAGAAATCAGAGTGTATGGCTCATCCCTGGCCCCATATAAGTTACCCAGATTTGTTACTACAAGAATATTTGCTTTAGAATATCTGAGACAACTATTGAATGTAGATGAAATCCACTTCATAGCTTTCAAGAAAAAGACCCAATTTAAGCTGAAAAATCAAATTGGGCCATTCATTGTGAATAACAGAGAAGCCGCCAATGAGATAAATGTCAAACTTAAAGAGTATAAGTTCCCATGTAGTTTTACATGGAAGTATGACCCACAAGGTATTTTGAGTGCAATAAGGGTAAAATGTAAGTTGCCTGTTTACTTGCATGATCCTAAGCCCCATATTGAAAGATATGTAAATAAAATTGAATGGGAGCCAAACACCCTATTTGATGATGATTCACAGGCAGTACAGGTAATACAGGTAGACAGTGGCAAAGGCAAACAGATTGAATAGACAGTACATGTGGCTTCTACAAGCAAAGATACTTATAATGTACATAAAAGAGACAGAGAAGGAGATAGTTTCATAGCTGAGACTATTGAGGACATAAAATTCAGAACTCCTTATAGTAAAAGAAGCAAGTCAACAGAAGAAGAAAAGGATAAGGTTGTAAATATTGATATAAATGATGAAGCAACAAGAATAGTCACTCAAACATTAGAAGAGCTTCAAAATGTAAAAATTGGAACACAACAAAAAGATACAGTCATGAAGGAAAACCAGGCTACTATCGATTTGCCTCCTTCTTCTCAGGAAACTGACAATACAGAGTCAGAGATTTAGATCAGATTCAGATAGATTAAAGAGAAGAATGAAGAGCTCAAGAATCAAGCTCATTCTAGATTTCTTAAGGAAAAGCCTGGAAACAGAGACAAGATTCTTTCAGCATTTGATTATTCATCCAATAAATTGGTAATGTCATTCTTGAAGCCTACAGTGGCTGAGCCAAAATCAGTGGCAGATTATTCCAAAACAGATCTTGAACTGGATGCAGATGCCATTCATGAATTAGATCAAATTGAATTTCATAGGAGCAATACTGAAATGCTATATTCCAAAATTGCAGTAAAACTATGAAATCAATTAGGCTTGAGAAAAAAATGCTCAACCTCCAAAATCAAATGAGGTTGGACAAAGCCTCACTGTATGCTAATAATTTAAGAATAAAAGCACTAGAAGATATAGTGATTGAAGCAGGGGGTGACCCAGCCAACATTGAAGAGGAAAAGTCTTAATTAAATAGAAAAATGAGGATATAGCTGCTCTTAGAAAACAATTGAAGTTGCCTCAGAGTGAAAACTCTCAAGCAAAAGAAATTCTACAGCAAAAAACAGAGAATGATGATTTAAAGCAGCTTGTACATCAAATGACAGGTCAGATAAAAACAATGGAAAGTCAAATAGAAGCTCTAATGAAAGAGAATGAAGAACTAAGAAAATCACAACCAATGGTCATTCCTACAATGATCCCCACTGTAAACACTGCTATACCATCTACTTTGGCAGAACACTTGGCACCGAACGGAGTACTGCCAACTGCAGTGCCAATTACTTCTCTAATCTCTGCCTCTTCTTCTTCATCCTCACAGAGGACCACACCACAAGACCAAGATAAAGAGATTCTTAGTTTGAGAGGCACTATTAAAAATTTGGAAAATCCAAAAATGATGCCTTGACTACTTCTAGAGGACATGAGCAAAGGGCTGATCGACTACAAGAATAGGTAAAGATTCTGCAAGCACAAGTAAATCTTACAGATCAAGTGGCCTTTATAAAAGGTCATTTATGGACCAAAATTATTGATGGCATTCATTCTCAATGGCCTTCAATTCGGATAATTTATGAACAGAGGGAGTTACTTCAAGTTGCTAGTGCAGAGATTGACAAGACTAAGAGGGAAATTGACAAAAAACCAGCCCAAGCAATCCAACTCATAGCTTTTTTAAATAGTAAAACCAGGGAAGAGTTGGAAGAATTGAAAATTGTTGATAGAATAGAAACCATTCTTCAAATCAAAAAGGTCCTGAACAAAAGAAACATAATGAGTAATCTAGAGGACCGGTGTAAAGACATGAATTTATCCATCTCAAGATTTTTAGCCAAATACAAAACATTGTCAGAAGCAGGTTTGCCTGATATTCACACATTGAATGACAAGTTAATGCCTCAGAAATATTATGATCTAAAAATCATAAATCATGCAAAAGAGCAAGCCAGACAACAACTGCCTCAAGGATCACCAACAGGCAGAATACTTCTTCAGTATTTTGAAAATTTGTTCTTTTTAGATAATGAGATCAGGCATATGTTCACTATAAAGCCTAACTTTGCCAAGTATACAGAGGCAAATGAAAGTTACAGAAAATTGAAGACTATGAAGATCCCCTTTGCAGAAAAGTGGCAAGAATTCACAGATCTGCTGTGAATTTAATGGATAAAAAACAGGAAATTCACTTGCAAATTCATTTTTTACTGTTACCTCAAATGGTAAAAATATAGGGTTAAAGTGCAGTACAACAACAATCAGTTCAAATTAGAATAATCAGTTCTATTTTTGCTTGTAAAAAGGTAACAGCTTGCAAATTGTTTTGCAGTTGTCCCTCTTTTTAAGTTTTCTTTCCTATTTTTTATTAAAACATTATCTCAATTCTTGAGATATTTTGTAAACATTTTTTTGTATAAATACTTCACAATTCGAAGTATTCAGTGTGAATAAAATTTCTCAAGACAACTATAGTTCATGCTCTCTACTTGGCATTTTAATGTTTTCTACTTTGTTCGTGCTCTCTACTTGGCCATTGGCCTATGGGTGATATGGAGTTGTAATCTTGTGCTGAATGTGGTAGTTTTGCAATGTTTCAACTAATTTATTACCTACAAATTGTGGTTCTCCATCTGTGATTATGTCCCTTGGGAGACCATAGCGCACAAAGATTTGGAAAAGAAACTGTACTACAGAGTCCTCTGTAGCTTTTGAAAGTGCCTCTGCTTTGACCCACTTAGTGACATATTCGGTTGCAACTAGGATGTATGTTTTTTTGTTTGAGGGAGGACTAATAGGGCCAACAAAATCAAGTGCCCAACGTTCAAATGGTTCAATCACTAGTTGAGGGTTCAAAGGAATTTCATCAGACTGCCCAGGGCGTCCTGCCCTTTGGCAACTATCACAGGCCTGCACGAATTTTTTGGCATCCTTAAAGATGGTAGACCAGTAATAGCCTGTTCATAAAACCTTATGGGCAGTTCTACGGTTCCCAGTTAGATCCCCTTCTTCAATCTTCTTATCTGTAGCTTAAGGATTCTTAAGTGCCCTTTTGCTCAGATTCCATCCACTCCATCAAATCAAGCCTATACGTAGCCTTAGAAGGTCACCTATCTTTCCCTTAGCACATTTGCATCTCTGAGCCTTATTTCTTAGTTCTTCTTGCCTAGAGAGTTGACTCCATTGCCCAATATTCTGGTAGATCCTTCTCTTTTACCTTGAAATCTCTTTATTCCCACCAATCTTTTAAAATCAAACCCAAATACACAATCATAGCTAGCCTAATATCTGTTACTAAAACAAAGCTAAATCATACGGAGAGATCCCTCTCTAGAGTTCAAGAAGGCTAGATATTGAATTCCCAAAGCGGTTCTTGGTTACCCCTTGTGTTCTTAACTACAAAAATCCCTATCCCACAACCTGAGAATTACTAGGGTGATAACAGGCCTTGGGGGTATTATGATCCTTGGAGGAAACTCCCACATCTAGAAGAGTTGACAGAGAAAATTGGATCGAGTACAAAGGTGTGGCAGGTGGGTTTTACCCTGCACCAATTGTTATGGTGCATATATGATGTGTATTACAGTTTATCTTATAATTTTGTTGAAGTAGCATACAACAATTTACATAGTGATATGAGAACCACTCTCTAGAGTATACATCAATTTTTTACACATGGCTTTTCAGTTTCTTTTTAAGATATATCATTGGTGATGATCACATGATTATATAATGAACCATTAAGTTGAACTATATAATTATTCCTCACAACACACACAGACAAAGCATCGCTATTGCGCCGGATGCCTCCAAACGTCGCAATTGCAACACTTAGACATTGAGCTACAATTGCGACGTTTGGACGCATCTGTCGCAATAGCGACGCCTTGGAGAATAGGGTCGCCATTGCGACGTCTTCCTTCAGACGTCGCAACTGCGACACTTTGTCTAAGTGTCGGTATTACGACCCATTTCTCTAAACGTCGGTATAGTGACGGCTTCGGGCGGGATTGAAAAAATTTGCGGAAATTTCCAACATTTGGTCAAAATCGTCGGAAGCAAGTGTTGGAATTTCCGCCAAATGTAGTAGTTTAGCGATGCTTTGGGCCATGGTGTCGCAATTGCGACGTCTTCCTCCAAACGTCGCAATTTCTACAGGTTTTAGGTGTCGGTATTGCGACAGGTTTCTATAGACGTCGGTATAGCGACGGCTGCGGGCGGGATGGAAAAAATTTGGGAAAATTTCCGACATTTGGTCAAAAGCGTCGGAACCAAGTGTCGGAATTTCCGCCAAATGTACTAGTGGTTGTTTTTATTAATGTTTTTTTTTTTTTTTTGGCTTATCGTTTTTCAAATTTTTTTTAATTATTTTATTTTACTATTTTTAATTTAGTTTTAAGCTATGGTTTTTTTTTATGTTATATATATATATATATATATATATATATATATATATATATATATATATATATATATATATATATATATAATGTTTTTTTTTATTATAATTTTTTAATGTTTTTAATTTAATTTTAAGGTTTTTTTTTTAATTTTTGTTATCGTTTTTTTATTTTATTTTTATTTTTTTAAATTATCTAAAATTGTTTTATTTTTTTGGATTATTATTATTTTTTTTAAATTATGTGTGTTTTGAATATTTTTTTGTATTTTTATTTACTTTTATTTATTTATTTTGTTTATTTTTTAAATTTAATTTTGTTTTTTGGTAATTTTTTTATGTTTGATTTGTTTTTTTGGTCATTTTCATATAAATTTTTATATTTGTATTTTTTTCCATGTTTTTTTTTTTTTTACAAGAACGAATATTGGAATATATTAGAAACTTGGCATGAATGCCTCAAATCAGAATACAAAATTTAGGTGCAACGCCGAGATTACCTCTCCTACCGGAAGCATCATGACACATATGCTTATGACCCAGATCTTCTTACATGCAACAATGGAATCCATTTCCGTGATTAGCCCAAACTTGTGGATACAAACAAATTGTTTCAACAAGATGCAATAGAACATGACAGTTAAAGGATTAAGGTATTGGGTCCCATGCTTCGTCTCTGTCCCTTAGAAGATAACCAACGGATAGGAGGGCTGCTTTGTTGGCTTCAGAATCTACATCCTTATTGTTCGCTCTCAACACATGGAAAAAAATCAATTTTTGGAAAGATTTTACCAAAGTTTTGATTCTTGATATCAGCATTACAAATCTTAAATCTGATGGGCAGAATTGTTCACTATAGTTTTGATAATGGATTGAGAATCTCCAAAAACATTTACCTCTTTGGTGCCCAAGTCTTTGAGCTTCTTGAGGCCTTGGAAGAGAGCCAGTGCTTCAGCTTGAATGCTGGTGTTATGGCCCAGGCCCCAGGTGAACCTGTGCACAATTCTGCCTTCTGAATTCTTTATGACTCCTCCTGTGCCAACTTTTCCTGGATTGCCTTTTGCAGCCCCGTCAAAGAAGAGAGAATGTCTTGATTGCTTGATGATCCAATCAGAGAAGTCTTTCTCATTAACTCTTATTTGCGAATCTTTGGGAGGGATGGTTGTACTTAAATTTTTTTGGAAATGTAGATCAAATGTAGCACCCTAATCAATGTCCTGCTGGCATAATTTTGAGTCATCCATCTTATCTCGCAGACTTTCTTTCAGCTGAAATTTTATCTTGATCATAACAAACTTAACATTCTGCTCTTTATCTCTGAAAATCCTCTTGTTCCTCTCAAGCCGAATTTGCCAACAAATTATTTTTGTAAGGGAGGTCCAGGCAGCTTTGATTAAGTTTTTTTTTGGAAAGGGACTTGGATATCTGAGCAGCCAATTTGTAAACAAATCAGAGATGGAGCTGGGGAAAATGAAGTTGGATCTCCAAGGGCCTATGAGCTCATGCCAGATTTCTGCTGCGAATTTTCACTCCAAAACAAGGTGGCGGGCGCACTCTACATTTTCTCTGCACAAAATACATCTAGAAGGTCCATAAAATTCCCATTTTCTACAATCTGCCTTCTGTCAAAATTTTATTGTGACACAGAAGCCAACAAAAGAAATTGACTTTCAGGATGGAGGTGTGATTCTAGATCCCCTTCCAAGGCGCTGGATTCGGAGGGACATGAGGCTGCTCCAGTAACTTTGCATAGCCCTATGCCACAGAGTAGCAACCAGATGTTGACCCCTAGCCAAGAAGATCCTTTCTCCTCACGTGAATGGGAGCCATTCCCTTCAAGAGAGAAAAAAATTTGTGCAGTCATTCTTCAGATTTGGAGGTACTTGAATTTTCTTCCAGTTCGACCAAACACATCTGTTCCATGAGGAAATGTCCCACAGCGTGTTGTATCCAGCGTTGGACAACCACAGACGCACCGTTTGCAAGGAGTTGATCTCTGCAAGAGGGGTATTGTTCATAATCCAGTCATTCCAAATATTAATACACTTTCCATTTCCATGGATAAAAAATGCATGGAAATTTACCAGAGGGACGACTTTAGCACATATTTTAAGGAAGGATGATGTGATCTGGGGGAGAGGATTGTCAAGGCAGTGAGATCTCTGACCTTTGAAATATTTCTTCCATAGCGCCAGCTGCACCCAGCCAGGATTGGGAGTGATGGTCCTCTAGATGATTTTAGCTCCCATAGCTACATTTTGGGAGAAGATTTTTAAAATTCAAACCCCCCTCCATCAGTGGCTTGGAAACTTTATCCCAATTGATGAGAGGAATTTTTTTCTCATTCTGTTTGCCTCCCTTCCAAAAAAATTTACGAATGTAATCCTCCATCTTCCTAAGGATACCGGCAGGAGCCAAAAGGACAGAGAATTGAAATAAAGGGAGACTGTTGAGCATATCCTTAATGAGCACTGTCTTACCTGCCATATTGAGCTAGGAGAAGCCCCAGACCTGCATTTTGATCTTGAATTTCTCTAATTGGGGGAGCCAAACTCTGCTGAAGGCACTCTTGAGAAAGATAGGAAGCCTATGGTACTTTAACGAAGACCGGGATGAGGAGGAAGCAAACCCAAAACATCTGGCAATGGCATTGAGAGAGGTGGCTGAAGTGTTCCGACAGAATATGTGACATTTCTCATTGTTAATTTTACTGCCAGATTCCTCATAGAATTCATCCAGCATGCCTTTGAATCTACATGCCGAGAGCACAGTGGCTACACCCAGCAACAATGAATCGTCAGAAAAAAGGGCGTGGTTAATATTTTTTACTCCTCTTGCTATGCTGAGCCCAATAAAATCTTGATCTTGCTGCTTCTTGTTTAGGTAAAAGCCGAGGACAGAAGCTAGAAGAAAAAATAGGAGAGGTGAAAGAGGAAACCCTTGTCTAAGTCCTCTCGAAGCTTTGAAGAAATCAAGAGCCCTACCATTCACTAGAGGGGAAATCCAGGGCTCTGAAATACAAGCCCGAATCCAATTGATGAAGATAATCCCAAACCCAAGCTTATGCAAAATATCCAACAGGAAGTTGTGTCTAACTCGATCAAAAGCATTTTCTAGATCAAGCTTGACAACCATACCCTTTTCATTTTGATGCGGACTTGAATGAATCACCTCTTGGACTAAAATGAAATTTTCCACAATCTGCCTATCTTGGATGAAGCCACCTTGATTCTCCGGAATAATTTTGGGGAGGATGTTTTTCAATCTATTAGCTATCACTTTGGTTATCAATTTGTAGCCGATGTTACAAAGAGAAATCAGATGGAATCTATTGAAGGTATTGGCTCCTTTCTCCTTATGGATGAGGGCAAGGAACGCGGAGTTAGTGCTACCTCCAATTTTCTGACAAGCTTGGGATTTTAAGACCATTTTAAACACGTCCTTTTCCACTATCTACCAATAGGATTGGAGGAATCTGGCTGTAAATCCGTCCGGGCCTAGGGATTTGTTAGGATCCATAGCGAAAAGGGCATCCTTTACTTCATTTTTGGTGACCTTTGCTTCTAGCAGCTGATTCATCTTGGATGTTATCAAGAGGGGAACCACATCAAGAAGTTTAGAATTCTGGCCCATCACCACTTCCTCACTATACAAATTTTTAAAATGAATGAGGGTTGCCCTTTTGATGCTCATATTTTCCTTATGGGTGGTGTTCTCTTCCTTAATTTTAGAGATGGTGTTGAAGCATTTCCATTCTTGGGCTTGCTTGTGGAAGAAGGAGGAGTTCCTCTCTCTCGATTTTAGCCAAAGACTGCGAGATTTTTGTCTCCAGTATTCTTCCTTAGCCAAACATGCCTTGTGAAATTTCTGCTGAAGATGTGCCTCCTTGTCTAGAGCCTCTTTTGATATCTCAACATCTTCCGATTGCAAATGGTGGATCTCTAACGTACTTTGGATTTTTTTCCTTTCGTTTGCAGGATTGGGCAGAGATTTGGCCCAATTTTTTAGAAAAGATTTCACTCTTCTGAGTTTTTCCTCTCCAACAAAAAAGGAGGAGCCCTTAATTTCTTTCCTCTAGCTTTCCTTGACCATGTGCATGAAATCAGGTTCCTTGACCCAAAGAGGGCTAAATCTGAATTGGATGGGACCTAGATCAAGATGGGCTAGCAGCTCTAGCTTGATGGGTTTATGATCAGAAACGTTGCAAGGGAGAATATGCATTCTAGCCTCTAACCCTAGAAGGATAAAAGAGCTTTGAACAAGAAATCTATCTAATCTTGCAGCAGTATGACCTGGACCGAATCTTTTGTTTGACCAAGTGTACTTACCAATAGAGGGCTTGATGTTGAGCAAGTCCCAGTCCTGCATGAGATTCTCCACCCATTCCCTTGCTGAATCCCTTACGATGTTTCCTCCTCTCTTTTCTGTCGAGAGTAATGTGAGGTTAAGGTCACCTGCAATAATGGTGTTTTCCAAATTCTTTGTTTCTACTAGGTTTCTGATGGAATCCCAGCAGGCCTTTTTCTCCCCAACATTTACTAGAACATACACATTGAAGAGATAACAGATCTCTTTTGTGACGAGATGCTACAGTTTTAAGAATAGCCAGTGAGTGTTTAGGATCTCAGAGACTATCAAAAATTTATTAGTATTCCAAAGAGTGACCTGCCCTCCCGAGGCTCCTCGGGAAGAGACTTCTTTCCCTCCACCTTTATTCCAAAATTTCTTACTTGCTTGGAGGAAGACTATGTCCTCCATTTTAGTCTCCTAAATGAGGAGTATGTCTGGGGATTCTATCCTTATTAGGCTTCTTATGGCTTCTTCTTTAGCTTTTCTCCCCATACCCTTGCAATTCCAGGAGATGACCTTCCTCAATTACTTTTTTGGTTGTGATGAGCTCCCTTGGAGCCCTGATTCTGATGTCCAGTCATCTTTAGTGCTTTTTCCAATAGCTTCTCAAGGGTTGGTTGGATGCCCTAAAGCTTGTATTTGTATGTTTCATTTTATCTCTTTTCCCATTAAGTCTTGCGGCCTCTTGTGGATCTTCTAGCAGAGGTTTTAGAATCCCCTATTTCTCCTTCCTCCTCTGAATCCTCCGATTCTAATTCTTCCTCCTCAGCTTCTGCAAGTTTATCTTTAGAGATCTTTGTGGCACTTTATCCTTTTTTTGAGCCGGAGGGGATCCCTTTGGCTGGGAACTAACCTTTTGAATATCAACCTCCTGGGTTTCCTCTATTTCAGAGCTTAGAGGCCCGAATTTGTTTTCTTGACCAATCAAGGGAGGGGTCTACTGGGCAGAGGCCAACTGAGGGCCTTTTCCATTTGGGGCACTGAACTTGTGGGATTTGTGGGATGTCTTAATACGCTTGACCTGATTCCAGCCCTCCTCCTTCCCTTTCTTGGCCTCTCCATTACTTGGGAAACCTCTAGCAAAGTGACTGTAAACATGGCATTTCCGATACTTGAAGGGAAACTGCTCATAGTCTAACTTTTGCACATGGGTCCAATTGCCTAGATTGATTTTTATTGCCTCTGGTAGACCCACCTCTAGATCTACCTCCACGCATATTCTGGCACAGTCGTATTGATCCTTGTTATTTGCTTGGTCTATAAATTTTCCTAGGGCATTTCCTATGTGCTTCAGCGAGTCTCAGTTCCAACAGTGCACTGGGAGATTTGGTAGTCTGACCCACGCCGGGACCGCAGTTGGAACATCAACTGTTGGGTCGAAATATGGCATCCACTTATTGAGGTACAAGCCCTAAGGGCCCATGAAGTAGGGGTCATTCTAGAAGATCAGATCTTTGTCCACTTTTGAAGTGAATTCAAATAGGAAGTAACCTCTCCCCGAGAAATATGAGGTTACATTGTTTTTTATCAATGGCGCCCAGTTCTTGACGACCCAGTTCTCTATGGATTTTGGGGAGGGCCAGAGACCTGTGAAATGGCCAATGAGAGAACGATCTGCCAAGGACAGAGCTACCTGGATTGGTCCCTCAAGGGGAAGATAAATTTCTGGAATATCATCGAGTTTCTTCACAAACTTTGCTGCTTCGGTTTTCTTCTTCTTCGACAAAGATGGAAATATAAAATTAAATGTGTCTGCAGCAGATGGCAGAGGAGGAGGGGGGGGAGGCACCTCAGGCGTGCCCAATACCTCCATGGCAGCTAGGAAGCCCTAGCACGGGAAGCTTAATCTCACGGTGCAGCAGGTGGCCCTCACGCAGCAGTGATTTTAACCATACCTATTTATTACTCATTAATTTTTTTTTTTCCATGCTGTTATATATATATATATATATATATATATATATATATATATATATATATATATATATATATATATATATATATATATATGTGCCGAGTTTAAAATTTATTTATGTTTTAATATATATTTTTATTTACTTATTTTTTTTTTTTTTAAACTGAGTAGGACTAGATATTCATCATCATGTCCAAATACATCACCCTGATCGGGGCGGAAAATTGAACCAGTGACTTCACATCAAGGAGTGTGTTAACAACCCACCCAATCACCGTCTATTCAAGACCCTGTGGACTTTATTTACTTATTATTATTTTTTAAACTTTTTGTGCTTTTTTTATAATTTTTTTCAATGTTTTAATTTTTGTTTTCTTTTACATTTTACATTTTTATATATTTATTTTTTATTTTTTTTTATTTAATTTTTTCCTATAGGGTCTGTGTCGATCCTCGGCTAACAACTTGATCTCATTATGTTTCATTTTGATTTTTGATTTTAAAGTTTTCATTGTAAAAGTTCGAGTCCGCCTGCACAATGTGTCAAGTTCATAGTTGATATTTCAGTTTTCATTTCAATTGGTCGAGTTTTCCTATATTGTGTGTTAATTTGATGGTTTCCTTTTAAATTTTTGTTGTAATGTGTCATGCTAAGATTTTAAAGTCATCATATTTTTAGCATTTAAAAAATAAACTACTCCTAGAATACTAACTCTTTTATTCAGGTGTTCATTTTTAATTTTTATTTAGTCATATTTTTTTCCATAATGTCATGATTGAAAAATTGTCAAAATTTTAAGTTTTTCCAGTATTCCAGTATTCCAACATCAACATTTTTTGTTTTTAGGTTGTTTTTCATGTTTTTTTGGAGTTTTTTTGCTAGGGTTTCCATTTTGAATTTATAGTTCTCGTTTCAAAGTTTAGAGTGTTTTGTGCATAGGTTGCAACAAAGTACATGTACAGGTACATGTGTTGATATAGGTATAGGTACAAGTGTTGTTACAAGTACGGGCACATGTGTTGGCTAGGTACAGGTAAACGTGTACAAGATTTGGACTATCGTCTCACATCAGATGGGTTGGTTGGATTTAGAGACAGGATATATGTATCAGACAACAATGAGCTCAATAAGGTGATATTGAGGGAGTTTCATGCGAAACACTAATCAGGTCACCCAAGATACCGAAAAACATTGATTGCAGTAAAGAGGTTCTATTATTGGTTGAACCTAAAAAAGGATGTGGCAGAGTTTATAGCTATATGTTTGGATTGTTAGATGGTTTAGGCAGAGTGTGAACATCTAGGTGGGTTTCTACAACCAATTGAGATCCCAAAGTGGAAATGGGAGGTCATTTCCATGGACTTCATCACAGATTTTCCTAAGACAACTAAACAACATGATTCCATCATGGTTGTTGTGGATAGGTTGAAAAAGGTCACACATTTCATATCGGTGAAGACTACATACTCAACTATTGATGTAGCATAGGTGTTTATCATCTACATAGTCAAATTGCATGGTGTTATGAAGAATATTGTGTTCAAAAGGGATGTAAAGTTCACTTCCAAGTTTTGGAAGGAGTTGTTTGCAGGTTTAGGCATTGAGTTGGCCTTCATCACATCTTATCATCCATAGACAGATGGGAAAAATGAGAGGGTAAATAGGATATTAGAGGATGTATGTGATGCATCAGTAGCGCAAGTGGGAAGAGTATCTTCCACTGGTGGAGTTTTCCTACAACAATGGGTACCAGGAGTCATTAACGATGAGTCTGTTTGAGGCTATGTAAGGGTGGAGTTGCAACACTCCTATCAGCTAGTGTGATTCGGTTAACAAGGTACAAATTGGACTAGAGATGTTGGCTGAAATGGAACAAGAAATGCAAGTGATTAATAAGAAGTTGAAGGCAACACGTGATAGGTAGAAGAGTTATGCAAATATGAACAAGTTGTTCAAGGAGTTTCAGGTTGGGGATCAGGTGTACTTGTTGATCAATCCTAAGAGGAGCTCCTTGCGGATTGGATCATGTGCCAAGTTGGCACCACAATTTTGTGGACCCTTTAGGATTAGTGAGAGGATCGGACCAGTGGCCTATCGACTTGCACTGCCTCCAAAAATGAAATTACATGATGTTTTTCATATATCATTGCTTAAAAATTATGTTAAATATGTTGATCATGTGATTTACTGGTATGTATTGCGGGTGGAACCATATGGATAATTCCAGTTGGAGCCTCAATGTATATTGCAGAAAAAGGTGCTCATGCTCCGGAATCGAGCAATAGAGCAACCTAAAGTTCAATAGAAGCACCTTAGGCCCGATGAAGCTACAAGGGATATGGGAGATCAAATGCAGACCATGTATCCTTCCTTGTTTTCCAGTTGAGGAAAAGTAGTTTTGATGTGATTTTGGTATATTTTTAGCACAGGTGTTGATGATATTTTGATATATGTTTGATGTGGTGTTTGGGTGTATGTACATGGATGTAAATACTTCTATGATTTATATATTTATAGCATATCTCATAAAAGAATTTATGATATAAATATCCATGAGTAATATGTTGTCTTCCAACAATTTTTTTGAGGTATATGTGTGATTGAACACTGAGGATAGTGTCCCCGAAGGGGGAGGGCTTTGTAACAGCCCTGGTGAAAATTCCATGTAATAAACATTAAAACTAATAACCACGGTTGATGGGACACATATTCCAAGCTTGATATTGTGAAAAGCATCCTAGGGGGTGTTCATTTGGTCTATTATGGCTAAGGAAACTGGAAAATTCTATGGCTAAGGCATTAAAGAGGAAAAAAGTATTTTTGGTACATTTATTTATGAAAATAATGGAAATTAGGAGAAAATGGAGATGAAAATTCACAGGTTTCATGTGAGGAGGAAAATAATGGAAAATGAAGAAAATAGAGGTCCCTTCTATAAAAAGGCTTCTGAGTATTAGTTGGTACCTTTTTTCAGCTCAGTTTTTGGAACTCTCTCATTATTCTCTCTCTCTCTCTCACTCTTGGACACACATATGTTTTGGAGCACTTTGGCATTTTGAGAAAGAAAGGCAAGAAAGCAGGAAAAAGGAGGAATCAAGCAAGGAGGAGAAGAAATCAAGCAACTACAACATGATTCCTAGCAGGCATCAATTTGCATGTGTATTTTCCTTGCTATATTTGGCATGCATGGTATTGCATGTGGTATTTCATGGGTTTTTTCCAAGTGTGACAATGTTTTTAGCCTAGCCTTACCATTTCCATATAGATCTTATGAGATGGGTTTCTCATACTTCGGTTGAGTTGGATGGTCGGATTAGATTCAAAGCTGAGTGGAGTGGATCTCCGAAATGACAAACACATGGCCTAGTGGTCACAGAAATAGACTGTGGATCACGGTAAAGCGATTGGCCTAGTAACCCCTAAGCTATACTATGGGTTATTGTAAAGCTATATTGTGAGCCTTGGTGGGCCTAGGAATCCTTACTGGTGAGTGGCATGATATATGGTAAAGCCAATATTTTGGTTTTTCTCCGTTGGGCCTAGCAGTCTCGGGATGGGATGTATGGTAAAGCCTGAAGAGATGGTCTCGGTGTAGGGCTTAGTGACCCCTGGATCAGACTGTGGGTTATAGTAAATTCTAAGAGACTAGGAGGAACTCAAATTCCTCACGGTGTAGGTGGAGAATTATGGTAGCATTCATGCTTTTTTGGTTCTTTTTTCAGTTGGTTATGAGTCCCACATTCATGCTTGAAATACAACACAGGGGTAATTGGCTGAAGAGAGATTTGGCTCAGCCAATTTATGGTTGAGTGGAACGTGGAATTCCAATCTCTAGTTGGTTTTTACATTAAATAATGAATATCTCATTCCCTTGGTATTTGGTATGAAAATGTATTGGTTATTATGTGGATTTCATTGATGTTATATCCATGGTATTACTGTTGTTATTATGATGGTTATAAGCATGTATTTTATCAGTGATGATGTATGGATCTATTTATGTTTTTGTTTGTAAATAAATATTCAATGTATCGATGGTCAAATATATTTTATTGTAGCTAAATATGTAAGGGAGCAATGCTTCTTAGCGATTCTTAGATAAATATGAGACCCCTATGTTTAATTTTGTTAGTTTACACCTATAGATGTAATGTTTGTGACATGTTTAAAGAAACTCATGTCATGGTTGGGTGGGGTCCGAATGAGTTCTGATGATGTGATTGCTTCCATGTCTTTTATTTAATGTTATTTACCCTCTCCTAAAGTTACAAGAATTTTTGGCTAGTGAATTGGGCTTAGGGTCTAAATATATGGTAGAAATCCCGGAGCTACAGGCACAAAAATGACTTTTGGGGCCATAGTCGCTACCTTTCCAAGGAAATCCTCCAGATGAGGGTCTATACTTTCCCTTATATTTCCACGTCTAAGCCTCAGAAGGGATAAAAATAAGTCCCCCTTCAGGTTTCATGGGATTGGGAGGGTGGTTTACCTCCCGCAGGTGTTGTTGGTGTTGTGTAAGGTGTGTTTGTCATGTTTTCGTCGGTTCCACTTCCTTAAGGTCATCTAGGAGGTTGAATATCATATGAGTAGCCTCTCTTCACATGTTTACCCTGGTTGGATGGTTACTTGGGTAGATGTGGGAAGAGGGTGCTACAAATTTTCTGCATGATATTCAAATATCCATGGTGTAGATGACCCAATCTTATATGTCATAGCTCACTGATTTCTTGGTTCTCCACCTTCTCTAATTTCATGCTCAAGGAAGAAAAATATTCTACATCCAATTTGTATAGGTTCTTTACTCGAACCCCGATCTTCTTCACTTTTCCTATGGATATGTGATGAAGGAATGCCTTTCTTTTACTAAATATCACATCGTAGCCACAGTCTTCCCACATAGCAACTGAAACTAAGTTCTTCTTCAAACAAGGAAAACACAGGACATATTTTAATATGAGAGGAGAACCAAACTCCCTATGAAAGGTAATAGTACCGATGTCAATCGTGCTATATATCTCATCATCTCACATCTCGATGTGCATCTAGAGGTCCTTCTCCTCCTAGTTGTTGAAGAACTCTTTGTTTCCAGTCATATGGAATGAGGCTCCACTATCTAGGTACCACACAAAACCCATCACTGATGACACCATGCATGTGATGAGAGTGAAATCCAACATGAATTGTGAATCAAGAGCATCAACTTCCGCTCCTCCTAAGGGCTTATTGTTGGCCTTCTTGTGCGGACACTTCGTGGCATAGTCTCCCAACTTGTGATACTGAAAACTTTGAATCTTTGACAAGTCCTTCTTCTTTCCTGCCTGGCCAGAATATGATTTGGAATGGGATGAATTCCATTTTCCTTTACTTTCTTTTCCATCCAAGCAAAAATTCTCCTCATCATCATGCTTTGATGAGGATCCATCTATGGTGTTCCACCGACTCTTTTCTTGTACCATGTCAGACCACAATCACTCCAACTTTGGAAACTTCTCCCTCCCATTCACCGAATATTGTTAGTTGTGCCAACTCTTGGGAAGGCCTAGAAGTGCTAGGTTGACAATATCATCCTCAAAAACTGTAACACCAACACTTCCAAGCTCATCCCGACATTGAGTAAACTTGGTCAAGTATTTTGGTATTGTGTCGCCCTTCTCCATCTTCATTTTTCTGAGCTTGTCTTTAAGTGCCAACTTCCTATGGTCGTTGTTGTTCTAAAACAAATATGTTAAGTCCTTCCACATAGCATATGGATTTTCCTTTCCATGGAGGTTTGAGACAATATGATCTTGAACACCTTCCAACAAAAACCTTCTTGCCTTTTCTATGTTGTTCTTCCATGTTGCTAGATCTTGATCATCTACTGTTGTAGGTCTAGGAATATCATTGTCTATGAATTCCTTCAGCCTGTTGTCTTCAAACACTTCTTCCAACCTGTCTCTCCACGCTATGTAATTCGAACTACCCTCTAGGGCATATTCGAGTATCAATCCAGAGAAAGGCATCTTGATCCTACTGCTAGCCCTTAAGAGTAGATCTGCAAATTCGATTTACTTTCAAAGAACAAACTCATATTCTTTTGTTATAGAGTGATTCCTTCTTTGATACCATGTATAAAATCCATGTAGATTCAATTGAAAATCGTAATATTCTAAAACATTATACTTGAATATACTCTACCAATTGCAGAAACCAATTTAGATCTTGAAATCACAAAGCATGAAAGAGAAATAATTTCAATCACAGAACACACAAGTATTTCTTGTGCAAAAATTTAACTAAACACCATGCTATATGTATATTGCAAAATTCATAAAATATTAGAAGATTACAATGTTTTTCTCCAAGCCGAGAAACCTCTACACTATATCTATCTGTCTCAATGATTCCTAGACAAGATTGGTTCAATACGTAACCAATTTTTTTCCCTTCTAGGATCCCTATTTCCTTGCCATGTTTCCTTGGGTAAATAGGCCCTATTAATTAGGGAAATTCCCAATCCATACTGCACAATCCATTAGGGGCCTTCCTTTGACTGCATGCACTACCTATACAATTCAGATAATTATACAACTGGTAGTAAAGTTCCCTTGAACTAAAATCTCAATTGGGTCTTTCTCAGAACTGACATGCATGAGTTATTTATGAGTGAATTATCAGTTAATTAGTTGAACACATGAAGCGAGATGCCACTATTTAACCTCCTACTAGTTCCTCCATCAGTTAGAACTATTTTAACTAAATTTAACTTAGATACTTTGAGTTTAGTAATTACAACTCAAAATAAACTCAATCAGGGCTCCTATAATGTAGGAGACACTCTACATGCCTCTATTTTGACCCTTAACTCAAATTAACTGAACCAACTAAGTTATCCTAACTTAGTTAATTCATATCAGATGTCATGTGATGTGGAATTACAATTTTGTTCTAATTAATTCAAGGGAAAAATAAATTAGAATCCTTTATTGGTGTCATTTTCAACACTTATTGATGGTGTAAGGTCCATAGTGGAGTCTCCAAAGCTTCTAGTGGGCCCCTATAAGGTGCTCCTTCTACAAATGAAACCAGACCTTGTCTCCCACTTGAAACTTGTGTGGCACTTGGTGTTTATCATGGCATTTTTTAACTTAATATTGCCTTTCTACAAGATATCATGGAACTACTGGTGGATTTGTTGAATCCATTCAATAAAATTGGTATCTTTTTTCAGGTTAAAATTGAACATGTGTATATTATTCTTTTTTTGTGTCGAGGGGTAGTGTGACATCAATGAGACATAATGGTTGAAATCAAAACCCACCTGAAAGGGGTTGTGGCTAGTTGAGCTATGGAGATATTTGTTGCAGTTATGTTGAATATAGGGGAGACTCTCATCTCATGTGCATGGATTCTTTGGAGTTGTACATGTGTAATATGTGCACAATCACCCTGTAGATAACCCCCATCTATCCATTAGTATGAGGATGGAAGGAAGTTTATTTGGTGATCTTGGTATCCAACAATGACCTGAGGCTCCACTAGAATGAACTTAGGAACCTACTATCCTAATCTAATATGATGGTCTGCGGGGTCCCAAATTGTATGCACACTTGTTTGAAGAATAACTTGGTAATGGATTTTGTTGTGATGCTCTTTTTTTAGGAATTCAGAATGGGCATCTTACAAAATCTATCAACAAACACAAGGACACAATTATTACCATGCTTGGTAGAAGGAAGGTTATACATTGATTCCATCGAGATGGATTCCAAAATCCAATTAAGAGTAGGAAGAGGGGTGTATAAGTTGTACTTCTTAATGGTTGGTTTGGAAATGGCATAGGTGGTGCTTGACTTGATATTTTTGCAAACATCTTGTTGAAGCCTTCGACCAATAAAAATGCTTCTACAATAATACCACTATCTTTTCCACCCAAAATTTCCATGCTACCTGACTGTTATGTGCCTCCCAGATCATCTTGGCATGCTTTCTTGAAGGAACACAAAGGTGTCCTAGGTAGCAAAATAGTGCATATTAGAGGAAAAATTATAGAACTTGCTTGCATGCCATCACCATCTAGTATGTATCTACAAATTTTGGATCATTATTGTATAGTTATGGACATATAGAGGTCTTGGGCCCACAAGTGTTTATAATGGTGGTTAGTGCCACAATCAGGGGTTGACTAAGGTAATATACGACATGATTGGTGCTATCCTTCTTGTATTTAATGTTAAAATGGACTTGTTGTAGATATGTGGATGATTTTTAATGGCGATCATTCCACAACATCCTCTGTGTTTGCATAAATTGAAGATGCAAGTGATATGTGTGGATGATCGCCTCCTTCCCTAGAATACAATGTTTTCATTTGATGGAAGCCCTACACACCGGAATACATCTCCTTATCATAGGTGGGTTATCTCCAAAAAGTATCAGAGAGCATCTCATTATGACATGCCATCAGATGTCCTTGCTGAATGAGGATTGTACTAATAACATAATTGGATCCATTTGTCTTAATTTCAAATGGTTGTTCCAAGTCTAGCAAGGTGAGGATTGGTGCATAGAAAAGTAGGTGTTTCAATTCATTGAATGCCTTATGTTGTTACTTGGACCAAAAAAACATTTCTTTTTGTCCACCCTTGATAACTTGACTTAACGACCCAACAATAAAAGAGAACACCAACATGAATCTTAAGTATAAATTAGTAATACCCAAGAATTTTCGAAGCTCAATTAGATTTTTTGGGGCTGGTCAATCCCGAATAACTTGGATCTAAGTTGGATCCACATGCACACCTTGATCATCAATAATTTAACCTATATATTGGACCTTGTCCATGCCAAAGGAGCATTTATCCAAGTTAGGATATAGCTTGTGATACCACATCGTGCAAAGGACCTACCGAATATGTTGCAAGTGTTGTTCCCAACTCTTGCTAAAGATGAGGATATCATCCAAATATATAACCATGAAAGAGCTGGTGAAAGTATGCAATATTTCTTCCATCAACCTCACGACATTTGTTGGGGAAATTTTCAAACCAAAGTGCATGATCAACCATTCAAAACTACCCTCCTTAGACTTAAAGGTGGTATTCCATACATGTGACACCCCTATGTTTTGTTTTTTGAAGACATGACTATTTTTAGATTTTAATTATGGTTTGAACTCAATGGGTATGCCAAGATTGAAATTATGTGATTATGAAATTAAATTTTACTATTAAATAAAATGAGTTGTTTGGGAATAATCAGGATGTAATAGAGACTTCTTGTTATTTTATAAAAAAATGTCAATGGTTAAGTCCACATGGTGTACCTTCCCAAATAATCTCATAAAAATCCAAAGGAGAAAATAAAAAAATAAAAATATAGCATAATGTAAGAGAAATATTATGTTAAAACTTAGTTGGAGAGAAATGCTAAGTTGGGTGAAATGAAAAATAAAGAAAAACGAGAGAGAAAGGTGTGTTTTAAAGTAAAAAAGAAAAATAATTTTACTACATTAAATAAAAAGCCTAGTTAACTAATGGACGCGGACCCTTCACCGGATGTGGGTGACCAAGTCCCATGGGCGACAAGAGCGGTGCCACGTTATCACCACAAGGTTGAGTATGTGGTGGATGCATGCAAACAATGATGTGGTTGCAAACATGCCTGTGGGTGATAGTTTAAGCGTGGGAAGGACAGTGATAGCGATTAGCAATAGGCAAGACAAAAAAATTGAGGCGGAGGCATTAGAGATGCAGGATCCTGAGGGGAAGAGACACCGCTTCTGTCTCAGTCCGCGCGTATGCGAAGGTATTATTGCCAAAAGATGGAGGGAAGGAAGCACAGAAGATTGTGGAGACCATGAAGGGTTTATATGGTCCCGAAAGGGCATGGGTGCCATTGTTGAAGTCTGGTGCAGCGAGGTGGTCAGACAGAAAGGTGGTGGAGCTACGCTAGAGGCTGTGGAGGAGGCTCATCATCACTCTCATCTAGAAGCAAGGATGGCGGGCCGCCCATTTCAGGGTCGTCGTTGTGTGGGTTAGGGAATAGGAAGTGGGAGAGGAGAGGATTCCAAGGGCAAAACAACTACGCAGTATTCTCTACCACATAAATGGGGATGCATTCTAGATTGAGAGGATATGTTCTTCAGTAAGAACGACAACGAGGATGCTTGCACCATTTCAAAAATGGAGGTGGACCTGGTTAAGTCTCTATGTTGAGAGTATGGGAAGGGAGTCGAGGTGCACCAGGTTTGGGTGTCAAGGATATTCCTAGGCCGTCTGATTTGGGAGAGGAGGAGAATTGGGCAAGCGGTCGGGGAAAACCTCTGCAGCATTAGGGAAGTGTTGGAAAAAGCCTCAGAAAACTGCAGGACACCAGGGTCATAGTTGGATATCTCGACATTCTGCGACCCGACAATGCGCTCCCACTGGAAGCTTACAGGGATGGAGAAGAAGAGGAAGACTAGACCAAGCAAGAGTCAGAAAGGCCAGGAGGGGAGGACCAGGACCGAGACTGATAAGGTGCCTTGGCCCCCTTTTTTTATGATCAGTTATCTATGTGATTTCAGCCCTGTAATGTCTATAGTTCACATTCTTAGTAGGTTTAGATAGTTAAAAGTGAGAGTTCTGGCTCTACTACCTTTGTTAGTGGCCATTAGACTAGACTTTCCTTCGGTTTCCCGATATGAGCGGAGAAGTTTTTGTAATTTTGGACACATGGTATTGTTTCTGGAGTCCCGGAAGATCACTATATGTAAAAATATAAATATTTAATAAAAGGAGGCATATACTTGTTGATAGAAAAAAAGGGATGCAAACCCTTAAATTAGGATGTTGCTAAGGAAAAAAAATTCTTGGAAGCTCTATAAGAAAAGCACTCAACAAAATAAAGTTGTTTATTCTTGGAGGCAAGAAGGTATGAGCTCGGGGGGGGATTTCTAGTTGCAATTAATTTCTGGGGAGGAACGTGCTCTCTCCCAAATTATTCCCAAGTAACTCATTAGATTCATATTAATGTGTGTTAAATATTTATGTTGAATTTTATATATGTTGATTATAATATCGTTGAAATAATAGTTAAATTGAATAACAAGTAACTCAATTTTTTTATAGAAATAGAGTTTTTGCATGCTTAATCAAATATTTTTAAGTTCATAATTTAATATACTTCTATTAAAAAATATTTGATTAAATTTTACATATGTATGAAATTTTCTATGTGTATTCTAGAATGAAATTTTAGCATAGAAGAAGTGTCTTGGATCTAAATTATCAGTAAATAACAAGTGAATGTTAGGACCTTAAGATATCTGAGAGTAATAAAGGTAATAATACGACTGTATGCATGGATAATTTCAGACAATTTAAATACTTAGTAGAGATATATTTACACTTATATATGACTGGTTAATTTATATGCTAGATTCTAGTGCATATAGACATAAAGAAAAAATGTAAATTACACAAAATTTCATTCTGGAGTACAGAGTACAAGATTTATTAATTATTAATTATAAGTAGATGAAGTAGATACTATTAAATATATCCTCAAGATGTATATATTTCTGTTTAAAATCATAAAGTACTATATTTTCTTGAAAAGAAATAAAAACTCAACTTATTAGTATGAGTAGGAGTTATAGTAGAAGTTAATGTCAATAAGAATAGGATAGGGAAACATGGAATAAACATATTTATTCCCTATATCATTAAAATGTAACTAATTTGTTTGTGAGTTTGTTTGAGACTCTTTAGTAAAGTAAGATCTGGTAATTTATCTTAAATTAAATTACAAAACTAGATTAAGTAAATACTTTGTCAAGCACTAATAAATTAGGTTACAGTGGCGAGATAAAAGAATATATACATATAATAATCACATGAGTGACCATATTTTAATATATAGTTTGGTGTGATAGAAAAGTAAAATCATTATGTGTTAACTATTATCTCAGAACAAGATATTATCAAGATATGTAAGAGGGTCAACATGGCTATTGAGAAGTGTAGAAAGAAAGTCTCAATGTGATTTTGCATTGGTCAAATTGAGAAAATTCGAATTTCCACATCAACAAACAACTTGTAGGTAGTTAACTGAGCTGACATGTGGCTCTTGTCACTCAGTTAGCTCAGTAAATTCAAGTTATAGGGCTTGGAGTTTAGTTAAGCATGTGTTATTACTAATTTGTAGAAATACAGTTCAGTGATTTCAAGTCGTATTCAGTTAAACTAGTTCTAACTGTTGATAGAACTAGTTGGAGGTCAGTTGTGCAGTGGGAAAATGTTGGAAATACTGAGAGGGGGGGGGGGGTGAATAAATATTCCTTTCAATTAGAGCATTAGTTAATCTTCAATTATTATCAGTGTTTGTACGATGATAGTAGCAAACAAGAGGAACACAAATGCACACAGTTTTTAAGGTGGAAACCCACTCCGAGAAAAAAACCACCTAATGCTTTTCTAATAATTATTTAATATTAAACTCCAATTGAAAATAAAGCTCCAACTTCCTAGAATCTAGAAAAGCATTCTTCTCCAGCTCCCACTGGATGGACGCTCCAATGCTCGAGATTCTTCAGTAGTCAACTGAACGGATGCCCCAACACTCGATGAGCTACAACTCACCCTAGCACCATTGTTATAGCATCATTTTTCACCCTCATGTGATTCATGATTGTCACTATGGCCTTGGGCACCCATTCCCACAAACTTGAACAAACTTCATAAAAAACAGTGTTAAAAATCCCATACGCGGGTATGCCCAGAATTTTCCGCGTGTATACGCGAGTCCACATAGTGACAATCATGAATCACATGAGGGTGAAAAATGATGCTATAACAACCACCCTACCACCCTATAGAAGAATAAAAGAAGAATGGACTCCCGTACCAGGGAAAATGGTCCACTTTACAATGATATAGAATGATGTAGAAGAAGAAGATATACTAGACCATAACCCCAACTTTGACACAAACACCTAATGATGATCCTAGACCTCCCAACACTGCCTCTTCAACCCTTGGCAAATAGATACTAGTAAAATTTGTACAATAATGTATTTACAATGACTAAGTACAATTATACCTTTACAATGATTGTATGCAGTGCTGCCCACTTGAAGACTTCTTATGATGAACTTCTTGCTGCTGTTATGCACCTTGGTTGCTGCTCTTGTCATGCTACCATCTGTTGCACCTTTATTTGCTTTTCTGCCGTAGAAAATCTGGTCCTTTGCAATCCTTGACAACACATAATCTAGTTTTTTCTTTCCTTCTAAGAGCCCGATATTGAATCTAATGTATCTCTGTTATTTCAAATCCTCAATATCTGATTTCGGTCCTGTAGTATTCCTCTGAGTCCTCTTTCCAATGCCATAGGTCTAACCCAATTTTGATTCTTCAAGAGAGAGTTATACTCAATCTCTAACAATGCCCTAATTATGGACCGTTTCAGCAGAGTGCACTTGTACGGCATGCCATGTGTCACTATTTTTTCATTTGGCTCTAAAATTGATAGATATAAAATTAAAGACTGTGCACTATCTACCAATTTTTACGAAATTCCAGTCTGATACTCAGAGAGAGAGTTATGACGATTTTACCAAGGTCACTTCTTTGAGATGAATTTCAGGAGCCTGCAAAAACCCTGACTTCCACAGATCATATCTCCAAAAATATTTCGCACCTTGATCTGAAATTTTTACTACATCTTCCTCAGGATTTCAGCTTCATATCATAAAAATTTCAGCTTTTGAACCTTTCGTAGAAAAAAAATTAGAGCGAAAATTCCACGATGACCTATTTCAGATGGATGAATCCCTTGCATAAGGAGGAAATGAGGATCACAATTTATATAAATGCTTAAGTTGAGAGGGGCTTCAACAAGTGAACATGGGAGGGATTTTAGGAGCTTTAAAAATATTAATTATGAATTTTCAATGACCCATGCCCCAACCCCATGGGGTTTTAACCCACTAACTGGGGGTAAAAACTTCAAACATGAATATCTCTCAAACTGTGAAGAATTACATGGCGTGCCATATATCAATGAAAACATCTTGACAAGTAGAAACCATCAAAAGAATTATTGACCAAGAATACATTAATTTGGTAGGTCAAAATTCCCATGCAATATTGGGTTAGCCCCTAGTGCTGATTGGGTTGACATCAATGACAACCGTTGATCAACAATCTCCCCTTTGGCATTGATGGCAACAAAATTACTCCCCCTACGATCATGACACCTCTTCCTACAACATTATCTCGCCCTTTGACATCAATGGAAAAGGGTAACTCCCCCTGAAACACAACCATCCTGCGGACCTTTACACACTTCCACTCGCCCTGACACATAACTGTCCTGTAGACCTGTAATCTAATGAGAACTTGGGAGAATCCAAAGCTTTTGACGAAGATAGTCAAATTCTTCACGAGGTAAAGGTTTAGTGAATATATTAGCAATTTGTTCTTTGTACAAACATACTCAAGTTTGATATTCTTTTCAGCGACTTTTTCTCTAAAAAAATGATATTTGATCAGAATGTGTTTTGTTTTTGAATGCATGAAAGGATTCTTGGAGATGTTGATGGCACTAGTGTTGTCATAGAATATGGGAATAGGCTCACTAAATTGTACTTGAAAATCTTGCAAAGTTTTTTTCATCCAAAGGACTTGAGTACAACATGATGTTGCTGCAATGTATTTTTCTTCCGCTGTAGATAATGAGATTGAAGTTTTCTTTTTTCTCAACCATGATACGAGACAACCACCTAGATAGAATGCTACTCCACTAGTACTCTTACGATCATCAACGCTTCCTGCCCAATCTGCATCTGTAAAGGCTTGAATAATGATATTGTTACCATTGGGATACCACAAGCCATATTCTTCTGTGCCCTTTAGATATCGAAGAATTATTTTGACGACAATAATATGTGATTCTTTTGGTACTTCTTGGAATCTTGCTACTTTTCCAACTGCTTGCATAACATCTAGCCGAGAGACTATTACATATAGAAGACTACCAATCATAGATATGTACAACCTCTGATCCACATCCTTAGATGAGTCGTCTATGCTCAATTTGCAACCTGTTACCATCATAGTAAGGATGGGTTTGCAATATTCCATTTTGAATTTCTTGAGCATTTCCTTGATGTACTTGGCTTGACATATAAATATTCCTTTCTCTTGCTGAGACATTTGAAGCCCTAAGAAGTATGTCAGCTCACCAAGTAAAGACATCTCAAACTCACTTTGCATTTTTGTAGAAAATTTCTTACTTAGTCGATCATCATTGCTACCAAATATTATATCATCCACATATACCTCAACGATTATTAAATTATCTTTATCTATTTGTACATAAATATTTCTATCAACAGTACCTTTCTTGAACCCTTGTTGACGTATATATCCATCAAGACGAGCATACCATGATCTGGGATCCTTCTTGAGACCATATAGAGCCTTCTTTAACCTGCAGACATAGTCTTCTTTTTGTGATAGTAGAAAACCTTCAGGTTGTTCGATGTAAACTTCTTCTTCTAATTCTCCATTTAGAAATGCTGACTTAACATCCATTTGGTAGACTTTGATTTTTCTTGAACATGAATAAGTAAGAAACATTCGGATGGCTTTCATTCTGGCAACTGGTGCAAATGTTTCGTCGAAATCAATTCCTTCCACTTGTGCATAGCCTTTGCAAACCAATCTTGCTTTGTTTATGGTAACTTGCCCATCTTCATTAAATTTGTTTCTGAACACCCATTTAGTCCCAATGACATTTTTATCTTTTGGTCATGGAACTAATTCCCAGGTGTTATTTTTCTCAATTTGATCCAATTCTTCATTCATAGCTGTTACCCAATGTTCATTCTGGCTGGCTTCCTCAAAACTACTGGGATCAAAGGTTGCTACAAAAGCAACGTGAGCTTGTTGTGATGAACGAAGCTATCGACCTTCATTTATGTCACCAATTATTTGATTTGATGGATGGTTCTTTTGAATCCACTCTTTTGTTCTCCTTGGAGGAGCTTCTTGTTGTTGTTCTAGTATATCTTGATGATCATTGTTTACTTCTTCCTCGTTGATAGTTGCTTCTTGTTCTACAATTTTATCTGTATCTTTTTCAGCCTCTTTCTCAAGTTTCAGAGATTCTAGATCCTCATCATTACTCGCTAGAACACCATCTTCATCAAATGTAACATTTATGCTCTCCACTATCTGTTTTCATCTTAGATTATAGCATTTATAGGCCTTTCTTTTGCGTGAGTAACCAAAAAAGATACCTTCATCAACACGTGATTCAAACTTACCCAAATTTTGATCTTCTCTTTTGATATAACATTTGCTTCCGAAGATTCTGAAATATTTTACATTAGCTGGTTTTCCTTTCCATAATTCATATGGAGTCTCGTTGCAATTATTTCTGAGAAGACTTCGGTTGATAATGAAGACTACTGTATCAATTGCTTGAACCCAAAATTTTTCATCCAATTTTGAGTCCTTCAACATTGTTCTACCAATTTCCTGTACAGTTCTATTCTTTCTTTCAGCAAATCCATTTTGCTGAGGTGTTCGTGCTATTGAAAATTGCCTTTTTATTCCATTTTCGTCATAGTATTGCTGAAATAATTTGGAAGTAAATTCTCCACCTTTATCTGATCTTAAACACTTTATTTTCAAATTAGTTTCATTTTCAACCAACTCCTTGTAGATCTTGAAGCACTCAAATGCTTTAGATTTTTTCTTTAAGAAACTGACGGCTATCATCCTGGTATAGTCATCTGTCATTAACATGAAATATAATTCTCCATATAAGCCTTTTGTTCTCACAGGACCACATAGATCAGTATGTATCAATTCTAATGGATGTGATGAAAAGTGTTATTTTGTTTTGAATTGGAATTTTTTCTGCTTTCCATGCCGACATGCCTCACATAGTGTGCTGGAAGGTTTTGAGATTTTCGGCATTTCTCATACTGCTTCCTTTTTGTTTATCCTGACAAGATTGTCAAAGTTTATGTGACCCATTCGTTTGTGCCATAACCAACTTTCATCTTCTTTAGCTAGTAGACATGCTTTAGTTGCTTCATTCAGAAAGTTAGGGTCCCGTGATTTGGCTGATTGGAAAGCCAAATGACAGTGTAACATCAAACCAATCTTTGGAGCCCAAGGACCTAGCCTTCTTGGTCTCAGAGAGGGCTCTCTCTATTTGTGTAAGGGATATCTGTGTGTTTGATTATTGTGTTCTGATTTTAGGCTAGTTATGAAGTAGGTTTTTTGGTTTTGGTTTTTAGGTTGTGAGGAATGAAACTGATAAAAGATATAAGATAGGTAAAAATATGTCAGATCAACTGGGCTATGGTGTCGAAGAGGTCAAGAAAGCTATCAGATGGTGATACAAGGTTGTTGAAGGGCCAATTTGATTCGAGGTAAAATGGATCTTTGGGAAAAATGGAGTAAGATGGACATCAAGTTTGTGAATAACAAAGGATTTAAAGCACAAATAGTTTAATAGCTAACATAAACATGGTAGGGCAAACCATTAATCATGAGAAATGTAACTTTAAGCTAATCAATGCATAGAAATAAACATTCAAGTCGTGCATAGAGATATATAACTCTCTAACTTTAGGAAATGGCTATCAGACTTTGGGGAAATACATTTAAGACAGACAAACAACTCAAATCACTATGTCGGAATGCCTAAACACAGTACTTCAAGCTATTGGGCACTTTGAAAATAAGATTGCATAGTCTTAGGCAAAGGGAAAGATCAGAACAAGACCTCCTTGATTCAACAAATGACAATCTAATCAGTCAAAGAGAAGTTTCATAGATGGATCTATGGCTAGCCATGAGTAAGCAGGGCATACCGTAAATCATACTTAGCATGCATAAAACCATGAATGAAAAAATCAAACAGTATTCTTAAGTTATTAAAGAGAAATCAAGAATTCTTTAATGTGACTAAGAATAAAGAAAACATGGAAGCTATGAAGAAATAGGAAATTTGAGGTGCCTCCAAGGGCATGTCTCAAATTTTTTCTCTACTGTCCTATAGCAAGCAAGAAAATGGATTTATGAATGAAAACTAGGAAAAAAAAATAGAGAGAGAGACACTATACCATTCTACCAAGTCATGGAATCCAACAACAATCCTCTTTCATCATCCAAGAACATCCAAGAGACTATCCAAAAGCATGAGACAAGTATTTCTTCCAAAGCTTATATGACCATATATTTATTCTATTCATCAAGTTCAGCCCTGTTTACAATGAAAGCCTTTGGAATATATAGGCCAAAGTAAGGAAAACCTCTTAGTTCAACTTGCAATCTCATTGGCCTATCCAAAATATCTTATTTTGTCCTTGAGGCTTTACAAAGCCCAAGGCACAAAATATCTCATAAAATATCTAAAAAATGATAAAACATGGAAATAAATTTACTTTTCATAACTTATCATGTACAAAAATAGCTAAACGCACATGAGGAAAATTCAGTTTTGAAAGGTTCAATTTTTACAAAAATACTCAAAAAATACATCAGCAAAAGGTCCCCTGACTTGCCAGCAAATTTTGGAGGCCTTCCCGATGTCAAAATGAGGCTCATGATAGCTCGTTGGAAATATATGAGTGTCTACTTTCTGAAAATGCTTATTTTTCTCCCAAATAACCACTAGAAGTCATCCAACAGAAGACCTGTGTGTAAAAACCCAAAAAATAAGCCTTGCTGATAAACGGGGCAAAGTGTAGAAAAAGCGAGTGTTTTTCGCCATTTTGGGGGAGAAAATGATCTTCAATTGTTCTGAAAATCACTGAGTATGTGCCCCTGAAAATATGGCATCCAATGATACCATTCTCATCCTTTCATGATGTCCCAAACTGAAATGGCGATGCCCATGAGTTTTGGCCAAAAACCCAAAAATGACAAAAAACCAAAATATGTCGAATTTCGTCCAAAATTGGTGAGCATGACCCTCAAGGGTTTTCAGCAACATGTTGTGAAGCAGAGGCCAAAATTTGGAGCCTTGAGGTGTGTTTCCTCAATTTTGGTGCCAGGCGCTTCCCTTTAGCCTCCCTGAGTTTTTCTTGAGCAGCCTTCAACTTCCGTTGGGCAAACTGATTTAGCTTTTTATAATGCCCGGTCATCCTTCGTTGAAGGTCCAAGTCCCTATTTTACTTCTCCAATTTCTTCTCCAAGTGATCATTAACTCTCTCAAGCCATGCTTCCCGATTGTTCTCTATCTCTTGTTCGAACAATGCAGTGAGAGGGGTAGATTGGAGAAGGGCATCTTCTTCTTCTTGTTGTTTCTCAAGGGCCCTTTTTAACCCCATGGTTCTTGGCCTCTTTCGCCTAGGCTGATCTTCACCTTCACTTTCCTCAAACTCAACCATGAGTTCTTCCAATCTCACCTATGCTTTGGAGGCCTCCTTTTTGTATCGGATGGCCCGTGTCTCATATACAACCATATGGACACTCATTTGCTTGTTTTGGACTTGCAAAAAGTGATTGAAGTTCCTAACTCTATGAAGATCAGCCCTCAAGGCATCAATTTGGCTTTCTCTATGGATCAAGAGATTCTCTAGGATCCGGGCTTCATTATCACTATCATCACTTTGGATTTGGATGATGTCGAATTCCCTTTCCTGTTCATGACTGCTTTCTTCCTTGTCCTTCCCTTTGCTTTGGGTGGCTCTTCTAGTACTCTTCCTCTTGGGCAATTCGACCATGGGCTTTTTGGGCAATTTTCCCTTGCTTCGGAGGGCCCTAGTCACATTTGGAGTTACAACTCTAGGCACCCTTTTCTTTGATGTCTGGGGCTTGGTGAATTTCGGAGAAGAGGGCATGGCCCCTTGCCTAGGAGAGGCAGCTAGCACATGCTCCATGGGCTCTTTACCCTTGTCACTTTGCTCCTCATTTTTTCCAATGTCTTGGATCTCTTCATGGATGCCTAGGCTGTATTTTTGCATCTCCCTTTGAGGGCTGTCCTCCTCATTATTTTGCATATGCTTATCATGCTGCCCCTCTTCTTCTTGAGGTTGTTGTTCCTTTTTATGAGGCCGTTGTCCCTCATCCTGTAGCTGCCTTTGTTCATCATTATGAGGTTGTTGTCCCTCATGTTGTGGCTGTTGTGTAACATGTTGTGGCTGCCCCTGTTCAACATCTTTTGGCTGCCCCTGTTCATCACCTTCATGCTGCTCCTGTTCAGCACCTTCATGCCCTTGCTGTTCTGTCTCACTGTGATGCTGCTCATCAACACTTTCTTCTTCATCCCCATGCTACTGCTCATCATCACTTTCCTCTTCCTGCTCATGTCCTTCTTCCTCATCATGGCCATGCTCTTCTCCTTCTTCAGACTCCTTTGTTTGTTCTGTGGTAAGCTTGAGCTTTTTGGGAATAGGTCTGCTAGAAGAAGGCGAAGGATGGTGAGTAGGACGTGTAGGGGATGTATGAACTGGAGGGATAGTGGAGAAATCTGGATGGGTGATGAAAGTATCCCAAGAGACCTCCCTCTTTTCAAGCTGATGAAGAATGATGACTTTGATGAGAGAGTGATGGAAGAGGCAGGCTGTTTGCTGTGAAGGAGGCTTCTTCTGAATAGTGGAGGCCATTTTCTCAATGCTCCTGTGTAAGAAGAAAGGAAGATTTAGAAATTTGGCCCTAGTGAAATGTTTGAGCAGTCGAATATGATAGGCATAGACTCGGAAGAATCTTCCCTCACAAGTGAAGTATTTCATGATGATCTTCATGAGGGGGGCGTAGCTAGTCAAAAGATATGAGAAGGGGAAAATGGCAGGACATGAATCTTTGTGCTCAGGCTTTAGAAAGGGCTTGTAATCTTATGAGTCCAGGTGGCTTTTTTTAAACCACTTCTCCCCAATATAAGGGATTTTAGTGGCCTTGGAGATGGACCTTGGAGAGAATTTTAAGTCTATGCCTGCCAACTAGAAATGCTTGTCTTGAAACCTCAAAGCGCAAAGATGTGTCAAAGGAGAAAAGCTCTTCACCTCTTGCACTCTTTGACAAAAATCTAAACACCCAACCTCATGGAAATTGAACAAGACTGATGGGTGGGCATTCACTTCTTCAATGGAAACAGGCTCAAATCTCTTATGCAAGCCACTCCTACTATCCTGCCTGGGAGGCATCTTGTTTTGAATGCTCTCTACAACACCAAGCTGCCTCAAATGGCTTTTGAAATGCTTTTCTCAAACACAACTCTGTCCTCTTTGTTAGTCACTGTTTGACCAAGGCAAATTTTCCCCAAAGGATGTGTGAAATGTTTCTTTAATATCAGCTCTCTGCTCCTTCCAAATCACTGCTTGTCTTCCTTTGCATGCCATTCAAAAAATATTTATAATAACAAGCATATAGACAAACAAAAAGGTACACACAGTCAAATGATCACTGTGTTGGGTAAGGTCACAAAGATTTTTCGTGTTTTTGGTATAATCAAGACAACCTTGTAGAAAACAAACACCCCTCCCAATAAAAAACACTCCTCTTGTTCTTCACTATTTTACATACATAGTTAGACAAAATACCTTCAAATTGAGTTAAAAGATCCTTCACCACAATCTACTTTATGGGCCAAAAGAGGTAGCAATAGTTTCACTGTTTCACTTATTGAAAAGGAGACATTATTTGAAGGTGACAAGGCATTCAAACTAAGACTACTACTTTCAACATAGGCTCATTGATGTCACCTCACCATCACTGTGCTTTCCTTAAAACCATTGCTTTACCTTCTAACAATGTTTTCACCATACACTTGGCTGACATAGGTTATGGTTTATCACTGTCTTGGTGGTGGCTTTAGGCCTGTTGAAACTAATATGAATACTCTACTAGCCTCCCACCGTAACAAAATTTGTCAATATTTACCAAAACACATCGATTTATACCAAGAGCTTCATTTTTTCAATCACCATCTAGCAGCTTGAAAATATCAAGGAGGTAAATGAGAATACCTTGAAGATGGTTGGTAGTCTTGGTTGGAAGATTTGAGCAGCTTCAAGACTTGTTGAAGGTGTTTGGACTATTAAAACATGTGCAGCACGTTGAAATGGGAAGGCGTCGCGCAATAGAAAAGGTGTTGGGTCGATGATGGGCGGTCGTGACCGGCGCCTACAGGCGCACCGCGTGCCGCTACAGGCACACCGTGCAACAATACAAATTTTTCGTAAACTAACTCTTGAATGTGCCTCGCGCTTTTCCAGGCGCCCCGCGCAGTCTCAAAGCTTCAAACTTCTGCAAACTTGCTCGAAAATTCCTTGTTTCGGTCAGAGAGCAGCATAGGGGAGTATTTCTCGTGCATTGAATTTGCAAAATAGATTTTGCAACGGTCAATCTACCCCTTATATTTGAAAAAAATCAATAACCCTTTGAAGTGCCTTATGAAGGTTTTTGAAACCTTTTTGAAAGAAAGGCATTGGTTGCAAAAAACAAAACATAAAACACTTGCCTTTGCAGTTTTATTATTTTGAAACATTTCAAATTCCAATACTTGACCGGGATCACTAAAGTGCTGTAGATGACACCTTTGAAGATTTTCCGTAGATGTGACATTTTTCAAAGTGAAGAAATCATCCTCAATGACACAATTTCTCTTATGTTCTCTCATCCAAGGAGGAAAAATGTTTCCTGTGTCCATATCTGTTTTGAAAAGGAAACTTTGCTCAAGACCATCAACTAACCGTAGAAGCATTCTTTAAATGACATTTCTCTTTGGCATGTGGGTGAAACTTAGTTGTATTCACCTAGGGCTTTACTATCATCTTTGACATATTTCCATAAAGAACAGGCCTTTATTTGTAACAATGGCATGCTTTATTTGCTTTGAGTGTTGTTTCTATACTTGAAACACCTGCCATATCCCTCCTTACACATTTATGAACCTATGTGTCTATTTGCAAAGCCTCTTTGAGAAAATAAAGCTCAGGTTACCTTTTTGTCCACTATGATGAGTTAGTGAAAGAAAATTCCTCATGAATCAGGAAGAATAGAAATTTCTTGAAAAGTAATCAACACTCTTTGGCCTGTGTCTAACCCATCTCTCAACCTCAGCAAGGCTGTTTCATTTTGGCTCCAGACTGCTTTTGAAAGAAAACTCTGATAGGAGATAAAAACAACCTCTTGGATTATTATAGTACCCCTGCTTTCTCTTTGTTTTTAACATCATTTCTCTATTCAGAAGCCTTCAACTGTCTCCTATTGTTCTTAAAACTTGTCTCTCAGTCAGAGAAAATCCTAAAATCAATCACTGCCCTGGCCCTCTGCTTATAGATGAAGGAGGCCTACTTTTGACAAATGCCTGGTTTCCTTTCAACCTCTGTCTCCACCAAATGAAGAATGTTTGATGAACATACTGATAGTGGTTTCCTTTATACATTATGGCAGAAGTTAGTTTGAGACCAAGACTATTTGACTCCTTTGGCCATCTGCTTAATGATATTTCTTCATTGATGATCAACCCATGAGCTTCACATTGTAATTCAATAACAATGAAACTCATGCAAATAATTTTTAAAAGCACCACTGCTTTGCCTCTGCCTTTAACCTATTTTTTATTTAGAAACCTTCAATTGTCTTCCACTGTACCTAAAATTTGTCTTTACAGTTAGTGAAAAACTTAAAAAAAAACTTTATCCCTGGCCCTCTACTTATAGATGAAGGAGGCCTTCTCAGTCTTAAACCCTCTACTTATAAAATGAAGGAGGTTTTCTCGGTCCTCAACCCTCTGCTTATAAAATGAAGGAGTTTTTTCTCAGTGATGCCATTTCATCAGCTTTTAACAGTGTTATTTTTCCTTTCACTGCCTTTTCATGCTTGAGCAAATGAAGAATGACAAATTGATAATAGTCAAGATGGGCACTTCTCTGAGACATGTAATTCTGCTTTTCAAATATCTCTGTGCCTTTTTAGACATCACAAGTAGTTTGGCTAGTATTTGCAAAGCACTTCTTGTCATTCATAATTTACTAATCTTTGACTGTGATCGTAGGAGCTTAATGAAACAACTCTCTGCGTTGTAGCTGCATCCCAGGCTCAAAATAACATGAGAAGTAGTTGTCTTCTCATGTTGAGCCAAATACTGTCTTCTGGGATGCTAGTACACTTCTGCTCTTGAAATATCCATTGAAACACTGTAAAACCACCTAATATCAGTTTGACCTAGGGCATGTGCATTGCTGAGAATTTAGGGCTTGTTAGTGGCACAACTTAAGGGTGTAACCAACTTTATTTGTAGAATGGGAAGGTCTGTTATGATTGGTCTATAGAAGATAGAGTTTCTTTGGCTTTAGGATAGTTTGCCAAGGGAGAAATGCCTAAAGCGCCACTACCTAACTTAGGGGAGACTTCTTTGGACAGATTTGGATTGTTTTCTTTGGAGCTGATGGACAAGCTAGTATGGCTGAGGCTAGATAGGGCTTGATAATGAGGTTCATCTCGTCATGGGCGGATTGAAAAGGTAAGAGGGAAAAAAATGTTTATGGGTGTTTTCCAGCTGGCAAATTTGACAATTTTTTAGATCAGCTGCTAGAAAACTTGGCTGTTACAACTAGTCATCACCAACAAGTGAAAAATACTGATGAATAACACAGATATATATGTCATTTGGAGCTCGACTTGTTGTAGCCACAATTTTACCATACCTTCCTTTCCTGATTTCACATTTGTGGAGTTGAATAGCATTGTGTGTCCTTGATCACACATTTGTCCAACACTGAGCAGATTATGATTCATGTTTTCGACCAATAGAACATTCTTGGCTATAACATCTTTTCTTCTGAGAGTGACGGTACCTAATCCTATAACATTTGAAGATCCATCATTTCCAAAGGATATGGTTCCATCCTTCTTCTCTTTCAAAGATACAAATTTCTTTCTATCTCCAGTCATATGCGTTGAGCAACCGCTGACAACATACCACACATATTTATTTTTTTGAGCCTTGAGAGCGAGAGCACGATTATCAGTGTTCTTCTTCTTCCATGTTCGTTCATTCTATGGCTTCGAAGATTCTTTTGGAGGATTTTCAAGTCTGCAGTCTCTGGCTATGTGTCCAAAGTTCTGACATTTGTAACATTCCATATTATTTCTTAAATGTTCAAATCTATTGATGTTTCGTTGAGCCCTGGGAGGTTCATATTTGAATAATCTCTTGGAATTGTATTGGTTCCTAAGGTACGTGCGACATTCTACAACTTATGACCAAATTTTCCACATGAATAACAATAGCCATGAAAAATATGTTGGTACCTGGATGAAAATATTCGTCGAGGAATTGTCTTCTAAGGATGTGCTTGCGAATCTTGTCCAATGAAGTCTTCATGTATGTCAGATCTCATAGGTTCATTGTATTTTTTTGTAGAAGGTCCCGCTTCTTCTTCTTTGTAACCGAGGCTAGTTCTGTCGTTGTAATATCATTGATTGTTGATGAGTTCTTCCAATGCCCTTGAGCTGTTGGCATAGTTTTGGACAATTTTTCCCTTCTTCACTTCCTTACGCAGTGAGACTACTTCAGCTTCTAATGCTTCCCTTTCTTGGTTGCTTTCTTCCAACTTATTTTGAAGTGACTCTTCAATACATTTTTGTTCTTCAACCTCAATTTTGAGACCTTGAACTTGTTCTTCAAGAGTATTGGAACGGATCTTCTCAGCATTGAGCTCTTTTATGAGCTTGATTTCCTCCTCATAAAATTATTCTATGGTCAACCCTTCTTCTTCATTGTTTGATACTTCTTGTTTATTGTGCTTGGCCATAAATAATACTTTCTCATTGGCTTCTTCTTTGCTGTCACTTTATTCATCGGATGATGAGCTATCTTCTTTAGAGAGAAATTTCCTTTTGGATCCTTTCTTTTTGCCTTGCTTGTTGAATTTCTTAAAGCCTTTCTTTCCTTTTGAGTTGCCATCATTTTTGTTCGGACATTTTTCTACGAAATGCCCAACCTCACCACAACCGAAACATATCAATGGAATTTTACCTTTGAATTTTCCCTTACCAGGTTTTAGTTTTCTCGTAAAATAAGCATATTCTTCATCTGAAAGACCTTCTCCATCATCTCCCTTTTCTTCACACTTGCAGGTGCATGTCATTTCAATTGAAGGTTCTTTGTCCTTATTGGTTTGCTTAGATGCAACGAACGCAGTTTCTAGATTTGAAGTACCCTTTTCTTCATCAAGTCTCATTTCATATGCTATGAGAACTCCATGTAATTCTTCCTTGCTAAGTTTGTCCAAATTTGCACTGTATTCTAAGACCGATACCTTTGGGTTGAATCTCCCTGGTAATGTTCTAAGAATCTTCCGTATAATAGTCTTCTCGTCAACTGGCTCTCCCAATCCTTCTAAAGTATTGGTTATTTCATCAACGTATTGGAAGTATGCAGCAATGTTGCAATCTTCTTTCATTCTGAGTTGCTCAAATTTTGCTCTATAGATTTGAAGCTTTGCTTCTTTGACATTTGAGTCACCTGCATATATATTCTCAAGCTTGTCCCATACAATTTTGGCGGTATTACAACCCAACACCTTATGATAAGCAGATTCAATAAGTCCTCTGATAATAATATTCTTTTCTTTTGCATCATTTACCAAATTCTTCTTACCTTGTTCATCCGCGGTTGATGTAAATCCATTTTTAACAGTGTCCCATACTTCGTAACCTTGCGCCAAGAGATAGACCTCTATTCTTCCTTTCCAAAGTGAATAATTATTTTCATTGAACAGAGGTACACCATTCTTGGTATTCTCCATGACCTCCTTCCAGCTGTTAAACTTCTATTGAAGGAACCAAGCTCTGATACCAATTGTTGGAAATATTGAGAGGGGGGGGGGATCAATATTCCTTTCAATTAGAGAATTAGTTAATATTCAATTATTATCAATGTTTTTACAATGATAGCAGCAAACAAGAGGAACAAAAATGCACACAGTTTTTAAGGTGGAAACCCACTCCGAGACAAAAACCACCTAATGCTTTTCTAATAATTCTTTAATATTCAACTCCAATTGAAAATAAAGCTCCAACTTCCTAGAATCTAGAAAATCATTCTTCTCCAGCTCCCACCGGATGGACGCTCCAACGCCCGAGATTCTTCAGTAGTCAACTGAACGGATGCCCCAACACCCAATGAGCTACAACTCACCCTAGCACCACCCTACCACCCTATAGAAGAATAAAAGAAGAATGGACTCCCGTACCAGAAAAAATGGTCCACTTTACAATGATATAGAATGATGTAGAAGAAGAAGATATACTAAACCATAACCCCAACTTTGACACAAACACCTAATGATGATCTTAGACCTCCCAACACTGCCTCTTGAACCCTTGGTAGATAGATACTAGTACAGTTTGTACAATAATGTATTTACAATGACTAAGTACAATGATACCTTTACAATGATTGTATGCAGTGCTGCCCACTTAAAGACTTCATATAATGAACTTCTTGCTGCTGTTATGCACCTTGGTTTCTGATCTTGTCATGCTACCCTCTGTTGCACCTTGCTTTGCTTTTCTGCCATAGAAAGTCTGGTCCTTTGCAATCCTTAACAACACATAATCTAGCTTTTTCTTGCCTTCTAGGAGCCCGCTATTGAATCTGGTGTATCTCTGTTATTTCAAATCCTCAATATCTGATTTTCAGTCCTGTAGTAGTCCTCTGAGTCTTCTTTCCAATGCCACAAGTCTGACCCAATTTGGATTCTTCAAGAGATATTTATGCTCAATCTCTCACAATACCCTAATTATGGATTGTTTCAGCAGAGCGCAATTGTACGACATGCCACGTGTCACTGTTTCTTCATTTGGCTCTGAAATTTATAGAGCTAAAAGTACATACTGTGCACTATCTACCACTTTTTATGGAATTCCATTCTGATACTCAGAGAGAGAGTTTTGACGATTTTATCAAGGTCACTTATTTGAGATGAATTTCAGGATCCTGCAAAAACCTTGAATTCCACAGATCATATCTCCAAAAATATTGCGCACCTTGATCTGAAATTTTTACTGCAGCTTCCTCAATATTTCGGCTTCACCTAATAAAAATTTCAGCTTCTGAACCTTCGCAGAAACAAATTTAGAGCGAAAATTCCACGATGACCTGTTTTAGATGGCCGAATCCCTTGCATAAGGAGGAAATGAGGATCACAATTTATATAAATGCTTAAGTTGAGAGGGGCTTCAACAAGTGAACGTGGGAGGGATTTTAGGAGTTTAAAAAATATTAATGACCCATGCCCCAACCCCATGGGGTTTTAGCCCACTAACTGGGGGTACAAACTTCAAACATGAATATCTCTCAAACCGTGAAGAATTACATGGCATGCCATATATCAACGGAAACATCTCGACAAGTAGAAACCATCAAAAGCATTATTGACCCAGAATATATTAATTTGATAGGTCAAAATTCCCATGCAATATTGGGTTAGCCCTTGGTGCTGCTTGGGTTGACATCAATGACAACCGCTGATCAACAGACAATAGTCTAACTTAGTGATCATCTAGTTAATTGATTAATCAACCAAAAATAACTAGTGCATGCAACGAATTCGAGTTCCCCAACTGTGGTGGAGATTCTAAAGAAGTGTAACATCGGTTGTAGGTTAGTCTTCAGTGTACAAGTGTTCCATGTAGTCGGAGATCCAACCTTGGTAATTGCGCAATCAATTGGAGTAAAATTCCTAAAAAATAAGGGTCTAATTCCTCGATATTTGCAAAATCAATTGGAGGAAAATTCCTAAAAAATAGGGGCCTAATTCCTCAAGATTTGCGTAAGGAAATAGGGGCTCAAGTAGAGGCATAAATTGACTAAGTCTAGTTCAAAGCTTCTCATTGAGCAGAGAGAAAGGTTATTCCCTTGCAGGTTGCGCTCAGATCAAGAAATCTATTGTAATAAATTCTCTATTCATTTGATTGATGAAAGCAGACTTAAGGGGTTTTTACCAGTTGGTTTCCCGTAGATAAATATGTGTACTTGTTTATTTGATTGAGGCATTTTGTGATTGTTGTTCTAAACTGTGAATTAATTTCTGCAGAGCAGTAGCATAGAATTGTGTGTCTTTATTTAGATTAAATTTATTGAGTAGTTGAAATTCTATCACCATATTTCTACATCATATCAGAGAAGGATTCACATTAGAATAAGTATTTTTAAGTTGTTTCTCAGGAGGTGCGAATTTGCAGCTTCAGTGTAGCAGGATCTCTTCAGAGTTATGAGAATGACCTTCAACGAACTAAGATTAGAGTATGCCTTGGAAGGAATATTTAATTTCATTTCTTAGAAGGATCACATGGAAGCAATGCTTGATGACAATTGATTGTTGGAATATGTCAAGACAGACATTCCAAAACCAGGAACAACTGATGCCCAAAACCTAACCCAATGGAAGAAAGATGTAGCCAAGGTGAGGAGAATGATCTTGGAGGGAATGTGATACCTCATTGTCTCAAATATCCATGGGAAAGGAAGTCCTTTTTCAATGTGGAAGGCACTGATAGAGATATTTTAGAATATCAGTTGTCTAGTCAACTTAGTGTTCCTAAATTGATTTCATGAATTGTCAACTAGGGCTAGTAAACTGTTGAAGTGAAGTGCACCATATGTGCCTAGGTATCTTCTTCCTACTTCGTTGTGTTTAGTGTTTTTTCTAGTGTTTTTGGTTTTGTTTTTTTATGCTAAAGGGGAAAAAAACTAAATTACTAGGAAAGAGAAGTTACTGATCACATTAAAACGAAATAAAATCTACTCTAAACTATGAATGGTAGCAAGAACAGAGAATGTTAATCCACAAATTGTAAAGCTGCTAAGAAAAGTAACTCATAACATTAAACTTAGTCCAATTCATTTCATTAGAGGTATATTGGAACAAACCGAGAAAAGGATTAGTTTTGATGTAATGAGGTTCTCTTAGCAAACAACAACTTAAAACATCACAGAGGAATCTTATTCATTGTTAGAAATCTGTTAGAACATTTTTGAGAAAAATATCATCTGTAACATAGTAAAGAATCCTATGCTAAAATAACTTATGACACTAAAATTAACTCATTCTGCAACTCACAATGTTACTATTAAGCCTTATTCAAGGATTAGAGATTTCTTGGAACAACTTGGGAAAAAGACTGTTTATAAAATCATGAGAATCTCTTACATAATTGCAGAACAGTCAAGAACTCAAAACGATATAACTAATTCTTTTTCATATAATAGTGATGTGTTAGAAGAAGTTGAGAACAAGAGAATCTTATAAAATAATGAGGATCTTTTAAATCTAATTAATGAGGATCCAATATATTAGTGATATATTGGAACATCTCATGAGAATAAGATTGACTGTAATATTCGATGTAAGGAAATGACATAAAACATGATGCAAGAGAATAAACTCAGAAAACTACGTAAGTTAAGAACAAAACAGAGTTAAAGGTCACTTATCTAGAAAATATGCAAAAGCCTTTTCGGATAGTAGGGGCCCTCTACCATCAGATTGGCACACGAATCCTTAACTCCTTAAAGTTGCTTCAGATCATGCAACAAAGTTATACTTCTTTCATTAGAAAAAAAAACGCTCAGAAACAGAGTATCACAGTCTTTGAAAAATAACAACAAAACATCAACTAACTGTTTCTCGGTTCACCGAGTTATTTTTATAAGCAAATACATAACTTTCATTGAGTAGAAATAGGCATAGGTGTCTTTTATAATCAAAATCAAACTAGAACTTTTATTGAGGACTCAGATCATCAAGACACCCTTAAGAGTTGATGACCATTAGACGAAGAGGAAAATACTTTGTAATTATTAAAACTTAGGATTTTTTAAGTTTTAGAAGAGCTAGATTTTTATGAATGATTTGAGTGGGTTTTTAAAGTATTTTTAATTAAATATTGTAAATAAATTGAGAATATGAGAGAATTTGGTCAGTTGATGATGTAAAGGGATTGAGAGATTTTTCTAAATATTAATTTAGAAATTTGTTTCATTAGTTATGGGTGAGAGAGGATCCTTAGGGATTCAAGAGTGATTTTAGGATTTGTTGAGATATTTGGGGGTTTGTTGAGTGATTAAAGGGATGAGAACCAAAATTGGTTCTATTAAATTTGTATAAATTATCAAGCCTCAAAGGCATTGAAAAATCAGAGAGAGAGAGAGTGAATAGAGAAATAGAGTGGAGAGCAGAGGTTTCTCCTTAGAAGCCTTCGGGCAGATTGCAAAAGGGCCAATGTTTGGAAATCAGGCCAAAGAAGGAGATTGTTATGTAAGTGTGTGTGTATTAATACATAATTTTATTTTCTGAAGTTTATGCCCTTATTGAATTTGTGTTCAATATATGAAGAGATGATTCGATTCTTTTTTCTTGAGTTTTATATTGTGGAGGAATTAAATTTAATTCTCTCTGCGTTTCAATGATAAAGATCGATGGGATATATGACCCATGTTGTTGAAGTTGCATATGGGGGAAAAGTGATTCGATGTGCTTGAATTTACATCGGCTTTGTATGAAAACTGTAATACATAATCATTGAACGTAGGAGGTACTGAATCTTGACGTGAATGGTTATTTTCCAATGTATTGGGTGCGCAGTTTTGTGTTGAAACCAGTGAATACGGTGTTGTTCCTTTGGATTTCGTTTGTTATAAATTTAAGCTGTGTCAAAAGCCTGTGGAATCGATAGTGAATCGATTGCATTTATCGCTATTGATTTAGGGCGTTGAAGCCACAAGACATAATCCTGTGCAGAATTGAATTCTATATAGAGATTGACAGAATTAACGGATGTTGATTCTTTGTTGAAACCCATATCGAATTTATATTAATCACTGTTGACATTTTCTTAATGGAAATCGAGAGTTCTGATTCTGGTTCATGTTGGAGGAATAATGGTTCTGGTTGAATGGAATTCTATCATTAAATTGTTGAAGATTGATTTGTATTTGATCTATGCTATTTAAATTGTTGAAGGAATGATTCGATTTGGAAAAATAGATATCGATTTTGTGCTACAGACTCAGCACGTGGAAATCGATGAACTTCGGTCTTTTTAATAAAGGTTACAAATGATCTCAATGTTTATTATTTAATATGATCAAATGTGTGTTTTCTGAAATCAATATCAGTAAAGACAGTGTTTGCAGGAGCGACAGTGTTGAATTGAGAGACAGTGTTTGCAGGAGCAGATTAAACGTAAAAGCAACAAGAGTTCTGAGCTGAATAGAATTCCATTAATCGACTTATTGATTAATCCGAGCCATCAGGTTGCATACAAAGAAGGATGATCGATTTAAAATGGTGTGAGGGTTTTTACCCAGTTGAATATCTGATTGCATTGCACAGCATAATATTGAGGTAACCAGCGTATTAAGAGGAGGGAGTGAATTTGAATCCGTTGGAAAATACATCTTAGAGGAAGCAGCGATCGAAACTTAGTTCGATTGCATCTAGTCAAAGATCTAATTGGTAGCACAGAAGTTAAAGGTGAGATAGCACAGAAGTTAATTGGAGACTGAAGTTTGAATGATGAATGATGCGTCCATCGTTAGATGAAAAGGTATGAAAGTTGCTGTGGTCCAACTTTGTATTGGCGATTTGGAGGTTTAATTAAAGTCGAACTGTGATTATGGACTCAATATTAAATTATGTTGATATTTGAAATTTCTCCAAAAAGTCTAACATATATATTTAGATATGGGAATTTAAGCTGTGGGCAAAAAAAATGATGAGTTTTTAACTCTGTGATGAAAGGGAAGCTTATATTGGAATTTGCTTGAAATTCAATGGTCAATTAAAAAAAATCATATGGTGGGGTATTCCAATGGTTCTATAATCATGGTTGTTTAGTTTTATAACCATAGCTTCCGCATGAGTTGAAATTGCCAGTGAGTGGATTGATTTGGCTTGGAGTGGGAATTGCATTTTTATATGCATAGTCAATGCTGAGATTCTGGGTTTGCAGGGTTGACCTGCATCATTTTTGGTATCAGAGCTTGGCTCTGTTGAAATTGAAGATGTTTATTTTTCTGAATGAGTGCAGGAAGGTTCTGTTGAGAACTAAAGTGTATTTTATTTTGAATGTGTGATGAACACTGAAATGAAGATCATATTATAAATCTGATATGAAAATGTACACAATTGCAATGAACAGGATTGCGGAAATAAATGGAGGATAAGATCATGCAGGATCTTAGAGGTGAGATAATTTTCTGATTTGAAATTTGTGATTAAGGTTTATGGTTGCAGAGAAGATGATGGCAGTGAACCTGACATTCAGCTAAAGGCTGGATAGGGAGGACAATTGCAGTGTTCTGAAGAGAAGGTGAGTTGAAGAGATAGCCTAGAGAGAGTAGAAGAGAATACTCAAGAGGTTCTAGAGGCAGTGAACCAGTACTTACCAAAATGCCAGGTCCAGTGAAGTGGATTGGTGAGGTAAAAGGCAGCAGGAGAGCTTGATGTTGCAGAGGCTAGTGCAACTCATGGTGAGTGCTAAACTCATAGAGAAGATGATCATGGAGGATCAGAGAAGAGGTTCAAAGGAATGCCATAGAGGTGAGATGACTGAAAAAGTTAAAAAAAGAGAAATTGCAGTAATGAAGGTACAATTGCAGGTACTACAAGAATGGCTACAAGAGAAGGAAAACCAGAAAGGAGGATGGATCTTTCCACTAAAGGGAAAGAGAGTGTTTTGGCAACCATTGCAGATGAGGTTGAGGCAGAGGGTGATTTCCTTAATGGAAGAAGAACTCAGAGTTCTTGAGTCAGAGATGGAATTTGAAAATTCCACATGCAGATCTGTTCAAAGAGAAGCACTAGAGGAAGCAGTCAAGACTGAAAAGTCTTACAGTTTTAAAACTAATAAGTTGTGTATGTTTGCAGGTACAGCACAGGGAGATGAGAAAGCTTTAGAGTTTGTTCAAGAAGATTTGAATATGAAGTCTGTTCAGATCAATGTTGAGATGGAAATATCTCAGGAGGGAATGAAGACAAAGAAGTCTAATCAGAATATTGGTGCAGAGAGAGAAGGACCTGTTGATGATTGGTCAAGAACTGGTGAAGGTATAGAAAATTGTGTAAATTTTCCAAGTTCCACTCCTAATGAAATTGTTGAATTGTATAGGAAATTAGATCTTCAAAGAAGAGAATTGGAGAGACGGAGGACTTATGTACAGAATAATTTGTTGAGGAAGCAAGGCAGGAAAGTTTTCATGAATGACAGTGATGAAGCAGAGGATGGAAAGAAGGAGAGACTAGCTGACAGTCTCATGGTGGATGCAAATCAGCATACTTATGTGCTGACAAAGGAGTTGGAAAGAAATTCCAAGCAACATACTGAAGTGTTGCCAGAGAAAGTTGAGGAGAAAGCCAGTAAATATTTTATGAGTCCTGAAGAAGACTTGGAGCTACAAAGAGAAAACTGGGTGACTGAATCAACAAGTGGAACCATTGGGTCTTGTGATTTTGAAGCTGACAATTTGATTGTGTTTACAGGTGATACAGAAGACAGTTCATCACTTGGAATTGTCTTGGAAGAAGAAGAACTGTTGCAGAAAGAAGATGAGACGGTTATGTCTCATATGCAGAGGCTTGTTACCATAGGTGACAAGAAAGAGTTGGCTTGTCTGTATAGCCAAGAGAAGACTGTAGGGAAAAATTTTGGAACTGCTACAGTGATAGAAGATGAGGCTACAATGTTTGAAGAACTTGATTTGATTGCCAGAATCAATCAAGATGATGATGGAAAATTACTGAAGATTGTCAAAGGGGAAGACGAAGGTTATGCTGGAACTAAATTGCAGCATGTTGATGAAATGCTTGAGAAGAAATGGCTAAATGTTTGCTGGAGACATTTGAACTAGAGGAAGAAGTTGCAGGCACTGAAGTAAATTTGCTTGAAGTTGTGAAAGGAGCAAATACTAGTTTGTTAAAATTGATTTTTCTTACTAGTATACAAATAGAGATAAATGGATATGTTACTGCAGGAAGAGAATTAAATGATAATTTATTTTATGAAGATAAATTTGCGGGTAATGAGCAAAAGAATGTTGCAGAGGGACAAGAAGTTTGGGAAGCAGCAACATGTGGGGTGACATCTGCAGGAGTAAAACCTGAGGCAACTAAGGCAACATTGACAGCAGCAACATCAATGTTGGCAACAAGAAGAGCAGTCACAGCAAAATTAGCTACAGCAGCAGAAACAACAGAATTTGGAGGTAGCAGTAGTAGGCAAAGAAATTTCCAGACAAAGGAAAGGCTGGACATAGAGATTGAAAGCATCAGAAGACTAATGATGAAGGTGTCTCAGAAGCACCAGACAATAGCAAGAAAGAAGAGGAATTTCAACAAGGGAAAGACAAAAGTAGAGTATGAAAGCATAGCTGGAGGCAGGGTGCAGAACAAGATATGGAAACCTGGAGAAAAGCAGCGAGCGACATTAGATGATGACTTGCAGAACAAAGTATGGGATCCGGGAAGACAAGGACAAAGATTTAATACGCATGATCAGGAGATCATGATCATTTTCAACCTTGGAAGTCTGATGCAGGAGCATTAGACAAAGAGGAAAATACTTTGCAATTATTAAAACTTAGGAGTTTTTAAGTTTTAGAGGAGCTATATTTTTATAAATGGTTTGAGTGGGTTTTATGTATTTTTAATTAAATATTGTAAATAATTCTCAAATTTTTGAGAATTTGAAAGAAGTTAGTCAGTTGAGGATGTTAAGGGATGAGAGATTTTCTAAATATTAATTTAGAAATTAGTTTCATTAATTATGGGTGAGAGAGGATCCTTAGGGATTCAAGAGTGATTTTAGGATTTGTTGAGATATTTGGGGGTTTATTGAGTGATTAAAGGGATGAGAACCAAAATTGGTTCTATTAAATTTGTATAAATTATCAAGCCTCAAAGGCATTGAAAAATCAGAGAGAGAGAGTGTGAATAGAGAAATAGAGTGGAGAGCAGGGGTTTCTCCTTGGAAGCCTTCGGGCAGATTGCAAAAGGGCCAATGTTTGGAAATCAGGCCAAGGAAGGAAATTTTTATGTAAGTGTGTGTGTATTAATACATAATTTTATTTTCTGAACTTTATGCCCTTATTGAATTTGTGTTCAATATATGAAGAGATGATTCGATTCTTTTTTCTTGATTTTTATATTGTGGAGGAATTAAATTTAATTCTCTCTGCGTTTCAATGATAAAGATCGATGGGATATATGACCCATGTTGTTGAAGTTGCATACGGGGGAAAAGTGATTCGATGTGCTTGAATTTACATCGGCTTTGTATGAAAACTATAATACATAATCATTAAATGTAGGAGGTACTGAATCTTGATGTGAATGGTTATTTTCCAATGTATTGGGTGCGCGGTTTTGTGTTGAAACCAGTGAATACGGCATTGTTCCTTTGGATTTCGTTTGTTATAAATTTAAGCTATGTCAAAAGCCTGTAGAATCGATAGTGAATTGATTGCATTTATCGCTATTGATTTAGGGCGTTGAAGCCACAAGACATAATCCTGTGCAGAATTGAATTCTATATAGAGATTGACAGAATTAACGGATGTTGATTCTTTGTTGAAACCCATATCGAATTTATATTAATCACTGTTGACATTTTATTAATGGAAATCGAGAGTTCCGATTCTGGTTCATGCTGGAGGAAGAACGGTTCTGGTTGAATGGAATTCTATCATTAAATTTTTGAAGATCGATTTGTATCCGATCTATGCTATTTAAATTGTTGAAGGAATGATTCAATTTGGAAAAATCGATATCGATTTTGTGCTACAGACTCAGCACGTGGAAATCGATGAACTTTAGTATTTTTAATAAAGGTTACAAACAATCTCAATGTTGATTATTTAATATGATCAAATGTGTGTTGTCTGAAATTGATATCAGTAAAGACAGTGTTTGCAGGAGCGACTGTGTTGAATTGAGAGACAGTGTTTGCAGGAGAAGATTAAATGTAAAAGCAACGGGAGTTATGAGCTGAATAGAATTCCATTAATCGACTTATTGATCAATCCGAGCCATCAGGTTGCATACAGAGAAGGATGATCGATTTAAAATGGTGTGAGGGTTTTTACCCAGTCGAATATCTGATTGCATTGCACAGCATAATCTTGAGGTAACCAGCGTATTAAGCGGAGGGAGTGAATTTGAATCCGTTGGAAAATACATCTTAGAGGAAGCAGCGATCGAAGCTTAGTTTGATTGCATCTGGTCGAAGATTTAATTGGTATCACAGAAGTTAAAGGTGAGATAGCGCAGAAATTAATTGGAGATTGAAGTTTGAATGATGAACGATGCGTCCATCATTAGATGAAAAGGTATGAAAGTTGTTGTGGTCCAACTTTGTATTGGCGATTTTGAGGTTTAATTAAAGTCGAACTGTGATTATGGACTCAATATTAAATTATGTTTATATTTGAATTTTTTCCAAAAAGTCTAACATATATATTCAAATATGGGAATTTAAGCTGTGGGCGAAATAAATGATGAGTTTTTAACTCTGTGATGAAAGGGAAGCTTATATTGGAATTTGTTTGAAATTCAATGGTCAATTAAAAAAAAATCATATGGTGGGGTATTCCAATGGTTCTATAATCATGGTTGTTTAGTTTTATAACCATAGCTTCCACATGAGTTGAAATTTCCAGTGAGTGGATTGATTTGGCTTGGAGTGGGAATTGCATTTTTGTATGCATAGTCAATGCTGAGATTCTGGGTTTACAGGGTTGACCTGCATCAAGATTCCTTATCCTTGTAGAAGTCTGCTTCTTGGTTTTGGCTTTGTCCACGTGCATAACCACTGCCAGATTTGTGCTCAGCCCTCGTGGAGGACAAGGAATGATGCAGGAGATTTTTGGAGTCTAACCATATATGTCTTTCTCTCAGATGACACCTATAACCTGTTTAAACATAATTATGGCAATGGAACATACGACTAGCTACAGAATGACTGCATTTTGTAGCTAAGTCTGCTCAAAAATCACTATGACAAAAAAACCACAAAAGCATAATAAGTTAGTCATTGCATGTATTCTTAAAGTGATTTTAACCATTCTTATCGATATTTTAGGCCTATAAATGATAAAGGATAAATGGAATGAAGTGGATTTTGGTGAAAATAAAAGGCATTTTTAGAGCTCAACATACCCCCACTGCAAAACTTTTGCATGTCCTCATGCAATCAATCCATGTATTCTGAAACTTCAATAAGGATATCTAGTTTCCTTTTTCTACTTTGCTTGATGTTCAATGGCATCCTAGGCTTCCTTATGACCAATTTGAACCTCAGATTTATAAGTGCCCTGTTCAATTTCTTGTTTTTCTTCTTCAGCTTCTCACCAGCCTCATACAATTTTTCCTTTTGCAAAGATAGAGTTGTGTTCATGTCACTTTTCAGTTTGACTTGTTCCTTCAGAACTTCATTTTCATTTTTTATATGCCTATTGAGGACCTCCAATTCATATTTGTCTCTTTTCAGCATTTCAATTGAAGATTCTTGTGGACTAGGTGTTCTTTCTCTATTTTCTGAGGCTCTTTTTTCTAATGTTTCAACATAATCATAGATCTGTTGTTGGTCTGGATCTACATCCGGAGTTCCTCTATCAGGATCTTCTTCATACTGGTACTCAGGAGATCCATCAATTGGTGTCTCTTCATCTTCAATATCTATGATTCATGTTTTCTTAACTCCTGTATTCTTCAATATGCCTCTAATCCTATGACTTCTTCTTAGTTTAGATGGTCCCTCACCTTTCTCTTTAGCATCCTTTCTTGTTACCTTTTCCTTTTTGAGTTTTTTCTTAATTTTGACCAATTTTTTAGAGATAATTTCCTCACTGTCTTCTTATATTGATTTATCAGTTTTAATTTCAACAGATTTGGAAACTTTTCCCCTCTTGCTTCTTCTTACAGAATTTTCTTCAGACAGAGTTTCTTTAGGTTCTTCAAAATTATTTCTCAAGAGGAATTCATCCCAACTGTCTCCTACCTTCTTCAAATGATGCTAAATTAAAATTTTAACTAAGCCATGATGATATAGGGTGGTTTCTAAGAAATGAATCATTTTTTGGACATTAGAAGCCATCCTTTTTAGACTATTGAGCAAGAAAAAGGGTAAATTTATCTCTTCATCTAGGAAATTCATCATAAGTCTAATGTGATAAACATATAGGGTGCCAAATCTCCCCTCACATGTTATAAAATTTTGTAGAATTAGCAACATATTTCGCCATTTATTTTTCAAGGCTAAACTAGGAATGCCTTTCTTGAATACTGAAATGTCCATACCTGGTGTTTTTAGCATCTGTCTCCAGGCTTCATTGTGAAATTCTTTGTTTTTAAACCATCGTTCACCTTGCCTCGGCAACTCTGTTGCTTCTGCTATGAAGGATTCCGTGATAATGAACTTGACATCACCAATTTCGACCTCTGACCCATTGAATGACCGGGCAAATGACTTGGTGACCTCCTTGTGAAACCCATTTAAATTCTCCAAAAACTTTAGCCATCCAACCTGCTGTAGCATCTCTTTAATCTGAGGGTAACCTTCTAGATATTTAGTTCCGACTGGCTCGGACCTTACAATAAGTCCCATGGATTCTTTTCCTTAGCTTCAATTTACTGCTCTGTTACTTCTCTCCTGTTTGAGGTAAAAATGGCTGTAGAGGGTTGTCTCTCCCTAAAGATGACTTCTCTGTTTCTGCAGACAGGAATTGGCTACGGAATAAAATGGCATTAAGTGGATACGGGATGAGTGAAATACGATGATGGTAAATCATAAAAATGATTGAGTTTGAGATTTTTTCATGGAGTAAAAGACCACGGAGAAATATCATGAAGATTTTCAAAATCATCAATGAATATTTCGGGTTAATAACGTGACCTAATAGGTCACTTCAAGTACTGACCATTAACTTCTAATAAATGATAATTTGATATGGAGCGGAATAAAAGGGATATGTTCAAGGATTTTATGATAGGCTTGATCAATTCAAATAATCAAAATAACTTTATGAAACATACATATGACTTAACCATACTATATCTTTCATAATTTTCTATCATAATAATTTCACACACAATTTTACCTTAGCCCTTCTTTTGATTTTTGCTGCTTTAATATGCTTTGTCTTTCCTTTGAAAATTATTGATCTTTTAGACTCCATAATCCTTTTGATTTTTCTTGCTGAAGTAGGTTTGTAGGATCAATTTGCTGCTAAACAAGTGGCTACTGAATGGTTGGCTGCAGAAAAGATGGCTGCAAAATATCTGGATGCAGAATGTACCTGTAAAAGCTTTGAGACATGGAATGAAATGATTTGAAATATGGATGGAATGAAGTATGAAATGAAATAAAATGGATCATGAAATATAGTGGAATGAAGCATGAATGAAGTGAAATATGATGGAATTAAATGGATCATAAATGTGGAGTGGGATGAAATATGAAAAGTGAGCCTACAACTTATGATTTGTAATACTCAATTGCAGAAAAAGATCAATTTTGAAAATCTGAAATGAGATGAGATGGATCATGAAATGGAGTGAATGAAGTATGAATGAAGTGAGATATGGGGGAATGAAATGGATCATAAGTGGAATGCGATATGTAAAGTGAGCCTGCACTTATGATTTTATGATACTTGTTTGCAGGAAAAGAACAAATTTTGAAAAGTTAAAGTGTCAGAAGAATTCTGATTTTCACCTTATCTTTTCTGTATAAACATGTTAATCAATGATTAGTTTTCATGTTTATACTTTTTTTTTTTTTTAGCATCTGATTTCAGAAAATACAATTAAGTTGATGAAGAAGAAGGATTCTTCTTCATTAAATTCACATCACTGTTCTCTTGGAATCTCTTGACAAATTCTTCTCTTGAAAGTGGCTTATGATACAGTTTCAATCTATGACCATTTACAAGAAAAGTCACCTTATCTTCATCTATTGTCCTGATTTTTATTGCTCCATTGTAAAAAAATTTCACAATTTCATATGGCCCAAGCCAATGTGTTTGGAATTTACCTTGAAAATATTTGAACTTTGAATCAAACAAGAGGGCCCAGTCACCTTCTTTGAATTTCTTTTCCTTAATGTACTTATCATGCCATCTAGTCCTTTGCTGTTGGACTATATTTGTTCTCTGGACTACATCCTGTCTGATCTCATCCAATTCATTAATCTACTTCAATCTGTGCTTTTGTGCTTCTGTTAGATCAATTCCTAGCTAGACTGCCATTTTAAAAGTTTGAATCTGAAACTCTATGGGAAACAAGACTTGTTTTCCATTAACAAGTTCATAAGGGGTATGACCTGTTGTGCTTCTCCATGTAGTCCTATAGGCCCACAAGGCTTCAGGAAGCCTGTCTACCCAATCTCTTCTATGTAAATGAACAGTCTTTGTTAGGATCCCTTCAATGACCTTATTGGTAGATTCCACTTGGCCATTTGCTTGTAGATTATAGGGAGTAGATTTTCTGTGTCTGATTTTGTACTTCTCTACCATTTGTTCCACCAAATTTGATGTGAATTGAGCTCCTTGATCTGTAACAATTTCTCTTGGGACACCAAAACGAGTAAAAATATCCTCAAAAAGAAAATTAACTACAGATACTTCAATAGCAGAAATTAATGGCTTGGCCTCTACCCATTTGGTAACATAATCATTGCAAACTAATATATATTTCTTTTGTCTTGATGGAGGACTAATAGGTCCTACAAAATCTAAATCCCATTTCTCAAAAGGTTCAATATGTACCTGAGGCTGCAATGGCATCTCACCTGAAGGAGAAGGTTTCCCTACCCTTTGGTAGTTGTCACACCTTTTGACATACTCTTTAGCATCTTTAAAGAGGGATGGCCAATAGTATCCTAAATGAAGGATCTTATAAGCTGTCATTTTATCAGCAAAGTGTCCACCACAAGGTTCATCATGACATGCCTTGAGGATTTCAGGCATCTCATCTTCTCGAACACATCTCCTAATAATAAATTCTGGACCTGTTTTGTATAACTCATTAGCAACCCATGAATATTTTGCACTGTCATAAATGATCTTTCTTTTGTCTCTTGCATTCATAATTGAAGGAAATTTCTCTGAAACTAGATAATTGGCAATGTCAGCAAACCAAGGAGTTTGAGTAGAAATTGCAAAAAGATATTCATCAGGGAATTGATCTTCAACTGGAGTATTGTCTTTAATGTTTTGGAGTCTAGATAGGAAATCAGCTACTGTATTTTGTTTTCCAAGCCTATCTAGAATGGTGATGTTAAATTCCTATAAAAGCAATAACCATCTTATGACTCTGCCATTAGTAATTGATTTTTTCATTAGATATTTAACTGCAGAGTGATCTGTGTGAACAAAAGTTTTATAGCCTGTTATATAGTGTTTGAATTTATTTGTGGCATGAACAACAGCTAAGAACTCTTTTTTAGTTACAGTATAATTTAACTCCGAAGGGGTCAAATTTTTACTTGTAAAATAGATGGCATAAGGAATCAAGTCTTTTTGTCCCAATACAGCTCCTAAAGCCGTATCTGAGGCATATGTTGAAATATGAAAAGGTAATTTCCAGTTAGGTCTTCTCAAAATAGGTGTTTCAGAGATTTTTGTTTTCAGGGTCTCAAAGGCTAACTGGCAATCAAGATTCCACTTGAATTCATAGTCCTTGGTAAGTAATTTGAAAATTGGAGATGCTATCTTGGTGAAGTTTTCTATAAATCTTCTATAATACCCTGTAAATCCTAGAAAATGCCTAACATATTTTTGACAACTTGGAACAGATAAGTTAGAGATGACTTCAACTTTTGACTCATCAACTCTAATCCCATCTCCTGAAATGTGATGCCCCAAAACAGTCCCTTCAGTAAACATCATGAAACACTTCTCATGACTTAGTGAAATATTTTCTTCTTTACATCTCTTTAAAACTTTTTCCAAGTTTGCTAAGGCTTCTTCAAATGTGTTTCCATAGACTGTGAAATCATCCATATATACCTCTACACAGTCATGTATTAGATCTAAAAAGATTCCAGTACTGCCCTTTGAAATGTTGCAAGTGCATTGCATAGTCCAAATGGAAATACTCGGTAAGCATAGGTACCCCAAGGACAGGTAAATGTGGTTTTGTCTTGATCTTCAAGTGCTACTTGAATTTGATTATAACCACTAAACCCATCTAAAAATGAGAAGTACTTTTTTCCAGCTAATGTATCTAACACCTGATTTATGAAAGGTAGGGGAAAATGATCTTTAAGAGTAGCTTTGTTTAATTCCTGGTAGTCAATACATACCCTCCATTTACCATTTTTCTTTGGCACAATTACCAAAGGAGAAACCCACTGACTATCTGAAATGGGATAGATAAAGTTGACATTTAACAATTTCTGCAATTCTTCTTTAACAATCTCCCTAAGATTTGGATTCATCCGTCTCCGAGGTTGTCTGATTGGTTTACAATTTTCCTCTATGTAGATGTGATGAGTACAAGTCTTAGGGCTTATCCCTTTCATATCAGTGTACTCCCATGCATATGCAGAAGAATGTCTCTGTAATATTTTGACTAGCTGTTCTTGTTGAAATTTCTCTAGGTTCTTGTTTATGTTTAAAGTTTTACCTGGAAATATCTCAATTGTAGAGCTGCCAAATTTATCCATGGAGTAAAGAGACATCTGTCTTGATGATAAAAACTCAATGTTAGATTCTTCTTGAAATTGTTCATGTTTGTATTCTGAAGAGGATTCAAAATTTTCTAAGGTATTTAGAATCTGGCTATCTTCACTAATTTCTGAAATTGTGAAGAGAGGTTGTATGTCTTCTTCATCCTCAATCCATTGAGTATCATCTAATTATGTAATTGTTTTTGTTGGAGGATACAAAGTAAATTTCTTGGTTGAACTACCATCAGAGATGTACATATCACCGGATCTACAGCTAATGAAAGCATCAGCTGTAGCTAACCAAGGTCTTCCTAATATAATAGGATGTCCTCCTAGATTATTTTTAGGAGTTAGGATCATAAAATCCATAGGATACTCCCAAGAATCTAAGGACACTGGAATGTCTTCTATTACCCCATCAGGTTTAATCACAGATCTATCTGCTAATTGTAATAATGTGGGTGTAAAAATAAGATTAGGAAGTTTTAGTTTATCCATGATTTGTCTACTCATGATATTGATTGCTGCTCCTAAATCAATAAGTGTGTTTTGGATCTCAATTCCATTGATGTGTATTTTAACAACTGGATTTCCTGGGTCTAGATACTTTGGAATAGCAATCTTGCCCATCATGATGTCTGTTATTTTTCCTGCGAGTTGAATTTTCTTTGTCTCTTTTATTCTTTTTCCTATTTTTTTCATGCTCAACTCCTTTATTTTCTTTGCTAAGATTGGAATTTCCTTGATAGCTTGTAATAATGGGATCTTAATACAAACATTCCTTAGCTCATCTAGGAAATCATAATTAGGCACCATAATTTGTTTCTCTACACCCTTGTCAATTTGTAATCTTTTTGGAAAGGGAGGTGTAGAGGTGAATGTTGATGGCTGCTCTAATATAGGAGTTGAAATTATTGGTTCTTTTTGTTTTGATTTTTCAATATTTGGGTCTTGAAAATATGTGCTCTCTTCAGGACTTTTATTTACCTATAGAGAATCTTCCTCGGAGTTGTTTTGCTCTTGTATGATTACATAAGGTTTCTTCTTTTCAAGTATTCTTCCAGAGCTAAGTTGAACATCATTAAGGTCTAAAGGAGTAATCAAGTAGGTTGGGAACTGTTGACCTTCTATCATGTATGTGTTCTGAGGATTTTTATTGTTGGGGTTTGGTATAGGTTGGGCAGTGTTGTGGCCAGCAACAACCCCCCTTCTTATTTGGTATTAATAATAATACTAAATAAGTGGGGACCCTTAGTTTAAAAATCCAAAAAAAAAAATTATTGTTTATTTTCATTTTCAATAAAACTTACTATCATTAACTTAAGAAAATTTTTGGAAAATCTTTAAAAATAGACTTAAGTTTATGATAGATTAGAATAAAACCTTTTCTTTGAAGAAAATATCGCATACATCGCAAAAAAGTAACATGATATCCTTTGCAAGGCAGAATATTCTAAAATTGCGATAGCGCGATCCAAAAACTATGCATTAAAATATTTATCGCATATCGCAGAAAATATTTTAACGGATATTTTTCATTTGTTATATTTTGCGATATTGCGATTTTGTGATATTGCGATGCCGCGATCTTGCGATTTCGCGATGTTACTGATTGCGATTTGTGTAAGTTGCGATTTGCAAAAGTTACGATTTGCGATATTGCGATTTTGTGATATTGCAAAGCAAATCGCAGATTGCATTATCGCAGATTCTTAAAGCTTGTTGTACGAAGAAAATCTTTCCGTAAATCGAGACCCGTTATGCGCCTTAATGTCAATTTAATGGATGGATTGTCAATTATTAATGAAAAAGGATTTTGTTTTTATTGAAAGGTTATTTCACGTTTAAATAATATATTTCATACGCCTTCAGCATTTAAAACTATCCCGTCACCTTTCTCATATCATTATTCTCACTTAATTCCTAAAACTATAGGCGCGAAGAACAGAAGACTATACAAAGCGATATTCAGAGCATTATGGGAAGGAAAGAGAAGGCTCCAAGTTCTGAAAGTAAAGAGATGGCTTCCTTATACGCAGACACTGCTTGTAACAAGGATGATGGTATCACCACTTGGGAAGGTATGTTTAATTTGCTTGAAGAATAAAACCCAAGAGTAATGGATGTTGCGGCTACTGCGGGCTCAAGTAATTCCTTTGAAGCATCTCTTACAGAGTTGGCTTGTTCTTTTTTACACTGGATAGCAGCAAGACCTATAATTCTTCCTTATACAAACATGGTCAAATGGGTGCTGAATAGCACTGATATTACAGACAGGCAATTTAGAACTCAAGGCCAAGAGCTCATCGGGTCGTTTACTCCAGAATATTTGAGGCTTATATATCATTTGTCGGAACCTCAAGCAACTTACAACAAACAATTTATGGAGAAATTTGCCAAGGAAAATGCAAACTTAGCAGAATGCACCAAGGAATGGTCCAGAAGAGATGAACCACTGAAGAAAGATAAACACGGTATGTACAGTACTAGTTCACTCACCTCTCCATATTGTTTTGCTACTGCTATGTTATGTAGGCTTTTTGGAAACCCTGACATTAATAATTTTTTGCCTGAATGGCTTCTCTTATTGAATGTTGTTGTTAATGCTACCATTGTGGACTGGGCTAAAATATTGTCTGATAATTTAGCCACGGCTATTTTCAACTACCGGTCTAAACGAACTGTCTCTCAGAGGATTTATCCTCCTTTTTATCTATCTGCCTATGTTATGGATTCAATCTGTTTTGTTTCTAAGTTTCCTTTAATGGGTTGGCAATGGAAAATTCATGATCCCTTGCCCATTCATGTCTATCACAAAGAGTTGTGGGAATCAAAGTTCATTCCTCATTTTTATAAAATTTTCCATGGAATAATGTTGCCTTTGTACAGATTATTGTATAATAAGGATGCTCCAAGGTTCTCCCCTGAAGCAGAAATAGACATTCTCCCTGTTGCAAGATGGTTTGGAGAAGATTTTTTTACCTATGTGAGGGTTTTTGGAAGCTTTGCTTCTCCTCATGTTCTACCCTTGTATGTTCCGGACAAACTTATAGCTCGAGAAATTGCATATCAAACCTGTGGAGAGGGAGGTTTGACAAAAGAATTAAAGGATAAGAAGAAGACCATCTGGCCACAATTTCCTATTTCCTGCGGAGCATTTTCATTATTTGATGTTGGTCATGCGTTTAAGGAAGTAAACAATATTACATGTTTACAATTGTTTAAGTTTCTGAAAAGGCTATTCGACCCATATGATGTTGTCAAGGATTTCACCACTGCAGTCAAAGTAAGAGTATTTTTTGGAGAAGAAGATCTTTTTGATGATATGTTTCAAGAAAAATGTTCATTTAAAGAAATTTTGCATTTAGCTCAAACACGGTTCTCCCCCGAAGAATTTCAAGAGTTTAAAATATACAGAGAAAGAAGATTGACCACTATTCCTTTGGATAATTTGCGCTTGGAACCCACAAGGAAACCAACTTCTAGTGTCAGTCTCAGTGGCAGCTCAGATTCAGAAAAGTCTAAGTCAAAGTCTGACAAAGAAATTTCTGAACATTCTAAAAAATCTGATCTGGATAAAAGTAAAGGCTCAGTGAAGGATACAGCTCAATCAAAAGAGCTCTCACAACAATAGATTTCAACCACTCCACAGTTGAATCTTCCACCTCTCAATATACAGCAACCATCTATCAGCACTCAGTTAGATAAAGAATGGGAAACATTTAATTATTTGACTAATGTTGAAGGACCGAACATACAAACTCGTGTACAGACAGCAAAAGGTTTGGTTACAAAAATAAGTGGCATTATCACAGAAACAGAACATATACCCATTACTCCCTCTATCGAGCTTGTACTTAAAATAGAGGAAATTCCTCCTCTAGATATATTTTATAGCCCATAACATAAAGCAGTAGTAAGGAAGCAAAGAAAGAAGAGAAAATTAGAAAGTGCGCTCTCTACTGATGCAGAACAATTGGATGTTTTATGGAAAGATCCTACTACGAATCCGACTGAAATCTTACTAAATTATCTCAGATTACAGGAGCTTATGCCTCCGCAACTATTGATAAAGCATCTGAGCTACGGCTATTATTGAATGAAAAATAAGACTAAATACAAGTTCTGCAACAACAATTACAACAATCTCATGTTAACAATGAAGCACAGATACAATTTGAAAAACTACAGCAAGAGTTTCAGCAAATGCAAATCGGATATCAGAAAAACTTGGCTGAAAAAGAGAAACAAATACAGATTATCCAAGAGATGCATAAAGATGACCCCAAGCTTACAAAGTTTATCTCAGAGTCTATTTCTTTGAATAATCAACTGCTGCAACAACAAGATATATTATGCCAAAAGATTTCACAATGGAACTCTTTTTGTCAAGAAAGTGATAAAATCACTAATCATGTCGTAGAATTACGACATGATTATGATTTAACTAATGAAAGAGTTACTAATTATTTGGCATGACAAAAGACAGAGGAAATAAAAAGAGTAGGAGCACCAATTATCAATGACAGCCATAAAGAAATGCTCTTCAATAATTGGGATACACAGATCAGAGAAGCAGAAAAAGCAGAAGGGGAAGCAGCTACAGTAGCGAGCAACATTACTGATTGTGTAAATGAAAATTTGCACAAGGTTAATTTAATCTCAGAAACCATTCCAAGATACCTACCACAAGTGCAACAATTTCAAACAGAGTGGAAACAGAAATCTGAAGAGAAGGCAAAATCAATTCAAGGATTGACAAAGTTAAACTGTGATTCTTACTGGACGTGTCTAGTAAAACCACACAGCCAATGCAGTGCTCTTAATTGCATTATTAATTCTGCCGAGAAGATGGTGCCAGCACTTGTCGACTCCGTTTTTTCAGGACAATTAAAATCTAAAGTCGGCCAACCCCCTCTTCTCAAATAAATGCTGAATGCTTGCAAATTCAAAGATCAAATTCATAAGTAGTTAGTTGTTAATTTTAGTTTTAGATTTAGTGTTAGTTTTACTTTATTTTTGCCTAGAAAAAGGACGGTCATTTAAACCGAATCCTAAAATTTTTGTAATAAACTATAATTAGATTTAGTTAGTAGTATTTAAACCCTTCTCATGCATTTAGAGAAGGGTCTTGAAATTTGTCAAAAACTTATCCTCATAACATGCACTTCTACACCCTCAGAGGAGGTTTTGTTGAATGAATGGAACGAGATTTATTGATATCTATGTCTAATATCTACTACTGATGTTGCATTTTTGTACTCTTAGTAGATGTTGGATTAAGAAGATATAAGTCATTATTACTTCTAGCTCATGAGTAGAACCAGTTATAAATGGTACTTTTATCTCTTAACTATTCTGCTTCTGTGTTAAAAGTGATATTTATGTTCAGTTATTTATATATTGATGCTTGAATGCTTAAGTTATCATTTGGCACTTTTGTACGGTGATAACTATTTATTTATGTTTAATGTATGAATAGCTTATTATGCGATATGTTTTTCACAACTGTTTCATCTAACTTTTTATATGAAATGGTTTATTTTTTATTGAATTATTTTCTTATAACAGTTGAATGATATTTATTATCGATTGTTATCCAAAATCATTTTAGATCGCATAAACAAGATTTTATCCCGGGTTTAGTTTAGAATTAGATATTTATGTTTAAATTAGAATACAATTTTGCATATGGTTAGATTAGATTAGAAATAGAATAAAAGCATTTCACTTAGGAACCTTTTTAGAAAGGAAATATCTATTCTCAACACACACATACACATTGGGAAATTGGTCCCATTATCCCCAGTCGGACCCACTACACCAAACAGAAAAGGAGTTGCTAACCAAGGTCTGGACCGGGTGGGTATCCCCCTTGTTGTAGACCCGATTTTCGGGGCTTTAACATATTTGGCGCTAGGAGGAGGGCCACGAACTATGAATGGAAAGTAAATCTAAATCTAAATACCATTCTGAGAGTAAATCACCCTCACCATCTCCCCCGACTTCTCCATCGCACTCAGAAATTTTAAATCTAGAGCCAGAAGTCATAAGAAGAACAGACACTGCTACAAACCCTGACTTTTCAGAAGAATCTGCTATTGAACCTCCTGAAGTTGAATCTTTGATTCATAAACTTCAGCGATTTTCAATATCACCTCAAAGATCTGATAAATCTCAAGGCAGTATAACTTCGCAATATAATCCTTCTCATCCTCTTACTAGATTACAGAGTGAAAAGCTTGGCATTCAGCCAACTGAGTTACCTCTATCTACAAGGAAGAGAGCTAGGAAATCACCTAAAGGGTCTGATAGTGAGACTCTTTCATCATCATAATCCATCTCGACCTCTTCACCGCGAAGTCGACCTTCCACCCTTCCACTTCAGACTATTGTACCTCACTCCACTGGAACTTCCACATCACCTTCTCAATCATCTGTAATTGTAATATCCTCATCTTCTCAATCGCAGATATCATCTTCTACACTTTCCTTTGTTAGTAGTTCAGCGATGGCCCAAATTCCATGGAATAATCTAGGGGCAGTCTTAATGCCTGCACCCTTGAGTCAATTACCAGCCCATCCTGAAAAATGGCTGCCTAAGTTTAATCCTGAAGCAGGCATGCTAGCAGAAGAACATATAAACAATTTTATGCTGTCCATAAATATCAATGGAGTTATTAATGAAGATGTTGTTGTCCGAATTTTCCCCTATACTTTACAAGGAGCAGCTGGATCATGGTATTTCTTATTACCATCTGGATCCATCACTAGTTGGGATATCTTTCAAGATCAATTTTTAACTAAATTTGGTGATGACAGGTCTACAACGACATTGATAAATGATCTGTCTAATCTTAGAGCTGATTCAAAAGAACTTGTCAAGGATTTCAATTCACGTTTCAATAAATTGTTAAATAAAATCCCCACTGCTTCCAAGCCTAGTGAAGAAGTGCGAAGTGAATGGTACATTTCTGTTTTACCATCAAACATAGCAATCTTCGTTGATAGGGCTAATAAGACAACTTTAGTAGAAAACATGAAGGAGGCAATAGCGGTAGAGAAACGTATCATTGCTTTAGATAAGAAAAATGCGATAGAAGAACGAAAATCTAAGAAAGTCACATTTAAGGAATATCTCAAGAAAAAAACAATCAAAAGACCCATTTGATTTAGAAGGATTGCAGAAAGTTTTGAAAACCATGTCTAACGAAATGGTTTACATTAAAAAACAAGTGGCAGAAACATCTTCTAAGAAGTCTTTCAAACCTTTTAGAATAAATCCTTCAACTGATCCAAAACCACCAAATGCTATTACTAATGCTGAATCAGAAGAAGAAGAAGAAGAAACTGCTACAGAGGAAACTACTGATGAAGAAGAAGTTGTAGAAGTACAAGGTATGTGGGATTTTATACTCCCAGATGAGGAAGATCAAGAAGCATCACCAGTTAGCACTCGAAGCAAAAATCAATTTGATCCTCCTCAATCCACTTCTAAGTCAAAGAGTGCAAGCTCATTGACTAAGGATAAAGTTGCACCCAAGATAACGACATCTAAAGCAATTCAAACTAGCCCAGTCCAGACAGATTCATCAACTCCAGCAAGAACACTCATTGTTCTAGATGAAATGGAGTATAATATCATAGAATACATGAAGAAGACTAGGGCTAACATCACTTTTTATGAATTGAGCAAGTTAAAACACCAACAAAAGGTACTTTTGAAAGAATTACATGCTGTACCAGAAAAACCTTTGCTTGATCCTGTGATTTCTCAAGCTTCCAATGAGATGGGAAGACCTCCAGCTAATACGATCAGTAAAGTTGATCTAGAAAATATCGCTTTAATTGGAGGAAGGTCAAGATCTCATACTCCTCCATTTCTTCTTACTTATGAAGTTTTCAATAAAAATTTTCATAATTGTTTAGTGGATTCTGGAGCTTCATCTAATATTCTACCAAAATCAATATGTGCAAAGTTAAACATTCAACTACAAAAATCTGTTGTGCGAATAGTCTAGTTAGATCGATCGCAAGTTGAAGTGATTAGCGAATTAAATCAGGTTACCATAAGACTCTCATCGAATCCAAAGGTATGTCAAGTTATTGATATTTTAGTTGCAGATATTCCAGAATTTTATGGCTTAATTCTTAGCAGAGATTGGTCAAAGAAACTTCATGGATATTTTGCAACTGATTGGTCTCATATGTGGCTTCCTTACAATGGTAAACCAAATCAGATAAAGGTTGAACGAGAAAAACATCATAAATACATAGTAACAGAACTTGAAGGAGAGAATGAACCAGTTGCATACAGAAGTAATATCATTGGCAATTATTCAGTTGATTCTTTCTTAGGAAATTTCAATTCTCATACTTCACCTTATTTAGAACATTCTGTTTTATCTCAAATAGAAAATTTTTCTCAAACAGATAGTTCTAAATGTATTAATTTTGTAGATGCTCCTGTAAATAAATCTTTATTTTGGAAATTATTTTTTGATGGTTCTAAGTCTAATGAAGGAGCAGGAGCAGGATGCGTTTTGGTTAGTCCAGAGGGAAGCAAAATTATGTTGACTTGTAGACTTGAGTTTGATTGCACTAATAACACCGCAGAATACGAGGCTTTAGTCCAAATATTATACAAAGCAATTGGATTAGACATTAAATATCTACAAGTTTTCGGAGATTCGGAAATTGTAATCAAATAGGTACGCAATACTATACATTGTTTATCAGGTCATTTAAAGCATTATCAATCTTTAGTTCAAGATCTAACTGAACATTTTATAGCATTTAATATTTCATCAATTCCCAGAATTCAGAATGCTAGTTCAGACCTCCTAGCTAATGTAGCTTCCAAGCTCATTCCTGCAGAAGACTTTAGTCCTGATCGATTTTCAATCGAATTAATCTTTAGACCCTCAATTCCTGATAACATTACCAATTGGAGGATTTTCAATGATGATCCTGATATTGTAAATTTTCTCACATCTGAAGGATCTTACACCAATCAGATAATTGATGAAGACCAACATGACAAACAATTGCTCCAAGACAGCACCAATAATGCTATGCCAAAGTCAATAGTCAAGCTAGAAGACCTTTATGATTTGAAAGATCGATTTAAAAGATCTACCAATTCAAAACTGCAAAGTTCAACTTTGAATTATGAATTAGTAAATCTAGGAACTGATGCCAAACCACAGAATATCAACCTAGGCCTTGGCCTAGCTCCTGAAGAAAAGTTAGCATACGTTCGTCTTTTGAAACAATATAAAAGTGTCTTTGCTTGGAGCTATGATGAACTCAAAACTTATGACACTTCTATCATCCAACATACTATCCAAATGATAAATGATGAAAAACCTATCCAACAAAAGTTGAGAAAGATACATCCCAATCTAGAAAATCAAATTAAATCTGAACTCAATAAGTTATTGAAATCCAAAATTATTTTTCCCGTCCGACATTCTAAATGGGTTTCTAATATGGTTCCTGTTAGAAAGAAGAACGGAGACATTAGAATTTGTATTGACTTTCGAAATCTTAATAAAGCCTACCAAAAAGATAATTTTCCTTTGCTTCCCATGGAGCAAATATTACAAGCAGTTGCAGGATCAGAATTAATGTCTTTCTTAGATGGTTTTTCTGGTTACAATCAAGTATTGGTTCATCCTGATGATCAATTGAAAACTACATTTAGAACCAAATTGGGCACTTATGCATATCAAAAAATGCCTTTTGGTTTGATCAACGCTGGTGCCACATTTCAGAGAGCCATAGACATTGCTTTCAAGGGATTAGTTAACAAATCAGTGGTAATTTACTTGGATGATATAATTGTATATTCCAAAAAACGAAGCAATCATCTTAGATATTTGAAGCATATCTTCCAACGCTGTCAAAGGTATGGAATTTCACTTTATCCGAAAAAATATTTTTTTTCATTAAATGAAGGAAAACTTCTTGGATTCATAGTATCAAAATCTAGAATTCATATTGATCCTGATAGAATCAAGGAAATTTCTGAAATATCTTTACCTCACAACAAAAAAGCTATGCAATCTTTTCTTGGCCAGATTAATTTTGTAAAGAGATTTGTGCCAAATTTTTCAAGAATTGTATCACCCTTGCAATCAATGATTAAAAGAATTCAAACTTCAAATGGGGCAAAGATGAATATGAGGCATTCAATCTGATTAAACAAGCAATTATTAAAGCTCCATCTTTAGCAACTCCATATTTTTCCAATCCTTTTATTCTGTATACATTTGCCTCTGATAAATCTTACGCTGCGATACTCACTCAAGAAAATCAAGACAAATCAGAAGCTCCAATTGCCTTTTTTAGTTCAAATTTACAGGGAGCTGAATTGAATTATTCAGATGTGGAGAAACAAGCTTATGCTGTTTTCAAAGCAATTAAATATTTCAGAGCCTTTCTACTCAAAACCCATACAAAAATCATAGTACCGTTTCCAGCGGTAAGAAATCTTTTAGTCCAAAAAGATGTGGGTGAGAAAAGAGCCAATTGGGTTACTGCCGTACAAGAATATGATTTAAAAATCAAACCAGCAAATATTGTAAGAGGTCAAGGTTTTTGCAAAATCCTAGCTGGAGCATCGCTTATTTCTGAAAAACCATCTCAAGAGATACAAACATATGAGGTAAGCCTAAACAATGTTGAATCATTATATGCTGATATCATATTTTATCTGAAGAATGGATATGCTCCTCCAAATCTCGATCACACCAAGAAAAGAGCTCTAAGGTTGAAGGCTAAACAATATTAACTTGTGAATGATGTTCTTTTTAATATGAATTATGATTATGTTCTTCTTAGATGTCTGGAGAAATCTGAAGCTGAAAAAGTCTTGCAGGAACATCATGATGGGCCAGCAGGTGGACATTATGCTGGAGATGCTACTGCACATAAGATCCTCCGTGCAGGCTATTACTGGCCCACACTATTTAAAGATTCACATAACTATGCAAGAAAATGTCAAATTTTTCAAACTGCAGCTGGAAGACAAAAGAAACCATCATTACCATTACAACCAGTCAACATTGAGCAACCTTTTGATCAATGGGGATTGGACATAATAGGTGAGATCGTTCCTCACTCTTCTAAACAACATAGGTATAAATTACAGCAACTGATTACTTTACGAAATGGGTAGAAGCAGTCCCTCTCAAGACTGCTAATGCTGAGCATATCATCGAGTTTATAGATCAGCTCATAATCACCAGGTTTGGTTTACCTTCTGCTTTAATGTTTGATAATGCATCATATTTTTCTGGTAATGCTATGACTAAATTTGCGTTCAAAAGAGGTTTTAAACTCAAAAATTTTGCCAATTATTATCCACAGGGAAATGGGTTAGCTGAATCAACAAACAAAAACTTAATCAGAATCATTAAGCGAACCATTGATCAAAATCATAAAAATTGGCATAAATATTTAATATATGCTTTATGGGCAGATCGAATAACACAGAAGGCTTCTATTGGCACTTCTCCCTTTAATTTAGTTTATGGGAGAGAAGTGGTTCTTCCAACTCATCTAACAATCCCTTCTTTAGCCTTAGTCCAATATATTGATGAAGAACCAACTTCTTCTTTACAATTAAGGCAGATGGAAATAATTAAGTTAGAAGAACAACGAGAAAAGGCCAAAGTAACTCATGCTCATCATCAAGCATTAGTTAAAGCTTCTTTTGATTCAAACATGATAACCAGAAAAGACTTTCAAATAGGAGATTTATTTCTAAAATGGGACAAGGCTCATGAGGAAAAAGGAAAACATACGAAATTTCAACAAATGTGGCTTGGTCCTTTTCAAATTGCAGAGATCATAGGTCCATCTACTTTCATGTTACAGGATTTAACAGGGAAAAGAGAGTCTTTACCTGTTAATGGACAGATCCTTAAAAAATATTTTCCATAGGAGATCATTCTTCTATTTTGTAGATTAGTTTTCTTTATTTTTCATAATAAAACCAGTTGTTAATGGTTACATTTGGAATTCATGAAAAAGATACAAGTTCTTTTTTTAGATTTTATTTCTTCACTTATATAAATAGAATTATTTTTAAAATATTGATCATTATTATTCAAAGATATAGTTAAAAGTTTTAAATCTAGAAATGATATTAGTTTCAACTTTGAAAACTTTGATGAAAAAAAACTTTTGGTGAAAGATTGTTTTATATCAGTCCAATGAAAGGTATCAATAACAAAACGAAAGTTCTTTGTAGAAAAGTTCTTTCCCAAAAACTCTATTATTGTCGTCTAGAGCTATCTTAAGGAAACAATGATTTCCTCCCCACCTAGAAAATTACAAAGTTCAGGGAATAATCTAATGATACACTTTTAACTTAAAGAGTAAGAGGTCTCATCACGAGCCAGCTTGTTCAGCAAAGTTATTAATCAAGTGAATGGCACTGTCATAAATTAGCTACCAAACCAAGACATTGTTATTTAAGGATAAAAAAAGAAAATAAAAGCCAATAAGTGTGAATATGGATTTCTCTTTGAAAATTGTATATTTCTCTAAGTGGGACACAGGATCATTACTGGGTAACAGGTAACCCTGTCGAGGCTATAGACGCTTGCTGGCAGCAGTGGCTCTACCTACGACAAATGAGCATATTTAAAACTGATTTGAAGAGAAGCCTTTTGTTTTTATCTTTTTAAAAAACCAAGTAATGACTGATGTAGATACAAGGAATAGCTTGAGGAAGTGAATAGTCAAAGTTGATCATAGAAGAAATGAAATATCATTCATAAATTAAAGCATAATGTACTTTATCTTTTTATAATAAAATTTGATTTTCTAGAAAATTTTCTGTTTTGGAAAGTTTAGAAAATTCAAAAGAAAAGCAGAGATAACTGGTTCTTCCAAGTGAATCGCCAATTGTTGTGGCCAGCAACAACCCCCCTTCTTATTTGGTATTAATAATAATACTAAATAAGTGGGGACCCTTAGTTTAAAAATCCAACAAAAAAAAAATTATTGTTTATTTTCATTTTCATAAAACTTACTATCATTAACTTAAGAAAATTTTTGGAAAATCTTTAAAAATAAACTTAAGTTTATGATAGATTAGAATAAAACCTTTTCTTTGAAGAAAATATCGCATACATCGCAAAAAAGTAACATGATATCCTTTGCAAGGCAGAATCTTCTAAAATTGCGATAACGCGATCCAAAAACTATGCATTAAAATATTTATCGCAAATCGCATATCGCAAAAAATATATTAATGGATATTTTTCATTTGTTATATTTTACGATATTGCGATTTCGCGATATTTCGATGCCGTGATATTGCGATTTCGCGATGTTACTGATTGCGATTTGGGATATTGCGATTTTTCAATATTGCAAAGCAAATCGCATATCGCATTATCGCAGATTCTTAAAGCTCGTTGTACGAAGAAAATCTTTCCGTAAATCGAGACCCGTTATGCGCCTTAATGTCAAGTTAATGGATGGATTGTCAATTATTAATGAAAAAGGATTTTGTTTTGATTGAAGGTTATTTCACATTTAAATAATATATTTCATACGCCTTCAGCATTTAAAACTATCCCGTCACCTTTCTCATATCATTATTCTCACTTAATTCCTAAAACTGCAGGCACGAAAAACAGAAGACTATACAAAGCGATATTCAGAGCATTATGGGAAGGAAAGAGAAGGCTCCGAGTTCTAAAAGTAAAGAGATGGCTTCCTTATACGCAAACACTGCTTGTAACAAAGATGCTGGGATCACCACTTGGAAAGGTATGTTTAATTTTCTTGAAGAAGAAAACCCATGAGTAATGGATGTTGCGGCTACTGCGGGCTCAAGTAATTCCTCTGAAGCATCTCTTATAGAGCTGGCTTGCTCGTTTTTGCACCGGATAGCAGCAAGACCTAGAATTCTTCCTTATACAGACATGGTCAAATGGGTGCTGGATAGCACTGATATTACGGACAGGCAATTTAGAACTCAAGGTCAAGAGCTCATCGGGTCATTTACTCCAGAAGATTTGAGGCTTATGTATCATTTGCCGGAACCTCAGGCAACTTACAACAAACAATTTATGGAGAAATTTGCCAAGGAAAATGCAAACTTAGCGGAATGCACCAAGGAATGGTCCAGAAGAGATGAACCACTGAAGAAATATAAACACGGTATGTACAGTACTGGTTCACTCACCTCTCCATATTGTTTTGCTGCTGCTATGTTATGTAGGCCTTTTGGAAACCCTGACATTAATAAGTTTTTGCCTGAATGGCTTCCCTTATTGAATGCTGCTGTTAACGCTACCATTGTGGACGGGCTAAAATATTGTCTGATAATTTAGCCACGACTATTTTCAACTACCGGTCTAAACGAACTGTCTCTTAGAGGATTTATCCTCCTTTTTATCTATCTGCCTATGTTATGGATTCAATCTGCTTTGTTTCTAAGTTCCCTTTAATGGGTTGGCAATGGACAATTCATGATCCCTTGCCCATTCATGTCTATCACAAAGAGTTGTGGGAATCAAAGTTTGTTCCTCATTTTTATAAAATTTTCCATGGCATAATGTTGCCTCTGTACAGAGTATTGTATAATAAGGATGCTCCAAGGTTCTCCCCTGAAGCAAAATTAAACATTCTCCCTGTTGCAAGATGGTTTGGAGAAGAGTTGTTTCCCTATGCGAGGGTTTTTGGAAGCTTTCTTTCTCCTCATGTTCTACCCTTGTATGTTCCGGACAAACTTATAGCTCGGGAAATTGCATATCAAACCTGTGGAGAGGGAGGTTTGACAAAAGAATTAAAGGATAAGAAGAAGGCCATCTGGCCACAATTTCTTGTTTCCTGCGGAGCATTTTCATTATTTGATGTTGGTCATGCGTTTAAGGAAGTAAAAAATATTACATGTTTACAATTGTTTAAGTTTCCGAAAAGGCTATTTGACCCATATGATGTTGTCAAGGATTTCACCACTGCAGTCAAAGTAAGAGTATTTTCTGGAGAAGAAGATCTTTTTGATGATATGTTTCAAGAAAAATGTTCATTTAAAGAAATTTTGCATTTAGCTCAAACACGGTTCTCTCCTGAAGAATTTCAAGAGTTTAAAATATACAGAGAAAGAAGATTGACCACTATTCCTTTGGATAATTTGCGTTTGGAACACGCAAGGGAACCAACTTCTAGTGTCAGTTTCAGTGGCAGCTCAGATTCAGAAAAATCTAAGTCAAATTCTGACAAAGAAATTTCTGAACATTCTAAAAAATCTGATCATTATAAAAGTGAAGGCTCAGTGAAGGATACAGTTCAATCAAAATAGCTCTCACAACAACAGATTTCAACCACTCCACAGTTGAATCTTCCACCTCTCAATATACAGCAACCATCTATCAGCACTCAGTTAGATAAAGAATGGGAAACATTTAATGATTTGATTAATGTTGAAGGACAGAACATACAAACTCCTGTACAGACATCAAAAGGTTTGGTTACAAAAATAAGTGGCAATGTCACAGAAACAGAACATAACCCATTACTCCCTTTGCCGAGCTTGTACTTAAAATAGAGGAAATTCCTCCTCTAGATATATTTTATAGCCCACAACATAAAGCAGTAGTAAGGAAGCAAATAAATAAGAGAAAATTAGAAACTGCGCTCTCTACTGATGCAGAACAATTGGATGTTTTATGGAAAGATCCTACTACGGATCCAACTGAAAATCTTACTGAATTATCTCAGATTACATGAGCTTATGCCTCCGCAACTATTGATAAAGCATCTGAGGTACGGCTATTATTGAATGAAAAAGAAGACAAAATACGAGTTCTGCAACAACAATTACAACAAGCTCATGTTAACAGTGAAGCACAGATACAATTTGAAAAACTACAGCAAGAGTTTCAACAAATGCAAATCGGATATCAGAAAAGCTTGGCTGAAAAAGAGAAACAAATACAGATTATCCAAGAGATGCATAAAGATGACCCCAAGCTTACAGAGTTTATCTCAGAGTCTATTTCTTTGAATAATCAACTGTTGCAACAACAAGATATATTATGCCAAAAGATTTCACAATGGAACTCTTTTTGTCAAGAAAGTGATAAAATCACTAATCATGTCGTAGAATTACGACATGATTATGATTTAACTAATAAAAGAGTTACTAATTATTTGGCATGGCAAAAGACAGAGAAAGGAAAAAGAGTAGGAGCACCAATTATCAATGACAGCCATAAAGAAATGCTCTTCAATAATTGGGATACACAGATCAGAGAAGCATAAAAAGCAGCAGGGGAAGTAGCTACAACAGCGAGCAACATTACTGATTGTGTAAATGAAAATTTGCACAAGGTTAATTTAATCTCAGAAACCATTCCAGGATACCTACCACAAGCACAGCAATTGCAAACAGAGTGGAAACATAAAGCTGAAGAGAAGGAAAAATCAATTCAAGGACTGACAAAGTTAAACTTGGATTCTTACTGGACGTGTCTAGTAAAACCACACAGCTAATGTAGCACTCTTAATTGCATTATTAATTATGCCGAGAAGATTGTGCCAGCACTTGTCGACTCCATTTTTTCAGGACAATTAGAATCTGAAGTCGGCCAGCCCCCTCTTCTTAAATCAATGCTGGATGCTTGCAAATTCAAAGATCAAATTCATAAGTAGTTAGTTGTTAATTTTAGTTTTAGATTTAGTGTTAGTTTTACTTTATTTTTGCCTAGAAAAAGTACGGTCATTTAAACCGAATCCTAAATTTTTTGTAATAAACTATAATTTGATTTAGTTAGTAGTATTTAAACCCTTCTCATGCATTTAGAGAAGGGTCCTGAAATTTGTCAAAAACTTATCCTCAGAACATGCACTTCTGCACCCTCAGAGGAGGTTTTGATGAATGAATGGAACGAGATTTATTGATATCTATGTCTAATATCTGCTATTGATGTTTCATTTATGTACTCTTAGTAGATGTTGGATTAAGAAGATATAAGTCATTATTACTTCTAGCTCATGAGTAGAACCAGTTATAAATGGTACTTTTATCTCTTAACTATTTTGCTTCTGTGTTAAAAGTGATATTTATGTTCAGTTATTTATATATTGATGCTTGAATGCTTAAGTTATCATTTGGCACTTTTGTACGGTGATAACTATTTATTTATGCTTAATGTATGAATAGCTTATTATGCGATATGTTTTTCACAACTGTTTCAGCTAACTTTTTATATGAAGTGGTTTATTTTTTATTGAATTCTTTTCTTATAACAGTTGAATGATCTTTATTATCGATTGTTATCCAAAATCATTTTAGATCACATAAACAAGATTTTATCCCGGGTTTAGTTTAGAATTAGATATTTCTGTTTAAATTAGAATACAATTTTGCATATGATTAGATTAGATTAGAAATAGAATAAAAGCATTTCACTTAGGAACCTTTTTAGAAAGGAAATATCTATTCTCAACACACACATACACATTGGTAAACTGATCCCATTATCCCCAGTCGGACCCACTACACCAAACGGAAAAGGAGCTGCTAACCAAGGTCCGGACCGGGTGGGTATCCCCCTTGTTGTAGGCCCGATTTTCTGGGCTTCAACAGGCAGGTAACTGATTTGCTTTCTGAGGGAATGGTAATGGAAGTGGTGGATTTTGATGTTGTGAATTTTTTTGAGGAGGGAAATTTGGATATGGTGGATAAGATGGTGGATATTGATAATACTGAGAGTATCTTCCATAGGGATTTTGTGCTCCTTGTGCCCAAGTTTGAGATTGATTTTGGAATTGGGGCCAAGGTTGCTGCCAAGAATTCCAATTTGGTGGGGGTTGATTATACATCTGATTATTGAATCCTTGTGTTTGAGGTCCTTGCCAAGGCCTCCTAGAGACAAAATTGAGAGATTCTGTGGAATTTGTAGGGGTTTCTTTTTGAAAGACATCTTTAAGACCAGGAAGTGAAGGACAACTCTTGGTCTCATGTTTTTCTGAACAAATTACACAAGTATCTACTATTTTTGCATCCAAAGGGCACTCTCTCAAGGCATGCTTCTTTCTACATTTGGGACAAAAGATTGCTAAGGCATCAGATTCAGCTTTTTGCTTTTTTTGTAACTTAAGGGTGTCTATTTGTTCACTAAGACTCCCTAAAATGTCAAATTTGAATTCATCAAGCATGTGTCTTATTTCTGCCCTACTTACTGTCCCAAAAGAAGACTTACTTGCCCTTGCAAGAGCAGGGTCTCTTGGTCCTTTTAAAGTTTTAGATCTCCCTCTTGAAAGGTTGATACATAATTCAGCTATTTCAGGTAATGTGAGCTAAGATATATCTCCTTTTCCCATCATATTAAGGATATCTAGCCATTCATCCCTAATTGTCTTCAACAAGAGAGCTTTCAAAGTATCTTGGTCTAAGCTTTCCATTTTTTCTCTCTTGATGTTATAGTTAAATATTTCCAACAAATCTTCCAGATTTTCATCCTCTTTTTGTACCATTTTGAACACTTCCTCCTTATGGTTGATTGGCATACAGTAATCCAAATACCTCTCTAGAAATGCTTGTTTCATATCTTCCCATGTCCTAATAGAACTATTGATTAAACTCATAAACCATTTTAATGTTGCTCCTTTCAATGTTGAAGGGAATAGTTTAAGTTTTTGGGCATCTTGTAAGTAATCATAGGTTCTACATAGGACTTCAAATTCAAATAGGAAGGTTTCAAGATCTTCACTTTTGAGTCCATAAAATTTTGGAAGGACAGAGGGTGAAATATTTTTCATAGTTGCATTGGTTTCTTCATCTACTATAGGAAACCCAAAAGAGCTTCCCATTTCCCTTCTACCTCTTCCTCTGCCTCCTTCTTCACCTCTACCTCCTTCTCCTCTACCTCTACCTCTACCTCCTCCAAATAGTGTATGTTCCCCATTAAAGACTCCTCCTCCCCCTTCTTCTGCCATGGTTGATTCTTCTTTGGAAGTGAAAAAATTTATGTCTCCAGCAGGGGTCCTTGAATCTTCTTCTAAGACAGGTTCAGTGGATGAAGTGGAAGGTATCTCTGATGTAATATCTGATCTTAAGTCTTCTGGAAGTCTATGATGAGTATAATATGGAATGTAGGTTTAAGTTGGAGGTGTGTTGCCTCTTGGTCTTGGTGGCACAAGTGGTGTTCTAGGAATCAAGCTTCTGCTTCTTATAAATCTACCCCTTGAGTCTCTTTCTCTATGCATATCATTGTTTTTGGGAGGTAAGAAATAAGGCTACCTAGTTACACTTCCCCGGCAACGGCGCCAAAATGTCTAGTCAACTTAGTGTTCCTAAATTGATTTCATGAATTGTCAACCAGGGCTAGTAAACTGTTGAAGTGAAGTGCACCATATGTGCCTAGGTATATTCTTCCTACTTCATTGTGTTTAGTGTTTTTTCTAGTGTTTTTGGTTTTGTGTTTTTATCTTAAAGGGGAAAAAAACTAAATTTCTAGCAAAGAGAAGTTACTGATCACATTAAAACGAAATAAAATCTACTCTAAACTATGAATGGTAGCAAGAACAGAGAATTCTAATCCACAGATTGTAAAGCTGCTAAGAAAAGTAACTCATAACATTAAACTTAGTCCAATTCATTTCATTAGAGGTATATTGGAACAAACTGACAAAAGGATTAGTTTTGATGTAATGAGGTTCTCTTAGTAAACAACAACTTAAAACATCACAGAGAAATCTTATTCATTGTTAGTAATCTGTTGGAACATTTTGAGAAAAATATCATTTGTAACATAGTAAAGAATCCTATGCTAAAATAAATTATGACACTATAATTAACTCATTCTGCAACTCACAATGTTACTATTGAGCCTCATTCAAGGATTAGAGTTTTCTTGGAACAACTTGGGAAAAAGACTTGTTTGTAAAATCATGAGAATCTCTTACATAATTGCAGAACAGTCAAGAACTCAAAATAATATAACTAATTCTTGTTCTTATAATAGTGATGTGTTAGAAGAAATTGAGAACAAGAGAAGCCTATAAAATAATGAGGGTCTTCTAAATCTAACTAACAGGACTGAAATGCAATTAACTAACAGAACTGAAATGCAATTAACTCAGAGTACTACAGCTAGATCTCATTCACGTATTAGTGATATATTGGAACAGCTTATGAGAACAAGATTGATTGTAATATTCAATGTAAGTAAATGACATAAAACATGATGCAAGAGGATAAACTCAGAAAACTGCCTAAGTTAAGAACAAAACAGAGTTAAAGATCACTTATCTAGAAAATATGCAAAAGCCTTTTCAGATAGTAGGGGCCCTCTACCATCAGATTGGCACACGAATCCTTATCTCCTTAAAATTGCTTCAGATCATGCATCAAATTTATACTTCTTTCATTAGAAGAAAACGCTAAAAAACAGAGTATCACAGTTTTTGAAAACTAACAACAAAACAGCAACTAATTGTTTCTCGGTTCACCGAGTTATTTTTATAAGCAAATACATAACTGTCATTGAGTAGAAATAGGCATAGGTGTCTTTTATAATCAAAATCGAACTAGAAAACATGTTGAGGACTCGTATTCTGCTGAAGACACCTCAAGATTCCTTATCCTTGTAGAAGTCTTCTTCTTGGTTTTGGCTTTGTCCACGTGCATAACCACTGCCAGATTTGTGCTCAGCCCTCGTGGAGGACAGGGAATGATGCAGGAGAGTTTTGGAGTCTAACCATATATGTCTTTCCCTCAGATGACACCTGTAACCTGTTTAAACATAAATATGGCTACGGAACATACAACTAGCTACAGAATAACTGCATTCTATAGCTAAGTCTGCTAAAAAATCACTATGACAACAAAACCACGAAATTATAATAAGTCATTCATTGCATGTATTCTTAAAGTGATTTTAACCATTCTTATTGATCTTTTAAGCCTATAACTGATAAAGGATAAATGGAATGAAGTGGAGTTTGGTGAAAAGAAAATACATTTTTAGAGCTCAACATCAGTGATCATAGAAAATTGACCCTCGAAGACAAACTTCGGAATATCAAGATGCAAAAGAATGATACTATTCCAAAATATCTCACTAGGTTTACACAAGTTCAGGATGAGCTTGGATGGGTTGGTGAATTTTTCCAAAGATGACCTGGTGAGCCTAGCTCTTATATGCCTTCCCAAAAGTTGGCATAGATACTAGGACTCGGTGAACGATAGGAAGAAATTACTGAATTGGGAACACTTATGGTCTGATTTGGTATAAGAAGAGATCGAGTGGAATACTAAAGATGGAAGTTCATCCAAGGGAAATGATGAAGAAAATTTTTCATTGGTTGGAAATGGAATCTTAGGGAAAAGGAAAGAAGTCTCAAACCAAACCAGAATCCAGCCAAGGGGGTAAGAAGAAAGGCTTATCCAAAACAAAATGATTTAATTTCCTGAATTCAAGAATTATGCTACAAGGAGACCACATAAAAATTATATAAAGAAGAACTCGGGGGGAGTAGGTGAAGCATTGGCTTCAAAGTTCGAGCTATATTTCACCCTTATTGTATGCATGTCCAACACAATTATGGGGAGTGTGTGGTACTTGGGCTTAGGTGCTTCATTCCACATGATAGTGTGTAGAGATTTTTTCAGTGACCTGGAGGAGAAAGATCTCTAGAGGCATACTCAGCTTGGGGATGATGGAAGGTACAATCCTACTGGGATTGGTATAGTAACCTTTAAGAGGGAGTCGAGATACCTTCTTCACCTTAAAGATGTCATTTTTTTTCCAAGCCTAAAGAAGGATCTCATCTCTGTAGTAGTTTTGAAAGACCATGGTTATGATGTAATATTTAGTAAAGGTAAAGCCTTTCTAAGACACATAGCCCCTAGACAAGTGAAGCAAATCGAGGTTCATGTGAAGAACCTGTATAAAATTTATGTGGAATATTATCCTATATTAAGCAGTATGGTAGAGAAATTACAAAGTCGCAATGTCGGTGAGCTCCAGCATAGGAGATTGGGCCATTTGCATCATGAAACCTTAAAAATTATGCAACAAATAAGCATTGGCCTCCCTAAATGAGAACTTGAGAAACATGATGTCTGTAAGGGTTGTACCTTGGAGAAGTATGTAAAATCCACATTCCATGATCGAGACAACAAAGCACATGTAGTCTTGGAAAGAGTCAATCTAATGTTTTTTGGACCCTTCTTGACAGCCCCCACTTCCAGACATAAATACTTTGTTATTATCATTTATGAATTTCTCAAGAAAGTGTTATATCTTCTTCATGCAGAATAAGGATGATACATTATCAAAGTTTGTATAATTCAAGGCAATAGTTGAGAAAGAGACTAATAAGAAGGTGAAGGCTCTCAAGAGCGACAATGGAGGTGATTATGTTTCAAATGACTTCAAGGATTCCTATTCATAAGAAGGCATTCAAAGAGAGCTGACAACACCCCATAATCCACATCAGAATGGGGTAGCTGAGAGAAATAACTGGAGCATTGTTGGAGCTGCAAGAGTTATGCTACATGACCAAGGTGTCCCACTCCATTTGTTGATAGAGGCTTGTAACACAACAATCTACTTGCATAACCAAAATCGTCATCAGATTCTTGGTATGATTACACCGGAGGAGTATTTCTTGGGGATAAAGTTAGATGTGTCTCATTTTATGATTTTTGGAGCCTCTATCTACTGCCATGTCTCCAAATATTCGAGGAAGAAAAATGAGCCAACAACAAAGTTGGTATTTTTTTAGGTTGCACCGAAACTCCACACAATTATTGGGTGTAATTACCTTCCCTCGGAATGAAAGTTGTGCAAATGAATGTAAAGTTTTATGAGGATAAAACGATGTATTTCTCTCTTGAGAGGGAGCTTTAGATCCCACTAGAAGAGGAGCTTTTAGCTCCAAAGGAGGAGCCTCAGGAGGAGCTTTAATAAGTTTCAGAGCATCCACAAATAGGGGACCAAAGGGAGGATGAGTGGAGACATCCACTCAAGCATAACCATCTAGAGAAGGTAGAAAAAGAAGCAAGGAACCTAATGGATTGGTGCAATATGTGAGGGAGAATGTGCAAGATCCTTCAAATTTGTGGAAGCAAAGGATGTCACCTGAGACGTACACTGCCTACATGGCTCTAATGACTGAGCTTGTAGAGTGCTAGGTCCCCATAATACTAGTGTATCCCCTTATTTTTGTTAGTGTGGCCCCCTTATTGTTATTATTGTACCCCTGTATCCCCCATATTGTTATTATTGTGCCCTTACATTATTATTGCTAGGTCGGCTAGGATTATATTGTGACCCCATGGACTCCTATATATAGGAAGGAGGTTTTGTCATTTGTATCATCCAAGAATTGTTCATTTATGTAATGTAAAGGAGGTGGCCCCCTTGAAGTGGCTTATTTCTAAGGTGTTGATCTATCTTTTCTTCTATTTTTTGGAGTTGGATTCATAATATTTGGTATCAGAGCTTTGGATTCTAGGGTTTCACTGCTCCAAATAGGTCATCATGGAATTTTTTCTATAATGTTTTTTCTACAAAGGTTCAAAAGATGAAATTTTTACCACTTGAAGCCGAAATCCTAAGGAACTTCGTGTAAAAATTTCAGATCTTTGTTCACAATATTTGCGGAGATACTATCTGTGGAGGTTAGGGTGTTTTCAGGCTCCCAAATTTCATCTCAAAGAGGTGATCATGTGAAAATCATCATAACTATCTCTCTGAGAATTAGATTTGAATCCTATAAAAAGTGACCGAAATTAAACAGACTTTAGTTTCATGTGTATAAATTTTAGAGCTGAAGGAGGAAGCAGTGACACCTGGCACGTTGTACAAGTTCACTCTACTGAACTTGTCCATAATTAGGTCATTGTGGTAGATGGGGTATAACTTTGCTTGGAGCATTCAAATCAGGTCAGACATGTGGCATTGAAAAGAATATTCAGAGGGCTATGTAGGATCGAATTTTAGATATTGAAGATCTGAAATCATGAATATAATTCAGGTTTAATATCGACCTCTTAAAAATCAAGAAAAAGGTGTGTAAAATTGCATAACGTTTGTTTGAAAAAGAAGTTTGAAGTGATTCCAAGGGAATATTGAAGAATTTTTATCAGTATTGGGATCTATAATTCCTCCCAAATATAATTCCACACCCATTAAGCCCTCAGAAATCTCTACTATGATGCATGAAGAGGAAGAATTGTAGTATGAGATATCAAAATTACAGTACCAAGTGAAAAAAATTTCGATCTTACAAAGACCAATCAAAGATGACATAGATGGTTTAAAATTGAAAATTGAGGCTAAGCTGGACGGCTTGAAGGATCAAATGAACGCTAATATGGATGATAAAGCAGTGGAATATCACATCGAGAATCAACAATAATTTCTCCAACTCTCAAAGGATAACCTAACTTTGGTGCAAAATCGATTGAAACAACAGGAAGATCAACATCGCAGCGAAAGAATTTTTGAAGCAGTCACAGAAACAAGAACTCGAAAACTACCAAATCGATCAATTTCAAAGTATATCAGCAAGTGTACGAACTTACCCATTGAATATTCCACATGGGAGGATGAGAATTTTATACAGAAGCATCAAGAAATAATCAAGCATTGAGGGAAACACTTTTTGAAGGAGAGGGACATGTTAGGTCCCTATAATACTAATGTATCCCCTTATTGTTGTTGGTGTAGCCCCCTTATTGTTATTATTGTACCCCTATAGCCCCCATATTGTTATTATTGTGCTCTTACATTATTATTGTTAGGTCAAATAGGATTATATTGTGACCCCATGGACTCCTATATATAGAAAGGAGGTTTTTTCATTTGTATCATCCAATAATTGTTCAGTTATGTAATGTAAAGGAGGTTTTCCCCCTCAAAGTGGCTTATTTCTAAGGTGTTGATCTCTCTTTTCTTCAATTTTTGGAGTTGGTTTAATAACATAGAGACTGATCCATCCTATTTCAAGGAAGAAGTTGAGAAACATGTTTGGGTTGATGTAATGGTGGAAGAATACAAATCCATCATGAAGAAAATGTTTGCGAAGTGGTCCCAATATCAATAGATAAATCAGTTATGTGTTTGAGATGGATCTTCAAAGTTAAGCACGTAATAGACGAAAGAATAGAGAAATATGAGACCATATTTTTGGCCAAAGGTTTCTCTCGAGTTGAGGGAATTGACTATGAGGAAAACTTTTCTCCTGTAGCAAGATATTCATCCATTAGATCAATTCTTACACTTGCTATGCAGATGGGGTGGAAGATCCACCAGATGGATGTGAAAGCAACATTTCTCAATGGTATTATTGAGGAGGAAGTGTACATTGAGCAACTAGAAGGTTTTGAGACATTTGATCAAGAGTCTAATCTATGCAGACTCAGGCGAGCATTATACAGTCTCAAATAGGTACCCTGAGCTTGGTACACTAAGATTGACAAGTATTTCACTGGATTGGGCTTCACCAAAAGTGAATTTGATGTGAACCTCTAACATATTTTGGTAGAAGGTAAATTGGTTATCATTTTTTTATATGTTGATGATTTAATATTAACAAGTGATGAGAAGTTGATCAACTATTGCAAGGAGGATCTTGCAAGGGAATTTTAGATGAAATACATGAATCTCATGCTCTACTTCCTCGGGTTGGAAGTATGGCAAGGCGATGGGGAATTATTTGTGTCACAAGGCAAGTATGCCGTTGAGATATTACAGATATTTTTCATGGAAAGTTGTAAGCCCGCGGAGACACCTCTAGAGACCAATAAGAGGAAGGAGAATGTCACTTCAGGTGAAGAGGTTGATGCTACCATTTACTGACTGCTAGTGGGTTCACTAATGTATCTTATGAACACGTGACTATATTTGGTTATGCAGTCAACCAACTGAGCCAATCTATGGTTAGGTCGATCAAATTGTATTGGAAGGAAGCGAAGCATGTTTTACAGTACCTCATAGGAAATACCCAATATGGATTATGGTACAAACAAACATAGGGAGTGAAGTTGTGTGGCTTCACATATGTAGATTGGGTAGGGAATCCATCCGATCGAAAGAGTTCATCGGGTGGAATTTTTCAGTGTTGATTCTACAATAGTTTCCTGCTACAACAAGAAGTAGAGGCATGTGGCCTTCAACTCGGCAGAAGTTGAATACATGGCTTCAAGTCAAGCATTATTTGAGGTGATATGGATGAGAAAGATACTTGTGGGAATATTTGGTCAGGATATGGATCCAACTATGATCTATTGTGATAATCAAAGTTGTATTAAGCTCTCTAAGAATCCGGTATTTCATGATTGATCCAAGAATATAGATATTCGGTATCATCATTTATGGGACTGTGTGCAGATGTAGATAATGTTGCTACAATAAATTCTGACAGAGGAACAAGATGTTGACATATTGACAAAGGTTTTGTCAAGAGGGAAGTTCAAATTCCATAGGTGTAGGATATGGGTGTTTTATAATCCCTTTCTTGCTAAGAGGGAGTGTTAAGAATTGTAGCAAGAAAGTCTCAATTTGACTTTGCCTTGTTCAAATTGAGAAAATATGAATTTCCACATCAGCAAAAAAATTGAAGGTAGTTAACTGAGGTGACATGGATCTTGTTACTCAGTTAGCTAAGTAAATTCGATTTATAGGGCTTGGAGTTCAATTAAGCATGTGTGATTACTAATTTGTACCAATACAATTTAATTATTTCCAGTTGTATTTAGTTAAACTAGTTATAACTATTGATATAACTAGTTGGAGGTTAGTTTTGCACTGGGACAACATTATAACTCAGTGATCATCAAGTGAACTGGTCAGTCAACTAAAAATAGCTAGTGCATGTAGAGAATTTGAGTTCCCAGTTGTGGTGGAGATTCCAAGGTAGTGTAATATCAGTTGTAGATTAGTATTGAGTGTGCGAGTGTTGCATTCAATTGGAGATCCAACCTTGTGAATTTCACAATCAATTAGAGGAAAATTCCTAAAAAAAAGGATCTAATTCCTCAATATTTGAGAAAGGAAATAAGGGCTCAAGAAGAGGTAGAAATTGACTAAGTCTGGGTCATAGCTTCTCATTGATAAAAGAGAAAGGTTGTTCACTTGCAGGCTGTGCTCAAAGCGAGAAAGCAATTGTAATACATTCTATATTCATTTGATTAATGCAAGAAATATTAAAGGGTTTTTACCAGTTGGTTTCCCCTAGATAAATCTGTATACTTTTGTATGTGATTGATGCATGTTTGTGATTGTTGTTCTAAATTGTGAATTAATTTCCACATAGTCGTATTGTAGAATTGTGTATCTTGATTTAAATTAAATTTCTTAAGCAGTTGAAATTATATCACCATATTTCTACATATAATATATACATACAATAATCAAATGAATGACCATATTTTAATATACAATTTAATGTGAGATGAAATTAAAATCATTACTCAGAACAGGTTATTATCGACATATGCAAGAGATTCGGCATGACCTTATCTTCTACATCAGAATAATGTAATAATATGAAAGAAAAGTAGTACATGTAACAATGTTTAAATATTAAATTTCGAAATCAAATGACATATGTGTAAATCATTAAAAATACTACAGAAATTACTATAATGGCGAAAGCAAGACAACCCATAATTCATTAGAAGTAAAACCATAAGATAAATTTACGAAATTCACACTTTATTTGAAGAAAAAGAGTTCCCATCATATAGAAGAGAAATTAATGAGTGACAAACAACTCATAATATTTTACTAAAAAGGGGTCACACTATTATTAAATAATGAGAAAATGGATAGAGTAAAATCAATCTTTTCATTTAAAACTACAGTAGAATGAGATTATCTACTTAAGACGATATAATTCCATAATTAAGAAAAGTAACATCCTCTTATCCTATTTAACAAAAATTAAAAGTCCATAACGATCATTAATTCTAAGAACCCTTAGATAAACACAAAAGTAAAGGAAATAGATCATCAATAGCAAATTTTGTTGGTGAATTTTAACTAAAATTGTTTAGTCACACTTAGGCAAGAAGTCAATAGGCTGGTATGATGAACCTAAAGAACAAGGACGCTGATGTTAACTCCAGAACTAAAAACACTCTTGGTGTGAATTTAACAATTTAATGTTTCCATCTAAGGGTTATACCTACAAAAAATGGTAAACTAACAATGGGTTAAAATTATGAAGGGAGATGCATATACTGCTAATGTTATTAATAATGAAAATTGGCCAAACAAAAATACACCCGAGAGTGAATGTTGAATTTTATCCTCCACGAAATTGGGTATGCCAAAAAAAATACACATTAATACTATATTATGTGAGTAACAAAATTTGTATAAAGGGAAAAAAAATGATAGCTAAGAAGAAATGTTATGCAAACCAATTTTGTGCCTCAACCATGGATAGTCATGACCAAAATAATCAACATAAGCTAGTTATTAAATGAATAGTATTACAATAGAAGAAACCCCAGCGCTTAAAAAAAAATCCAAATGAGGAACCATTCCTATTATAAATAAAAATAACCAGAATGAATGAACATATGCACCAAGGAATGGTAATCCATATCTCGAGGTCAGGGTTCGAAGATGAACCCTAGGTCAATACACGACCCAAGAACTGCCAAAAAATGGAAGATACTTAAAAATAAAAGAGAAATTAACATGACAAGAAATCTTACATAGTTTATTATAGAGCCAAATTATAGATGATGGCTGAATAACAACCCTAGTAACGCCCTTTCCTAAAATCGGTGCAAGGGTTATATGATTATAATCCATACAAATAAAAACCCAAAATGCACAAGAAAAACTCAGTGAAATCAAATATATGGTCACCTCAGAATGGGGGCACATAATACAAATGATGGTGCTAAAAAAAAATCTTGTCGTTTTTATGGATGAAACCCTACGATTTCCTGTAGTTAACTCATAGAAAGAAAGAAAAGTCATCAATAAGTTTTATACAGGAATAAGGTGAGAAAAACAAAAAATTCTACAGAGAAATTTCACTAGAAATATGGTGTTACCTCTGTTAATAGTGGGACAGGTGACTTCACTTGTGATAAGCACGTCTAACTATGAAAAAAACAAGCGTAACCTGAGCCATATGGACGAGAAACAATAGACACATTGCAGAGAAATTAGAGCGACACTTTTGCCATGAAACACATCAAGAATGAGCCAAAATAATTGTATCTATGGTTTTCTTATCACGTGGAAAAAATTGAGGCAATATCCATCATCGGATCCAGAAATTTAATCACAAGACATGGAATCCATGTGATTACAAGTGAAATCATATGAATATGAACTTGTGTGTCCTTCTCATGGTGATTCCATGTGGTACGAATGGCCCATGCCATACCCCAAACATTATACATAAGACTTAAATTGTTGTATCATGCGAAATGTAAAAATAATACAACGGAATAATCCTAGTGCAATCCATATATTTGCACATGATTTAGGTAATGTATATAGCAATAAGTGAAGTAGCTTTGTTTGAAGGTTGCAATACCTATATATACATAGGTATAGAGAATATAAATAATGGTATAGGATTGTAATATAACAAAATATACATTAGAGTATTGGGAACCCATGAAATACCATATACAATTCAAACATAAAGTCCATTTATGTGAAAAAAACTTAAAACCCTTGTAGAGTTGTAGGGGTTAATGAATACCAAAGGAAACCATGGTGCCATTCCTGTCTTGATCCCATTAAAGTAATAACAAAGTAAATTAAAGTTCTTGATCTTTTTTAACTAAGAGAAATAGAAGGATGAAGAGTACCAAAAGTATTAAAAGGTAAAGTCTCAATTACGAATTATAGTGTTATAAAAATAAAAAAATAAAAAATTGTGTGAAAATGAGGTATGTTACAACACATTAGATGGTTCTTTTGGAACTTGGTGATAGAAATCTCATTGAAGTAATTTTACCCATTGATATAGTCAAGAAGGTCATCAATCCAAGGAATGTACATGTTCTTGACTATGATATTGTTTAGATCCTGATAATCAATGCAAAGTCTTCAGGTCCCATACTTCTTCTACATGAGTATAATTAGGCTCCCATAGGGTGAGGAACTTGGTCGATGTGCCCTTTTTGTAGCAAATATTGGATCCACCACTTAATTTCCTCATTTTGCAGAAGAGAGTAGTAATATATTGGCCCATTGGGTAAAGGTGTATTGGGGGTCATATCATTTGAATGCTTGACCTGACTATGAAAAGGTTCCTCGGTGGGTGAGGAGAAGACGTATCTGTACTCTTCCATGAACTTATCCACTTCACTCTATTATGTGAAGGAGTCCATCCTTGGAAATGATCTTACTGCATTTCTTAGCAGAGATCAAATAAATGGCAGTAGGTGGGGATACCTCTGGTATCCTATATAGTTTTCTGCCCAAAGTAATAATAACACTATGAGGTCTAGACTCATACACAATATGATTCTTCCACAAGTATGGTCAGCCTAATAAAACATCAAAAATGTTAAGGGGAGCAACATCACACAATACCTCGTCTGTGAAAGGCTTGATGTTGTAGGGTATGCAACACCATTGGTTGACGCATAGGTCTCACCATTGGTGGAGCCACCTAATGGTGTATGGTTGCAGGTGTGTTTTTGTCACCAAGCCTATTCGCTTAACGACCTGTACTAATATGATGTTATTTTCACTCTCATTATCAATAAATAAATGTAGTGGAACACCCTTCACCCACATTTGTGAGTGAAAGAGATGCTCACCTTTCTCTCGATCTTTGAGCTTACTTTGTTGGACCTTGGTTGTGGAAATGGTGCCACTAGGTTCCACATCAATGATACTTTTTCCCTTGTCTAGTTTTGGTTCAGAGACTGAACCTGCACCTACCTCTGCAGCTTTTAGCTCGGTCATTAGTGACTAGTTTGCACAACATTCTGTGTTATGAGCGGGAATCTTATGGAAATCACGCCACTTTCCAGTGTATTTCTTTGTCTTCCTATTACCATTCTTAACTTATGACTTTGAATGGTTTTCTTGGGGCGGTCCATCTTCGATTTTCCCCTTTTTTGTGACCTAGGGATTCCCTTTCCCTACTTCTGCTATGAAGGATTTGCAGATTTAAAGTCTCACTTATTCTGTTTAAATTTATTTCTTAATTTTAAAATCATATCAATATGTTGTACCAAGTGAGGAGATGTCCAATAAATCCATTTATTTATAGATGCATTTGTACATAAAACCATGGTACTTGAGCACTAAATGTCACTCAGAGTCTATACCCATATTGGTGCACAAGGTATGAAAGAAGTTAGTGAACTATGGCACCGCTTGGTCCTTTTCTCTCCATAGTGTGGTACATATCATGTACTAGTATTCATAGCTTCCAAAAAGGTAATATTTTTCCTTAACAATATGCCTAAATGGGTTCCAAGTGGGTGCAACTAAAAATAGTCCAAATTCCTTTATGGCCCTTTTCTCATAGCAAGTTTCCCACCAGTCCTTGACATGGGGGGGTGGCCTTAAGAAGTGAAAAAGTAATATTTTCTCTATCATAAAAATTATGGACCTAAAAATGATCTCATGGAAGATTTAACCACTTTTTTAGAGCATCTGCATCTATCTAACCTTCAAATATAGGAATATCAAAATTAAATTGTGCCTTAAAGGGGGTGGCGCCTCCAAAGTGGCCACTAGATGAATATGCATTTCCTATTAGTATATGTCAAAGGATCTAGATAAATCATCCATTATCGTTATTTGGTCGCTCGAGGGTTTATTAGAGCAATATTTTGATAGGATATCCCGCTCCATCACATTTATTTTCTTCCACCAAAACACAGGTATTTCTTTCTTTTTTTATGCATGTCCCTTGAGGTCGGTGAGGACGCTCTTGCAAGGGCTTAAGAAGTTCGAGTCCCAACTCCTTATACCTTGATCTCATTGGGGACATGCACAAAATAATAAAGAAAGAGTAGATCAATATGATACCATTGATCTGAGTTTATGAAGGGAATGAAATGAAATACAAATTTAAAACCAAAACATAGAGATACAATGAAATCAAATTCAATTAATAAACAAAAAATGTTGAAATTGTATACATGCAGAATGAAAGAAAACTAGCTCGAATGATGCTATCTTATCTCTAGAAGGAATTTGATTGCTATGTGCATTCCTGAAATGTGTTATATTGAGGCTCAAAAGAATTTTTATTATGAAGAATCAATGAGAAACCCTAAACATCCAAAAAAATTACCCTAGGAGATGAACCGCCAAGTCTTATGGACCTCAATGGGATAAGTTGGACCGTCAAATTCCAAGGGATGTAACTTTAGCATACAATATTCATTTGGCATGCACGATATCCCATTGGAAGCTTTTATCTAAGAAGTATAATTTATTACTATCAACGGTTGTCTATCACAATGTCAGATTGTTTCCCCATAAAAAGTCGTTTAAACCTCAAAACAACTCCGAAAGTTTAGGACCTGAAAATTTCCACAAAATAAAAACCGCCAAAATAGTAAAATTGTGTTGTGACCTAGTGGAATAGGTGGGTGGCCATGATATCCACATGGATCAATGCATCTAAGAGTGGGCTAGTAGAGCTAGCTTTTATTCCACTTATCTAATGCATTGCACGATCTAATATGACCATAGAAGTTGGGAGATATTTTTTTTGAAACTTTATCTTTGAGTGATGTCTATTTATAAGGATGCAAGTGAAGAAACACTTGAAACCTTGTGGAAAAGAAATGTTTGGATATGTTAATCAACTTCTTACTTCATTCAATTTTCTTCCATAACTAAGTTTTCCTTGAGGGTATGAATAATTGTTTCTTTGGTATTGAGTGTTTTATCTATGGTATGAACCTTGGAGGTGTATGGTACATAGGATGCCACTAGTATGGGTTTTGACCACAAAATAATTTCATATAATGCCATTTCTGATAGTTCCATGATTAGTGGTATCGTACCACCATTTTTTTAAGCAAAAGACAATGTGCCCATCAGTGCATATATTTAGAATTAAAGCATGCCAATTAGGTTTCCAAATAGTCGTTGACCGCTTATGTTTCACCATCCATCTGGGGATGATATATAGTGCTCATATCTAGCATTTACCTTGAATTTTAAATAGATCCTACCAAAATTTACTGGTGAATGTGGGGCCTTGATCTGAGATAATTAAAATCAACATACCATGTAGGTTAAAGATATAATCCATAAAGAAGCTCTTAATATCACCAAAAAATAACATATTTTTTCAATTTAAGTTTAAGGATGAAAATATAAAATGATCGAAACTTCTTTTGTACTTCTATGATTGGTTAGTTGAACCTAGTTATGAAATTCCATAATGTCTCTAGATATACTAACACTAGGTTGACTAAAGTTTGTGCATTGTACCAAAATATATTCAATCTGTGAATTTCATATCTATAATTAGAAAAAGAAATCCTAGAAAAGGGTTCTTTTAGATCAATAATAACTCCACTTCTCAATTTCCGTTATAAACAATTTTATTTCATATTCTTATTTTTAACTTGGGCATTTTTTTGAGAGGAAGTCAGATATGTGGGTAAATTTTTCAAATTATATTTAGAAAATTTCAAAAACCATTCTAATTTCTTCCGTACTCTTTTTTTAGTTAAAAAATTGCAAAAAAAGAAAAACAATTCTCCTTATTTTTTCCCCAAAAAAGAGCTTTGAAACCACTTATAATATACTTAACCAAAAAATTTCAAAAAAATAAAATAAAATGTAGTGGAAAACTAAAAAACACAAAAGTGAATAGATAAACCCTTAGAAGCATCTATTGTATTAGTGATAATATAAAATAGAGAAAATTGTTCACTTGCCTCTTCAAGGGAGTAACCTCCTAGACATTAATGAGGACTACGTACATGGAATATTTGTACCAGTAAGATCCACTTGAAGGGGTCACTTGCTACTGGCTCAACCATGAATCATGACACGTAGAGTGTCGAGAGAATTAAACCCGTGACCTCTCAATATTAAAGGTTCTTAAATGACGGGGACTCAACAAATTGAGATAACCCTCGAGACTAAGAAATCCATGGATGCTTATAAATTAGTTATTTTAATATAAATATCATAACATATATGAAAGCATAAGTAAGGCCAGGTCAAACCTTTTCTTCTTTGTCGTCTTGTCTTAGTGTTGAATGGTTTCCATTTTTCTTTCTTTTCTACAACTGAACAATTGAAAATTAGTATTTCATGGATAACTAAATTTAATGTACATAAGAAAATAAATTGTTTTAAGTTGTTTGCCTTGAAATTCTAACGATGATCTTCTATCTATAAGAACTAGGAACCATTAGATATAATAATTATGAAATATTTTTTCCATTAGAATGACACTATATAACATGCAACTATGTTATCCTATCTCTTCCTATATAGCATTCCCTGATGTCATCATCGGCATACAACGTAGATTCTTCTTCTTCTTCATGGTGAAGGAAATGGGTTTATAAGCTAACACAAAATTTATGCTTGTACAATGTTTGGAACATTAATTGGATATGTCATAAATGTTGATTCCAAATTTTACTCAAAATGAGATCGCCATTTAGATCGCATTTAGAAAAACAAAAGCAAAGTTGATGAAATGCAACCATGAAGCACACGAAAATTATTGACACATTGGTGAGTTTGAAATGTGTATCCATACACACATACAAGCCCCCTTTATACTTAAATTCCATCTTTGAATAATCATGAAGATTCATAAGAACCTAATCGTAATATCTTTGGCCCATGAAACTAGGCATTTACAGTCTATATTTACCTTTAAGTGTAAAGGAGGCTTGAATCATCTTTGAAGAATCATGAAGAATCTAGATGATCATCAAGATACAAATTTGGGTACATTTTCCGATCATTATCTAATTTAGTGCATGGTGGTCTATGCACATCACTAGGTGTCATAATTTTCAAAGTTAGCATAATGGGAATAATATAATGCAATAAATTCAGCTTGGATTGTCTTGTATACATTAGGGGAATTTTGAGGTCTAAATTGGGCCTCCTATGAAAAATGTACAACCAAAATACACTTTATAAGAACCAATAAGATTTAAGATGATGATGTCACCCATGGGGGATGATTCACCATTTTTGGAGTAAAAAAGTAGAAATATTAAAAAATAACAAAATAATAATAAAAAAAATTTCAACTTATTTCCTTAATGTTTTACTCAAATTTCGAGTGGAAGTACCCATTTGATGCAAAATTTAATTCCTCATCCAAGGAGTACTCATATTGCATACTTTTGATGGAACTTGATACACAAAAAATGAGAAATACATGAAATACTTGAATGCAATCACGTTTTTCATGTATTTCTCATTTTTCATGTGGTGGGGTCCACAAAAAGTATGCAAAATAAGCACTCCTTGCATGGGTAATCAAATTATGCATCCAATGAGTGTTTCCTCTTGAAATTTGAGTAAACCCATAGGGAGATAAGTTGAAAATGAGTTGAAAAAGTAGTTTTTTAATTTTTTCCCACTAAAATTTGATGATGTAATCTAATATTATTTTATTAATTCCAATATTATTTTAAAATTTCTTTAGGAGGCCCATTTTATACCTCAAAATTCCCTTAATGAAGTTACCCTTGAATGTATCTCTAGATATATTAGAGATATTCAGTCCACATTATTGATTTATGGCATACCATACAAATGGGGAAATGTGCACCAAGAAACAAATTAATGGAATGCTATATTTTGTAGAATGGTGGTTCCCTAGTTGGTTCTTTGAACACATATTTGTAGTCCTCTATTATAAAATTTAGTTTTTCTGTTGTTGTATGTCTTGTATAATGGAGGAAATTTTTAGATGTGCCATTGTTTTGTACTCTGCCTAAGGGAAGATCATTAGAAGCACATAATTACATGACTATTTGAGTATCTTTTAACACTTGTAAAAAATATCAATAGTACTTAGGTCCATGAAACTAGATATTTACACTCTATAGTTACTCTCCAATATCAAGCACAATGTTCTACAAAAGTGAATCACATACCCCATTACACACATCTAATGACACTAAAATGAAAATAAAAGCATCCTTAAAAATTTTAATGCTATATTAAAACCTGCACTAGTAAGAAATGCATTTGAATGCTTAGATTCATCTAGAAAATGGTATATGGTTGAAGATGAAACATGATTACTAAGTGGAGAAGCTTAACTATGTTTGTGACACTTAGAATTAAATAAATATCATTATACATTATGAAACATAAGGCTTGTTAATTTATCCACATATAAGAATGAAACAATATGTCCTTATCATATTATACATCTATTGGAATTTCTTTCAAAGTCAGTGTTGTTGAACATGACATTGTAGGTTGTGACAGAAGGTCTAGAATGACTGACATTCATCATTTAAATGTGACGTTGGTTTTTCAAATATACACCACTTCCTAATTTTCTTATTGTACTACAACAACCACTAACTATAATTCTAGTGATGAACATTGTTACATGACTAATTCTTATCTTACACAAGTAAGTTCTCATGGGAGAAAGGATTATGTACAATCTCGTTGTTAAATGATTTGATGTTATGGTATTCTAGTGTAGAGATAGTAGGGTTATCTTTAGCTCATTACTTTGCAATAAAATACTATTCCTCTTGTTGCAAAGTTATAAAAATTTACCATATTGTTAATGCTCAAAAATTCAAGCTCAATCTAAATATAAAGTGTTAATACAACTTGCTAATTTAGAATCTCATTGTGCAATGATGAAGGATATATATACACTATAAGATTATGAAACTCATTAGTATACTCTAGAGGTGTTGGTCTCAATGCCAAAAAAATTAGTATCACTTAATCATGTGTTTGTTATAGACAATATAATTTTGGTGTGCATAGCTTCCTTGAAGCTACACCATGCCTAAAAAAATCACTATCATCATTTCATTGCATGTTATACAACCTCCACATCATTACATTGCACATGTTATATGAACTCAATCTTGATATAAAGTGTTAATACACTTTGACAAAGTATGTTTTTGCACAAAAATAAGGATATCCAAACACCATAAGACTATAAAATTCATTATTTTAAATTAGTAAGGTTAGTCTCAACATTGTCACAAGAACTACCACATGGTAATCTTTGGAAAATAGAGGAAAGAAGGTTGGTTTGCATGGATTCCATGAAATTATGCCATGCCTGAAGAATATTACCATCATCCTCATATTGGATCTTATACAACTCCACCAATACAATATTGTATTAATACATGATTTGGGATGGAGAAGGTGACAACTTAATATTTGAAGTGATTCATTATGAGGTAATCTTGAATTTACATTATTTAATATTTTTTCATAAATTTTGTCATGAATCTAATGAATGCTAAGGTTGAATTGGACCTTGAGTAGAGAATCACTAAAAATTGAGTTGATATTGGACATTTAAGGTGGTTAAGGAGCCATGAGCCTTTGCAATTTTTCCAAAAAGTAGTCATATGTTTCATGTATTTGTCTCTGCAATGCTTCATTAATTATGGATTGTACAAATGTAAGATAATATTTGTAAAGAGTGGCATTGATATTATTGTAAGATACCATCAGAGACTAGGTCGTGCATGAAGGAAGCTTATCTTAAGGGGTTGTAAGAGAAACACTATGTTTCATGCATCCTAATATTTTGAACATGTGAATTGGACATGTGATTATATAGTTATCATTTATTAGGTGATGACAATTTATACATATCACGTACTCAATTCGTAGCACCACCTACTTAAATTACCAAGAGGTGTGCACTATGACCACTTGCCTACAATAGTAAACCATTGATCATGCATTTCTCTAATACCATTGATTTTGTACCTAAGGGTACATCTAAGGTAAATCTAGAAGTTATAGATAACATTAAGAGCATGGAGAAATCTAATTGAAAATACTAAAGATGCATAAATAGAATACCAAACCTTATGCTAGAGAAGAAAGACAACTTATCCCATGAATTAGTACGATATTACATATATAGAGAAATGTATAAGAATAATTTTCTAGGAAAATATGTAAAGTTCAAAAATATTAACAACTAATGTCAATTATAAAATATACATACTATCCAACTAGACATGATACTATGATCTCTTTTACCAAACATGGACCTGATGATGTCTATTTATAAGATTAAATAACACATCAAGAATTGTGTATATAATATTTTATGTAGAAATATATGCATGGAGAATCAAATAGATATTGTTGATGATATTGATGCAATGGATCACATATACTGGTGAGTGTTGAATTATGATGCATGTATGTGGTATATGTTGGTTACATTACTTAGAGTAATTTCGCATATCAGATGAGTTGAAGTGATAATATATTCTAAGACAACATACAAGTGAATCTTCCTATAGCTAATGAATGGATTCATGATATCACATGATGCTTGAAAATATGGATGGAATGCCACCCAAGCATGCATGCACGCACACAAACACACAACTAAAAGGAGAAGAGAATGGAGTGGAGTCATTGCTTTGTTTTAGGAATAAGAATAAACCAAGAAATCCAAGGTGAAAATAAAAGGAAAATTATTTGAGTTAATTAGGAGCTTGAGATACTTTTAATTTCAACCTATGTTTGTGGATTATTAAGGTAATTCACTTATATTTACATCGTACATTTTCCACAAATTAAATAAAGAGCCAACTCACTAGTATTAACCACCCGATATTTCCTTTAACGAGCTAGACACCTTAATGTTGAAAATTTGATGTGAAGAAAAAAAATAATTCCTGTGTAATTCATCATTGTAAATGATTAAGCTCCTTGTGTTGAAGTGGGGAGTTGTGACGAATATCCGAGAGTTTTTTACATTTTGGATAAACTACATAGTCAGTTGCAAATTCCAATAAGGAAATATAACCAATATACATTACATCTGCTACTTTAAATATAAAACAATGAAAATTCAAATTTAAGAGAACCTAGAATCCTCAATGGACCTTTTACTGCCATGTCCCCACCCATGATGGAACCTCCATTTTGCTAGTAAGGTTGAAATTTCCAAGGTATGAGTGAAACTATGCCAATGACGATGAGATAGGATGAATCAATCAAATATATTGCAATATTAGACCCAAGCTACCCACAAGAGATCCCTACAAATGTGTTGGATATGACAAGTGTAAGAAACTATGGGCATTGAAAGAAGTAAATAAGTTTAAACTTTAGGCACTAATCGAGGTGTGTACTACAAATTAGAGCTTTCAAAGATAAAAGAGATTGGAAGAGTTTGAGAGTTCAAGAGGTATTATAAAGTGGAATTAAATGGTATATATAGGCAAGGGATCAACCTAATGGCATAGGGGGAAATTAGGTTAGCATTTGGAAGGGCTATTTCTAACAAAATCATCTCAATACACTTGTTAACATCATGCCATGGATTTAGTATAAGAGTACCATATGATTTCAAGCCCAAAGAGACTATATGTCACATGATTTACATATTCAATGTGGGACTAACCTAAAGGGATTTATTAAAATTGTCTCCATAAACAACAAGTCAAAAATAGGTTTTAATGGCTATGGACTTGAAATAAGTCATCCTAAGTCACCATGGACTCAACTAGGTATTTTATGCTGCCAACAAACCCATGAACGCATGGAATGCCTCAAATGGATACCTCAAGGGTCAAAGTGAGTCAAATTAGTGATCAAGAGATAGAGACCACAATGAAAATTGCACCTAGGGGAACTCACCAAAGCACTAAACATCCAAGAGAGGCTCAATGTCTTCCCTGATGCAGGGAGGACCAAATAAAGGTTATCCATCACATTAGATAAATGTTCAAGAGGTATTATAACATCACCAGTTGGGTCACATATGAATATATCATATAAGTGGATTGTAAAAGGAACCTTCCAATAGCTAACTGTATGTGAGTACCCATATGTGGATTTCCAACACTACGCTTCATGTTAACATAATGGTTAATTAGTTGTGAGGTTAGTATGCTTGTTTACTATCCTTCCTCTCCTCGGTTTGATGTGTTGTGCAAATGCATGCGTGTCAAATAATAATTAAATACACTTATCTTTTAGCATATATAAATAACTTATATCACTATAATACCCTATGTTCTTTTAGAATAAAGATCTCACATTCCATTTTAATAGATCATTACCATTTCAAAGTTTAATTCCTTATGATGTATTAAGCATAAATCCTTATTTTTAACATTAATTCATTTATCAAAATGGAAAACTCATATGCTAGTAAATATTTTAAAGAAGATTTAACATCTAGTAAGCTTCCATTGAACTTCGAATATTTATACTAAAATAACACATCAACCAATACAAATATTTTTGAAAAATATTATATATTTAAAAAATAACCCTTAAATTAGGTTTTTTCCTCTTAGGTTAACTTCACCTCTAAATGCATCTCTAACATTAAATGAAAATAATCATTGTCTTAAATATTTCAATTGAGATAAATTTCTCACATTGAAGTTACACATTTTTTTGTCAATTTTAAATGAAATCCAATAGAGATTTGTTAAAATCATAAGTCACATAATTCAAGATTTGGAGGACATTGAATCCATTTATGCATTCAAAAACACATTTTAAACAATTAAATATCTCAATCTCACCCAATATTTTTTTTTCCTGGATTACAACCAATAAATCCAAAAATTAGAAGACACAAGAGAGAGAGAGAGAGAGATTTTTAAGTATTATATCCTTTCAAAGAAGCCACATGATAATGTAATATTCACTTCGTTGACAATATTTTTATCATATGCCTAAAAACGATTATAGCTATTTGATATAATTATTTGTTTAGTCATAATGTTTTTATATATTTAGAGAGAAATTTTATATTGAATGTACTTTTTAAAAGAATTATCAAGAACAATAAATATTGTATACATATTATCAAAAAAAAATCTAAGGTTTGTTAATATTGGTTGATAAGCATGTGTGTGAGAGCTTCATGGTTAAAAACATGTGTTTCTTCATAAAAGGTTGCAAGTTCAAATCCACACACAGTTAAGCATAGGTATACAAATACAACTTTGAGCTCTTTTTATATATGAGTTGTTTTTTTTTTGTGAGATTGATAGGACCATTCTTTTAATTATCTTTCAAAAATAGGCAAGTTACATCCATATGCTAAATGGTCAGGTGGCCTCAACCTCTCCTAAGGGAAACATCCATATGCTAAATGGTTAGGTGGCCTCAACCTCTACTGAGGGAAACATCCATATGCTAAATGGTTAGGTGGCCTCAACCTCTACTGAGGGAAACATCCATATGCTAAATGGTTAGGTGGCCTCAACCTGTCCTGAGAGAAATGTTGACCATCTAACGAAATAATAAGCCATCCAAAAACAAGATAGAATAAATTTATTCATCCATGCTAAAAAAATATAATTGTCCTTATAGTGCCTAACTTTTGGATATCTATAAACATGCTAAAAACATTGAAAAGAAAAAAATTGTTAATTGTTGCATACACTAATAATCAAAATAGAGATGATACATTAGACTACTCATCTAAGTCAACATCCTTTATGCTTGACCCAGAAAGTTCTCAGATTGTGAAATGCATGAGATATACTTTTCCACAAAGCTTTTATATATAAATTGTTAAATTAAATATTATAGGTAAGTTCAAATCCACAAGCAATTAAGCATAAATATAAATATATAAAAATACAACTTTGATATTTGTTAATATATTTTATATTTATATTATAATATGATTTTTTTATATATATAAATACCATATTTCTAATATTTTGTAATCGTAAATGATATATATATATATATATATATATATATATATATATATATATATATATATATATATATATATATATATATATATTTTGTAATTATTATATTTTTAATATTTCTAATATCTGATAAATGATATTGTTAAATTAAATATTATATCAAATAATTTTTAATGCATTGCTTATTATAATATTAAATTATTATTTTTTATTATTATATATAATCAAAAAAATTAAATATTAATTATATACTTTATAAACATTTCCATGTAAAATTTGCTATTATTTACTATAATTTTATTTTAAATATTTAATGTTATATTTATTATATCATTATTACGAACATACTTGAGAAATATGTCACACCTTGGTCATAAAAGAATACCTCTATATCCAACTAATTCCAAATATATTAATTATTAAATATTAAATAGATAAAAAAATTTAAAATTATTTCTGAAATTAAAAGTTTCCCATTATTAAAATAGATTTAAAATAATTATAATTATTATTAATTTAAAATTCACAACTTATACTTATAAATATATAAAAATATAATTTTAATAATATAACTTTAATGGTTATTAAAGATATTTTATATTTAGATAGTAATAATAATTTCATATAAAAAAATGCAACTTCAATTATTGTTAATTAAAATTTCTCTATTATTAAAATGGATTTAAAATAATTATAATTATTGTTAATTTAGAATTCACAATATAATAATATAACTTTAATAACTACTAAGATATTTTATATTCACATTGTAATAATATGTTCATATAAAAAAAATGTAACTTTAATTATTGTTGAAATAATTTATTTTGGTATCTTAATATTTTTTTTTTTGGAAATATCAGATCTAATATTTATTTATATTTAATATGTTATTGTAATTTTATTTTTTTATTTTATATAGAATCAAATATTATTGTTTAAATAAATTTCTATTATAGTTTGTTATAACGAAAATTAGAATTATCGACAACGAACAAAAATATAAGTCTATTAAAATATAAACAATTTTTATTGTTATATAAAAGTAAAATTTATGAGCTAGGAGCTTAATGAGACATCAAGTATTTGATAAAGTTACCGGGGTTGAACCCTGGGCACTCATACCTATTTGGGTTGGAGGTTTCAAGCCACATTGGAGATGGCCTTCTATGTGTGCTAATTGGGCATCCAAATTGATGAGACAAGAATGTTGATGGTATTGAACTTGTTGAATTTCATTGAGGTAGTAGATAGTCTTGTTGTAATTCTTGTGCTTTTCCTTCAGGACTTTACCCAAGAGTGCCTTCATTTTCCAATGGATGGTAATGAGATTTAGATATTGACTATGTCTTCCCATGGTATACCCAAGGTTAGCAACCCAATTGGCTACTTTAGCTAGGATTTCATAATCAGAGTAAGTGTGACAGTCATTAGTGGCCAAGGCTTCAAATTGGCAGATTTCCTCTTGGATTTCCAAAGGAGTGGAAAATGGTTGCAGTGATTTGAGCATGTGATTGAGCTCGTGGCTAGCCTTGAGGGCCTATCCCACCTGAACCTCAGTGACAACACATCCCCTAGTGAGGCATGGTATATCAGGGCACAATATGCCAAAGTGTGGATGACCCCTACAAGACAAGGAAACTGAGAAGAGAGTAAGATAGAATGTGGACTAAAAAAGATGAAAAATAGAAACTTACCTGCCATGGAATTCTGGAGCATACTCTAGCACGTTGAAACATTGGATTAATGGAAATGGAGGGACTTTGGGAAGGGTTCGACAACCATAAGAAACCAAAAAAACCAATATCGATGCACATAGCCAAGACACTCTATAAAATGGACCAGAGTCCACCATGCAGAATCTATCAAAATAAAAGAGTTGAAGGAGTTATAGAGGTTGGACATATAAATAATTACTTATCAATGGCGAACCCACCAACCTTGAAAATGCTTCAGGCTTAGGAAAATCCTTTACCGACCACCTTCCACCCCTATTCAACTTCTCATTGTCACCGCCATCGATGTCCCATAGGTCACCTCCTCATATGTCATCATTATACTTATCACTAGTTGCATCCACTAAAGGCTAATGTCCTAGGAGTTAGGACTACCCTATAATACATGAACTCTCACATAACCATCGTCATAAGAGAGATCTTTCCCTTGTACCATATACAAATCACTAGAATTTCCATGGGACATGAGGCCATGATAGGAAAAGTTAAACTCCACAAAGCATATGTCATGGAGAAATATCACACGTACATTGGGGGAATGCCACATGAACTACAAAATAACACAAAGAAAAAATTACTTAGCCAAGGGCACATAGACACAGAATGAGTTTCCACATGAATATGAAGAGAATGAATACTAATTAACATGTCTGATTGCATGGAATGAGATAGCCACACCACCCCTTCTTAAATGAGATAGGAGACAATCGACCCCTCTTTTATTGATGTACTTTCCAACACCCTAATCAAAATTCATTAACATAAATATTACAAAATTTAATATAAATATTGTTTTTATAGAATAAAATTAATATAAACATTACCTCGATAACATCACTATTATATATATATAGAAAACACCTTTATATCTTTTATATTAAAATTAAATAAATAAAATGAACTTATGGACTCATTTGAATAACTTCCAAAACAAAGTACCTTTGATGTGAAAACGTAAACAAACAATGAAATATTTTTGATAAATATAAAGATCTAAAATGATTTAATAAATATATAAAATAATAAATCATTCAAATTAAAAAATAAAAAATAAAAAGATACAATAGAATAATTAACACTGTTATTTTAAGTATATCCCACTTGCATATCATTGAAGTGACATCAATAAATAATTGCAACACTTTTATTAATGGATATGTTTTCCAATATTCTTAAAATTATCATGGTAATATATTTTTTCAATATTATTAAAATTATTTTTGTAATTATTTGATATTTTAATTATTTAAATATAATATGTTTATATGATAGTGATAAAGTATAGTTTAATTTATAGTGTATTTTTGTGTTGTTTAAAATATATTTTTTAATGAATAAATGGATTCAATATCATGAAAAACTCATGCGGCACTAGAATTCTACATATTAAACAACTCAAGTTTCTAAAGCTATTTGTTAGATTTTGATTAAAATTAACCAAAAAATGCTTTGAAAAAGGTCATTTCTTCTATAAGTTAGACTATGCCCACTTGGATTTTGGATCTGGAGTATGTCCTAAAATTGCATCTACTTGGCTAAGAGATTGTCTTCCTTGGATAAGCCTACCCCCTTAAGAACCACCCACAGGTAATTCCAAGTGGTATGATTTTCCGTGAATAACAATGATGATTCAACTTGCATTCATGCATAGCAAGCAATGATGGTTGTCTTCAATGCTCATTTCACAACTGAGTTATGACAGGTTTTCCCACTATCTAAAAAAGGTGATAATTCCAAGTGGTATGGTTTTCCATGAATAAAAATGATGAATCAACTTTCATTCATGTATAGCAACCAATGATGGTTGTCCCCACTACTCATTTCACAACTAAGTTATGATAGGTTTTCTCATTATCTAAAAGAGGGTATGATTTATCAAATATTAAAAATATAAAAGATTATTTAAATTTTTTAAACATTTTATTTGTATACTAAAAAAATACTCTCAAGATCATTATAATTTTGCAAACCTAAAAGGCCGAGAAACTTAGTCACGTGAAAAATATTATCAAAACTAAATAGATTAGATTATGATTATATGATGAATAATTTAAGAGAAAGTGTTTTTCATCTTCAACCATCTTAGTGTGGAAAATTTGATAAGACTTTGTCATCCCTATTGTTTTGGGAATCGACTAATGCCCAATTTTATTATGAAGCTCATGAGATTTTTTTATTTATTTTACCAATGTTATATTCTTCTTCACATTAGTCAAAACATAGATATTTGTTATGTTAGAGATCGAGGTTAATGTAACAGCCCTCGTGAAAATTCTATGTAATAAAAGTTTAAAATAATAACCACGATTGATGGGACACTTATTCCAAGGTGAATGTTGGGAGAAACATCCTAGTGGGTGTTCATTTCAGTTATTATGGCTAAAAAAATGGCAAAGGAATTTGGAAATACATGAGGCATTAATTGACATTTTATTTATGAAAATAATGGAAATCATGAGAAAAGGAAGGTGAAAGGTCACAGGTTGAATGTGAGGAGGAAAATGAAGGAAAATAATGGAAAATGAAGGGAATAAAGGCCTCATTAATAAAAAAGAATTTTGAGGATCAATTGACAATATTTTGCTACCTTTTGTCAGTTCAATTTTGGAGCTCTCTCATTATTCTCTCTCTCACTCTTGGACACTTATAATATTCTTGGAACACTCTTAGAGAGTGTGGCATACTTAGAGATTTGGATCAAGAAGGCAAATGAAGAGCAGGAAAGTGCAAGAGGACATCGAGATTAACATCTACACCAGGTTCTGAGTGTAGGTGCCAAGTTGCATGTATGATTTCCTCACTAGTTTTGGAAATTATGGTGTTGCATGTGGTTTCTTGGTTATGATCTGTTATTGGCATGGAGGATTTCCTGGATTGACAATGGATTTTCCTAGCCTTACCATTTCCTCGACAACCATGGTATTGTGGGTTTATTTCCATTGATTGTTTTATGGTTGGTTTTCATTATTCCTTTAGTTGTGGGTTGAGTTATTAGTTCCTGGAAGCCTTAGTTGGACAAACACTCTGGAATCCTAGTAGACAACTGTGGGTTGATTTACTAGTCCTAGAAGCCTTGGTTGGACAAACTCTCTGGAAGTCGCTAGGTGGGTTGAGTTACTAGTCCTGGAAACCCTAGTTGGAAAAACACTCTGGAAGCCCTGTAACAGTTGGGTTTGATTTAGTAGTCCTGGAAACCATGGTTGGAAAAACACTCTGGAGCCCTATAACAACTTGGACAGTGACCAATCCGTGATGGTTTTGATGTTTGACCGTGAGGTAGAGTCATTGGCTGAGGGTTGAGGTAGTTTTTTCGCTGGAAGCCATGGATTGATTGTGATTGATGTGTTTGATGAGATACCAAATTCATGCTTGGAATATGGCATGGGGGTGATTGGATGAAGTAAGACTTGGCTCAGTCAATCAATGGTCGGGTGGAATGTGGAATTCCCTTCTTCGGTTGGTTTGAACATTCAGTAATGAAGATCTCATTCCTCTGGTATTCAGTATTCAATTGTAGTAGTTTATATGTGGATTTTACTGTTGTTATATCCATCATATTTATGTTGTTATTATGTTGGTTATAAGCATGTATTCGATTAGTGATGATGTATGGCTCTATCCATGTTTTTACCTATAAATGGATATACAATATATTTTTGGTCAAATAGATTGCATTGCAGCTAATGATGTAAGGGAGCAATGCTTCTTAGCGATTCTCAGATAAGTATGATACCACTATGTTTAAATATGTTGTTTACACTTGTATATGCAATGTTTGTGACATGTTTGACGAAATTCCTATCATGGCTAGGAGGGGTCCATATGATTTTCTGATGATGTGATTTCTTCTGTACCTTTTTTTTAATGTTATTCATCATCCCCTACAGTTTCATGAAGTTCTGGGCAATGATATTGGATGTGGGGCTAAAATGGTGGCACAAATCCCGGATTTGCAGCACACAACTAGCCAAATGGGGCCCCGGGCCCGACCGCTGCCTTGCCTTGGCATGTCTGGGGCTATAGGCTTACAACCGCTACCTTTCCTTGGAATGCCCATGGCTAAGGCTCAAATTGGTTAAAAAATCAGTCCCCCTTAGGGTTTAGGGGCCTATAAGGTTGGGTTACCTCTTGAGGATGTTTTTGATGATGTGTAAGGTGTGTTTGTCTTTTTTCCATCAGTTCCACCTCCTTAAGGTCATCTAGGAGGTTGAATCTAATATTAGTAGCCTCTCGTCACATGTTTACCATGGTTGGCTGGTTACTTGGGTAGATATGGGAGGAGGGCGTTATAGAGTGGTATCAGAGCCTTGTTGGTTGCATGCATGTGTACTATTCCTGTGATCTATGTATGATTGTTACATACACATGGTGTTGGTCATGGTTACAATGGTATCACCATGGGAAAGTTGTTGGTGTCATTGGGACATGTGTCATCATGTGTGTATGACTGGTTATGTGTTGTTCATGCTTATGTATTGACTGTGTATGCTTGCTTACATGTCGCTACATTTTGTACATGCATTGCTTGTTTGTTCTTGGTTACATGTTGTTCATGCTGGGGTGTTGTCTATCCATGCTTGGGTACATGTCGTACATGCATTGGTTGTTCATGTTTGGTTACATTTTTTTCACGCTTATGTATTTTCTGTGTAAGTTGGCATGGTTAATGTTTTCATGCATCGTGATTTCATTGTATGCAATTAGGTCATCATGATGATATTGGTATGTTATGATGCTAATGTGTTGGATGAGATAGAAGATGCAGGTCATCAAGGCGAAGTTGCAGCACTAAATTTTGGGGTAAGAGCAGATCATCATACATGTATTGTATGTTTGACATGCAGGTATGATTGGTTAATGGTTGTTATAAACATGAGGGTTATGTACATGATTGTTAGTTTATAGATTTTATGGTTCCATACATGATATATGTTAGTTAATTAGTGTGATCATATGTACATGTGTCGGTTAGTCAAGCATGGTATTAACTCGATGATTATGTTATATATCGTTGATGAATATGTTAACTTGTAGTTAGCTCGATGATTATGTTATGTGTTGTTGATGAGCATGTTATATGTTAACTTATTGTTGTTATATATTAGTTAACTTGATGATTAGTGTTGTAGCATTAATATCTTTATGTTATATGTATCATGCTAAATTGGATTTGCCTATGCAAATGGTTAGGATTACAACATTCAGGTATGAGTTAATACGTTGTGATATTATGTCATTCTAACCTAGGTTGACTATGAATCTGTGATTGATATGCATGAATGACAAATGTATATGATTTTATAATGTGAAAATGTTAGCTAGTTACTAATATGGACATCATGACCTTATTTATGTTTGAGTTGATATGACAAGAAGTTATATTGTGCTAATCTAGAATGATTGTGCAGACCAAAAAGCCTCCCCTTAAGATACATTAAGGTATGAGTTGCTCATGTCACCTACTTTGTACTTGAATATTTGATTATGTCGTCTATCTATTGTTTGCATGTTTTATTAGTTGTATGATATGAGTTTTTGTCTATGAGATTGCATGAAGAAATGATTTGGTCTTAAGATGGTTTCACTAACACACTATGTGTTGAGACAATTGATATGTACTTGAGTATAAGCTGGTGATACTGGTAGCATTATGTCCTATGACTGTTAGTTGATTATGATATGTTTGTTAGTGTTCATAAAGGTTTATTTTAGTTAATGGATATTATGTCTTGATATTTGAAATATGTGATTGACATGTGAGAACAGTTGCAGGGAAACATGCTTGGTATTAGCATGACAAGATAATAGTTGAATTATTTATATAACTAACAATGGGGTGATGTGATAACATATAGTAAGATTCAATTATAGAAAGGTAAGATAAAGGGTGTAATTTTATATTTATCTATGTGTTGAAATTCATGTGTTTATGGTAGTATGATGCAGGGATTACATGGCAAGAGTTTTCCATGAATTATTAAAGAAGGTTGTAGTTGAGATTTCACTTGGATTCATTGGGAACCTTGGGGATTGAGTCATGTTGTTTGTTGTAAATTCTTGTGGCTTTGGTATTTTGTGATTTTATTGTGATTGATTTGTGGTTTTGATTGCGTCTAGTGTATGTCCATACCAATTTGTTATTGGTGTCTTATTGCTATTAGTTTTACTGGTTTTATTCTTGTTTTTGTCCTTGTATTTTATGTTTTGAGTCTTGGGAATTGGTTTGGAAAGAGGAGAGTTGATGGAGCTCAGGGAGAGCTTTGTGGTACCCAATAGGTAATGTAAGGCCCGAATGGAGCTCAATGCATGAGTAAGCGTAGAGGAAGGTAAGAATGCGACAATCGGTTGGACTAGTCGGGTCCATTGGAGTAAATGGACGGTTGAAATACATACATGAAAAAGGTGACAAGAAAGGTAAAGTAAATGAGCTTAAGGTAAAAGATGCCTTGGCTATGTTTCGAACTGTTGTTCTCAACGTTGTGCATGTTGTGCATGAATAAAGGAAGTTCTCTTAACCTATACCTTATAATATTTAGCGATTTTGTTGTGATCATGATTATGTTGATGTTTATATATGCATATATGTATGCATGTATTTCGTTGATTGGCAGGGTCATCGTGGATCATGATGGTTTTATGTTGATGTTTATATGTGTATACATGTATTTATATATGTATGTCATGTCTGACAGGGTCATCATGGATCATGATTGTTTAATGTTAATGTTTATATGTATATACATGTATGTATGTCGTTGTTTGACAAGATCATGGTTGTTTTATGCTAATGATTTCATATATGTGTGTGTGTGTGTGTGTGTGTGTGTGTGTGACAGGGTTTTCAAGGATCATTCTTGTGGAGGAATGATTTCTTATGTAGGTGAATGTCATGAAGAGGTTCTTGGTCTTATGAGGAAACAAGTGGGAAGAGTAACTCTGAAATATCTATGAGCTCAGTATCATGTGGACATGAATTGATATTATATGCTTGTACTATGCCTATGTTTATGTTATAGGTAGGTAATGTTGAGGGGTACATTAGCGAAGTGAAGGTAGTGTGACATGCGACATGCTAGGATAAGCATGGATAGTGGAAAGACATTAGAGGCAAGGTTGCTTGTGGGGTCAATGTGTGGTCTATGGATATGTTGTACTATTGTTGTGTATGTGTTGCGCATGTTGTATATTTAGTGAACGTACCTATGGTGATCTGTACATGTAACATATGTAGTATTGTGTACATATGATGTTGTATGCATGTTGTATATAGGTGTCGTGTGTATATTGAATATGCAATGCTAGGTATAGGTGGTGCTATGTACTTGTTGGATATGCAATGATATGTACATATCGTATTGTGTGCATGTTGCATATGCGGTGTTGTGTGCATATGGTGTTGTGCGCATGTTGGATATGTGTTGTTGTGTACATATGGTGCTATGTACATGCTGAATATGTAGTGCTATGTACATATGGTGTTGTGTACGTGATGTACATATGGTGTTGTGTGCATGATTGTACAAGTGGTTTTGTGTGCATGTGGTGGTATGTACATTTTGTGCATGTGGTTCCATGTGCAGGTGGTGCCATACACATCGTGCATGTGGCGTTGTGTACAAGTGGTGTCATGTACATGTCGTGCATGTGGCGATGTGTACATGTGGTATTGTGTATACATTGTACAGGTGGAGCGGTGTACATTTGGCATTGTGTACACATTGTGCATATGGTTTCATGTACATGTGATATTGTGCACACGTTGTGCAGGTAGTATCGTGTACAAGTGGTATTGTGTACATGTTGTGCATATGGTACTAGTATACATGTGGTATTGTGTTCATGTCGTACATGATGTGTTGCAGGCATGCAGCACTATGTATGTGCATGGTGTAGTCATGGTATCGTGACATATGTATTCGTTGTGTTGTAGTATGTATATGTATATATATTGGGTCGTATTGTACACCGGGTGTAGGTGTATTTGTTGTATGCCATTGTAGGTGGATGTATGTTTTCAAATGTACACTTTGTGTATGTGTACATGAGTAAAGATAAGCAAGGGCACAAGTTTCTTGCCGAGTGTGGCAACCGAACTGGTTTGTGTACAGAAAGAGAAAATGAAGAAGTACATATCGATGAAGGATAAGTATCAATATTTTATTTCAGTCATGTTATGCATGTGATATGTGATTCCAACGTTTAATGGTTACATGTGATTTATGATTATGGTTTATGGTGATTTCATGCGATTCATGATTTTAATTTATGATGGTTGTGTTTTGAGATAACATGATGTGATATGTTTATACACGATGATTTAATCAAACAACTGGTTTGACTTTTTGTGATAGGAATTGAACATTATTGCAATTTTACCTTGTTGACAAGCTACCAATGAGGTATGATTTGAGTTTATTTCAACTTATTTTGAATCCAATGGAAGGTATGTTCTTGGTGTAGGAAGAACGAAAATTCCAGGTTGGGTGGTTGAAACTAATTGCAATCGTTAGCAGTGACAACTAAAGGAATTGAAACAAGCAACGATATGTTGGTAAATCACTTCAGGGGCAGGGCCATTGTGGGACACTGGTACCCAATAGTGTCCATTGATTTCCATGAGCATGATATGACCGTTATGATGGTCGAGGCAGGTATATGCCTTGGTTTTTGTATCTTCTGATGCGAGGAAGCCTTTCCAAGAGATGGATCACCTGGGATAGGGGATGCTTGGGAACTTGGAAGGTGAGTGATTGCATGGAAGGGGATGACCGAATTTCTTGAGGGACTGTGTATCAGAGAAGGGATTATCATGGATGGATTTATTTTGGCCATTAACATTTCGAAATGGAATCAGATGCGCATTTGGAGTGTGCTTGGAACAATGAGATGGTAAATGTTCAGTAAGGGTACAATGGCGCAGGATTGTAGCATTGGACTTTGGATGCAACTTTGACTTTGGAAGTGGATTCTCGACTTACTGGGAAGGAATTGAATCCCGGTACCACTTTGAGGGTGGAGGTGTGAACCGATGGATTCCCTTGTTGCTGATACATGCATCATATCCTTCTATTTTCTGGTTGAGAAAATTTGTATGAGTATACATGTGTATATTATTGTAAATACTATAATGAGTTGTGTTATAAAGCTCTAATACATGGTATGATTTTCATGATGATTTTTTCATTTTACCACTTTATTCATTGTAAATAATGCAACGAGATATGTTATAAAGCTCCATGGGCAGTTGTTACAGTGCATTTTTTCACCGTCCCTGCAATCCCTCATCCCGTACATTGGAGGACTATTCCCGTGACATGTGAACAGTAAAATGTCCTGAAAATAACTTAATGGCATCCTTCTGCATAAGGACAAGAATTCTCCTGAAGAACAATTCCTCTGGAAAACCCTAAAAATCCATGTTTTGGCATTGGCGCGGGTAGCCAGTTCATCCCTCGCGCCAATGGGGAAAAAGCACCATAGTGGGCGCGCCAGCTGGCACTCTGTCCCTATGTCTTGCTCGCGCCAATCCTATTAAGGAATGTTTTTTAAAAATAAATGGCGGAAGTTTGATTCTAACAAACTCAGAATGAATCATCAGAAAGAAGTTGGGTTGTTTGCCTCCAGATCTCCCTGATTAGGAAGTGGTTTTCCATCTCTCATGGAACCTTCCTAAGAGATAGGACCCTATCCCATGATTATAGGGATACCAACCTCCCTTACTCCCTCTATAAGAGCCTGCCCTCTCCATTTTCTAGCTAGCAGAACTTGTGGGAAGAAAACTATAGTTGGGCGACTATTGAGATCAGAGCCGAGGAGAACCCCGTAAGAGAGAAAGCCTTGTCCAAATTCCCGACAGGCTTTGTTGAGACACGCTCTGATGCAAGCCCCGCCGAAGGAATATCATAGCGTCAGAGCATTTGGTTGTAATCTCCATTTTTGTCATCTATAATATAAGCGACTCTGATTTTGGTTCCATTCGTGTGTCTACTCTTTTATGTAATGCAACGAATTATATCTTCTTTAACTGATATATAGTTACATGCTTTAAGTATTACATTGTATGTTGTCATTTCTCTACATGTGTATAGGTGTTCGAACATGGAAAACGGAAGGATTGTGATCTGTCAAGCTAGGGACGAGGAGCACCGCTTCTTCCTCGACAACAACAGTGTGGGATTTGAGGTAGGTTGCTTATCGCAATCTTTGTCTTTCTTGTAACTAGGAACCAACTTCATTGTGTGATTCGATTGTTGCTAGACCCAATCTAGGGATAGTGGGATTTCCTCTGTCCGCAGAGGGGATTTACCTCCTCAACAATTTGGCGACTCCGCTGGGGACCAGTGGGAGTTAGTCCTTTCTCCATTGGGTTGTTTTTGTCTTTTGATTGATTAGTCTGCTTTTCTGGTTCACCTTCCTTGGTGTTAAACCCCTGTTCAACCCCCAGAAGACCAGATCCAGTCTCTGTCTGTCCTTTTTCTTATTTTTCTAAGGTAAACTGGCTTGGCGCGGTTATAGTCCTGACAGTCGCGCCAACTAGCGCTAGTTTCTCGTTAGGCCCCCACGCCAACCCCTGATTGGCATAGATTACAACCAAACAGGCATGCCAACCCTACTTGGAATTAGGGTTTTCCTATTCTTGGAATTTCTGAGCTTGTCTTTTGGTCCTGGTCCATTTTTCCTGATTTCTTGAGTGCTTTGAAGTCATTTTTTACTATGTTTAGCCCCTATCCTCCGGTTGTTCACCTTTTTCTATTAGTTTTTCATTCTATCCCTAGGGCTCCTAGGTGCTTCAGTGTGCTGAGCCTCGCATGGGAGTTTCGGGTCTTTTCTTTCTTGGTCAACTTTGGTTTTGCTTCTTTGCATTCATCCTGCTGGATTCCATTGAATCATTGCGTTAATTGAGTGATTTTCCTCTCTTTCGTTCAGTTTCTCTTTGAGTTGCTCCAAGCCTAGATTACACGGTTTTTTTGAGTCTCTTTCGAGATTCTTCTTCACTTTGAGGGATTTCGTCATCGGTTTGAGTCCTAATTGTGTTTTTTTGGATTGATTGAAATTGTTTTGTTTCAGCTCTCTCTTTGGTCATTTCTCAAATTGATGTTTTCATTAGTTTTTCATTCATTTAGTGCATTTGCTCTGATATATTGAAAAATACAAAAAACAAATCTTTTGCATTTCGATTGGCATAGTGAAAATTGAAATCTCTTTCGCATTACTAGTGTTACATAGCTCTAGAGAAAAGTTTTCTAGTTTCATTAGTGTTATCACTATAAAAAAATTTCTGAAGCTTGGTTAGTTACACTTGTTCCTAAGTCATAATGCTAGATAGGGTTAGAGTCATTTTTATATTTTTAAAGGTCTAGATCATGGGTTAAAGGTCTCATTCCATCACCAAACAATGTTCATCAACCTTGTTTTATTCTTCAAAGATCTTATTCCACGTTTTGAAACCCATTTTTAAAGTTTTTTTTGAAAATTTGATGAATAAGCCACGAAACCACGTTTTCGTAGCGTGCTCAGTGTAAAAAGTTGATTTTGTGCTATGAAAACGCTGGTGATTTCATAGCGCAAAAACCCAAATTTGCAAATCATGCCCTATGAAATCGGGGATTCTCAGTTTTTCATTTGAGTTGTCACATCTGTCAAATTCAGTTAAATTCTTCATCATTAGGTGTCATCCACGAGTTCTCCTTCACACATGCAACCATTCATTATAATTATTAGGATTCATTTTTAATCGATTAGGGGTTAGTTGTCATTGGTCCTTTCAAATTGGAAAACTGTTGGACATTTTCAACTTCATTTGTCTCATGCAAGACAATATTTCATGCATGCTTATGTTCTGAAGAATAAATTAGTGGTGAAAGAGCTGAGTTTACTTAAACAAATTCAAGCGAGGCTGTGAAACTATATTTCAAGTGAGGCAGAACTGAATTGTTATCAAGTGAGGCTGTTCATTAAAATTCAGGTTATATTTCTATCAAGTGAGTTTGAAATTCATTGTTAGTGGAAGCAGAATTGTTATCAAGCGAGGCTGAATTATTATCAAGCGAGGCTGAATTCATTTACCAAGCGAGCCAGTTCATTCAACAGAAAGCTCTAATTGCTAATTTGATGAAGACACAGGGTTTTCAGAGGGATTATCACAGATTTCTGAAGATACAGGTTTTCAAGAAGAAAATGGCTGAAGAAAGAAGGAGTCATAGGTTTGGTCATTGCCTAAGAACAGAGCCTTAAGGTGTAGAAGCCCTTACAAAAGACAAGTCTGTTGAAGAACCCTTTAAGAAAGTAGGTTGCTGGAGGTTTTGTGAAAAACTTCAAGGAGGGCACACTCAAGTCACCAAAGAATTTGCCTTAAACTTCACAGGGTCAAACTCAAATATTGGATTCCTCAATTTACCAATTTCCCCTGAAGTGATATCAGCAGTTACATAAATTCTGAGAGGAGAAGACAGGTGGTTTAAAAACTTCAAGTTTGACATGGTACCCTGCAAAATATTTCTAAAACCAAATTTTACAGATGTTGACTTGAACAAAGTTGTGCCAAGAAGTTATGTCAAAGATACATTTTCCAATCTTCTCTACAATATTCAGAGGTACTTCACCTACGAAGGAAGATACCACAAGGTGTATACCTATCACTTTAAACTCTTACTTCATTTCATAGGGATTATATCTCTAGATTTACTTTTTTATCTTTTCAGAAGTTTGGCTAAGATGTCAGATAAGGTACAAATGAAAGTTGAGTCATGTGAAACCTCATTATTTCACCATGGCTTAGTCAAGTTAATAGTCTTACATGAGCTGCAGAAAGCAAACATAGATTGGGCTGAATTCCTCTTTTTGAGTAGAATTGGGATTGAAGGAATAGGTGTTAGTCCTCAAGCTAAAGAAAAAACTCCATCAAAGATTATTGCTCCTATAGAAACAAAGTCAAGAAGATTTGTTAAGCTCAAGCCTCGGAAACAAGTTAAAGAACTAACGATAGGAACAACATTGAATATCCAAGATACTCCTAAATTCACACAGAAGAAGAAAACTCTGGTTAAGAAGACAATTCTAGAACAGACAGCTAGTAAAACAGATCAAAAGAAGTTGACTAGGAGTCAAAGGTTAAAGGAAAAGGGTAAGGCTGTAGTTAAAGAGGGGCCAAGAGGTAATTTGAATGACATACTTCAAGCTATTGACATTGAAGAGTCTCCCCTAGTATAAGCAGACTTCATCAAACTGGATATAGGTAGCAGCAAATCAAAGAAATTGAAGACATCCAAAATGTTAGATTTTCAGGATGAAGTGGCAGAGTTTATCTTTAAGCCCAGAAAGCCCTCAACTAGGCACTCCAAGAATTTGAAACAGTCAGACATGGAGATAGATCAAATAGGAGGTGAAAGTGTTAATGTTTTTGAAGAAACCACAAATACATCATTTTCAATGCCTGAAGAAGACAAAAATAGGGTTTTCAATATTCAGAAGGAAAAGAGCAGCTATGAAGATGTCAAAGACAAACTCAGATTAGAAAATAATGAGATTGATAAGTTGAAGAAAAAGGTGAAAGTGCATGCAGAAGAAAGGGAAAACTTTGAAAGGATGAAAGGACTGTGGGAGATGGAGAAAAATCTAAACCCTGAATTAATTGATAGTCAAGCTCAATTCTTCATATGGACCCTACCTGCAATCAAAGAAGCAAAATTCATTAGGATTTTCAATACCAAGCTAATGGAAAACAATAGAAGGCTTAAGAGGAGAGTAGAAGACGTGGAAATATAGCTAGCACAGTTTGAAGATCAGCCACAGCTAAAATAAGTGCAAACAGTAAGTGTCATCCTTTAACAAATTTTTGAGGTTATGTGATAATATCTCATTTTTGTAGATGTTTAAAGTTTATGTTTATGGGTTATGAAAGCTAATATACACCTGGAAATATAGTACTAAAGGGTCAAAAGCTAAAATTTTGGAAGGAAGTTGTGAAAAGTGAAGACTGACTACGAAACTGTTGTAGGATGCAGTTTGAATTTTTTTTGCAAATTTCAAAGGTGAAAAGGGTTTGGTTTTGAGCTTTGATGCTGGTGGGAGGTATATGTATAACATCAATGAAGATCCAGGAGTTTTGGCACACAAAAATGGAGGTTTGAAGCATGATTTTAAAAGGAAAAGTATGCACTACGAAAAAAACAGACTCAACAGTTTTGTAGCGCAGCAGTATTGACAGTTTTTGCACCATTTTGGAGGTTCAGGATTTGCACAACTGGAAGGTCGAATTCAAATGAAGGTTATAAGACATTTTCCACATGTTTTGAGCACCAGTTCTTCAGCAGTTGGTTCGAATGGACAGAAATGAGACATTCAGCTATTATACAGGGGATATGCTCCTATTTTGCAGGGATGGATAAGAAGCAGGTTGATGGGGTCTAGCAGCAAGAAGATAAACAACATCATGGTCGAAGTCTAGAAGAAATAACTGTCAAGCATAGTTTTTAATGATTAGATAAGGTTGTTAAGATATAATAAATAGTGTTTTAGTCCTAGTTGTATTAGGACTGTAAGACAGATAGTTTAACTGTCAATTTGTAAATGAAGTTTGTTTAGAAGTTGATAGGTGTCAAATTCGAATTTCTTCTCAAATGTTTGGAAGGAATCCAAGGATGTAATGACCACTCTATAAGAGGGAAGAAATCGAATTGCATAGGGTTGGAATTTTCATTGAACAATCATACTTTTTGTGATATCAGAGAACTGTGTTTTTATCCTAATACAGAGAGTTTTGTTTCATTACTCAGGATTCAGAAGGGGTTATGGATGTTTGATTGTCTCATGATGTTTCTCTTTAAATTACTTGCAGTGGCATGAATGTATGTTACTTAGAATTCATTGAAGGTGTTCTAACTTCCTTCATATTTTCATGAACTATGTTTATTCTCTGTCCTACTGTTCTATTGATGCATCTAAACCATGAAATGCCCTGACTTCCATATGAAATTGATCTTTATGTTTTGTGAAAGCACATTTTACTCCATTTACCCAATAGATGTTTGTTGATTAGTAGTACAACCAATTATTCACTTAATTTAGTTTATTCACAGAGTTAGCCATCTGATCTTTATTTGAAAATCATTAACCTATTAAGAGAGCCCTCTCAGGTTGAGGAGTGTAAGACTCAACTAAAAGTTTGGTTTGAAATAGTTACTCAGGGTCTCCTTGACTAGCAGCCTATCAGGGTCTAATTTTGAGATAACAATTAGCTTGCATTGGAAACAGTAGTGGATGTTTTTGTGTGTTCATTTTGTTGTCATTTGAAATCTCTCAACTCTCCCGTAGATAGCTCTTCATTGAAAAAAATTATATATAGTGGCATTTAGTTTGCATCTAGAGGCTTTTATGAGATCCAACATTCGATAGGGCATTGAAATTGAAACGTAAATTGAAGATCAACTTTAAAATTTACTGAATTAAACTAAGGCAGCATTGAAACTTAATGGAACATCTAGTAGTCTAAGGTAGAGACGTGTTCTGGCATCTTTAAGCCTAGCAGCTATCGCTCGCCATTTGGCTACAGACAGCACTAGTACGGACTTGTGCTCCCCATACCGTCGAGTATATAAAGGGAGACCCCATTAGGTTGTAAATCCTTTATCTATAGGAAGCTGAGTCTGCCGCCTTTTACCCGTGACACACTGGACACAGCATTCGGGGAGATTACCTGCATGTATGTCAAGTCCTTGATTGATTTCTCTTTCATTTTTACCAAGATGTATATGGCAGTTCATAGATATCTGGTACACCCGTTTACCTAGATTACCAGAGCAGTCATTTTGATCTTTACTGACTCCTTAAACTTGAAAAGATCATCAAGCGCTTGTCCTTTCACGCTTGTTTCCAAACTGAAAGTGATAGAGTCATATTTTACTTGTTTCTAGACTCTTAAAACATGAAACAGTAAAATTTCCAGTTTCAATGTGGTAAAATTAATCACCTACGATCACACGCCCATTTAGAGATTGATTTTTCGGCCTGTTTTTGTTTTCCTTGGTTTTTGCCCGCGCGTCTTTGTTTTTGATCTCTTCCTCTTTTTCTCTATAGTCACAGTGGTGGAACCATCAGTTTCGTCTACTAGTAGTCCTTATACAGACAATTCATCAGAGGTCTCCCAGTCCTCTGCTGAGTACCATCAGCCTGTTGTATCCGAGTTTCCCGACGAGGGACCGGTTATATTTGAACTTCCCTTTGGAGGACCAGTTGACTTCAATTGGCCCTTGTCCAACGCTTGGTTTGGATTTTGAGTAGAGGAAAAATTCCCTCCTCTTACATCGGATCACCCTTTTTGGCTGCTATCATACCTCCTAGTCTCCATCATCTTTTGGAAGATCTTACGGCAGGGTCAGATATGGACTCATCCAGTCCTTCTCCTAGTGAGGGAATTCCTACTTCTGGTGAGATTACCAGCTTTTTCCCGAAGACATCCCCGAACCTTCTGTTATGTCTTCACCTGGTCCTACGCTCCCAGCTAGATATAGGTCTTTAAGTCAGGTCATGGTTGCTATTTCCTCTATAGGAGTATCAACTCCATCCACGAGGCCGATCATTCCCTCATTAGGGATGTCGCCATCAACACCTCTCACGGCATCTCCTTTTGTTACATCGGCACCTGTTAGACCTACTGTCTGCGTGGCTACGTCTACACCTTTTGTCACTACTCAGTCAACTAGGACCTCGTCAGTTCCTGAAGACGTTTACATAGCTTCTGCCATTCCATAGAATATTTCTCCCGAGGAGTACCGACTGTCTTTACAGCCGTCGGTCTTCGAGGTCAGTCAGTCCTATGAGGATCCTAATCGTCCTTACTTTTCCCATTATGGAGTGGATGGTGCCCCGATCTACGTATTTCCATATCAATATGATGAGCATGGAAACCCCCTTCGTTTTCCTGCTCCTGAGGCTTATCATTATATTAACAGTTTTTTATCTACCCAGCCTGGGCAACCTTCTAATCAAAAAGGGAAACCCTTTCAGGCACAACCTTTGTTTCAGCAAGGACATGCTTCCGGCCCACAAGGACAACCCTTCCAGGGACAACCTTCTTCCCAGCCAGGGTATGCATACGACCCGCAAGGACAACCCTTACAGGGACAACCTTCGGTCCAGTATGGATTGTTGTATGGCCCGCAAGGGCAGTCTTACAATCCTCAAGGTCAACCTCTGCAGCCTCACCCTGTAGTCCAACCAGGGCAACTGGGGTATTAACCTGGACCACCATACAGTCCTGTGGGGCAAACCCATCCTTCTCAACCTTTTGTGCAACCTCAACAACCTCATTTTTCGATTGGTCAAAATGTTGCACAGCCAAGGCCATCTTATGGTCCTATCACAAGTCAACCTGGTTATCAGGCACAACCTGGCCCATTCCTGCCATCAGGCCAACTTGTTCAACCAAGGCAACCTGGTGTCCCTCATCAACCAGGTCAACCTGTTCAACCAGGGCAATCTGCACAACCAGGTCAACCTGTTCAACCAGGACAACCTGCACAGCCTGTTAACCCTGCTCAGCAACCAATCTATTCTATGCCACAGCCAAATCCACCTGTGCACCCAACTTATCAGACTCATCAGGGTCCCACTTACCAGCAGCCCGTTCGACCCCAAGGCAGCTATTACCTTCAAGGTCAGTATCGACTGGTTTACAACCTGCCTCAAGGTTCTAGTTATTACCTTCAACAGCCAAGCTATACTTATACTCTGCAGTCAAATCCATACACTGCTCAATCGGGGCCTACGTACAATCAGAATCAATACCCTGGTTATCAACCCTCATATCCTAGTTTTCAGCCGCCATATCAACCTCATTATCCAGCTTATACCCCCTATGGTCAAAATCCTCCAGGACAGAACCAATGGGGGCAGAGTTATGCTCAACTAGGATGGAGTACAGGTACAGGTCCTTATCGGGGACCTGGCATGCCTTTTAATCCTCAGTTGCCTTTTCTCGACATGTTGGAGTTATCGGACATGTCCAAATTGACCAATGATCCGATTCTTCATAATCCATATTGGCCTCTAGTTCTGACGAAGGTGCCTGGTGATTGTCCTAAGTTTGAAGGTAAATCTGGAGAAGACCCCCAAGCACATGTCATGACTTACCACTTATGGTGTTCTTCAAATTCTTGGATCGATGACTCGATTCGTTTGCGTCTTTTCCAACGTACTCTCACCAGCGCTGCTGCTAAATGGTATATAAAACTGCCCCGTGGTATTTTTCAAGATTTTAATACTCTAGCCATGGCATTCCTGACGCATTTCCAGTTACCGGTTCATTACGAAGCCATGACGCATATCCTGACATCTATGAAACAAGACAAAGCCACTCATATTTCAGATCATATTCACGAATGGAGACATCATCGTCGTCTGATCAAGTTTGACATTCCTGATCAGCTTCTAACTCACTGGTTCACTACCTCCTTTGTCAATAAATTGCACAAGAAATTGCTATGGGGGCATGTGTAACCGAGGAACAAGCCATTTCTCATGCCCAGTACCTCGATTTAGTGTACTCCTAGTCCGACACGTTATATGACATATTGACTGATGCCCCACGACCAGGGACCTCTAAAGCAATAGCTACCCCATCGATAGACAGTGTTATTGGTTCTGTTTCTTAGACTTCTCGTAAGTCTTCTAATGGGAAGCAGAAATCGAATTATTCCAACAATTATGCTCCTCCAGCTACTCCAGATTCTGGTAAGACCACAGAGGTCAATTCCGTTCAGGCCAATCCTATGAACAAGACTTCCAAAGGGAAGAAAAAGGGAAAATGCAAAGCCAAATCCGATGCCCCAAAACCAGAATCGTCCAAACCACGTGCTGATGATGGTTCACAATGCAAACCAAAGTACCCTTGCCTGATCTGTGACGAAGACCACTACACCAAATATTGTCCTAGACGATCCGAGGTGAGTCAACTTCTTAAGGGCTCTAAGGGAACTCCGGCAGTTCTTAAGGAACCGTTTCCATCTCAGTAGACCCAGATGGTCGAGCAACCTTCGCCATCTGCACCATTTGGGTCTTAGGTTTTCATGATGAATGGTGCTGCACCTATTTCTATTGCCACTCGATCGAAGGATTATGCCAGATCATGCCAGGCAACTGGGAAGGAATTCGTTGATGGCCCTCCTCCCCCACCTATCTCTGGTCCTCTTGATATTGAGAGGCCCAATGTTGAACCCGTTGTACGGCCACCTTCAAAAGGTGTTCTTCGAAATTCTTCCTATAATCCGAACGCCCGTGCTGCTCAGCATTACAGCATTGTTGAGGACTTGGCACAGGCACCTTCTACAATGTTCGCGTTGGAAGTACTTCAGAGTTGTCCATCTCAACGGAAAGATCTGTTATCTACAATTGGTGGAATTGACCCTGCCGATTCTAGCCTTCTCGCCTTTGATCTAGAGAATTTTGTCCCCCGACTTCCGCACCAAATCGCGCTCATTATACAAGTCGGTATTAACGGCCTTAATATTCACAGAGCCATTGTGGACGAAGGTGCCTCTACCTGCATTATGTCATCTGCTTGCTAGAAGGCCATTGGCTCTCCAGCCCTCACTTCATCTCCCAATGCCCTCGAGGCATTCGATGGAAGGGAATCAAAGCCCTTGGGTGTTCTCGCAACTCTACCGTTTACTTTGCAAGGTAAGACAGTCAATGTTGAAGTGGAATTTGTTGATGCCAAACTCAACTACAATCTTCTACTCGATCGCAGCTGGACCCATGCCATGTTGTGCGTTCCGTCCACCCTCTTTCGACTTTTGAAGTTTCCACACGAGGGCAAGATTATTACTGTAGATCAGTTTTCTTTATTTACCTCATCCTCTGAGAACAACGTACCATACATGGATAAAATTCCTAATCCCCCCGACAATATAGGACCTGGTCTTTCCAAGGACCCCATTCTCATGGGTATTTTTCCCATTCCACCACCGAACATCGTTCAAGTCAACATGATCTCTAGGTTGGATGACCCGTGGATCATCCCTTCTCCTGAACAGGTCTCCTCTTTTGGAGAATCGATGCCCCTGACCCCGGTTGAAATCAATTATTGTGGGATCATTACCACATCAGATCCTCCTCATGCTGATAATGCTCCTTTGAGCATGACTCTTGATTTTTATTCTCAATCCCCTTGGCTCGGCGATGCAGATTCGCCTGATCCTTTGAGAGAAGTTTTTTCGTCTGACGAAGCTATCGTGGAGACTATGTCTCTTGAAGATTTTCCATGGAGCGATGGACATCATCATTCCTCATTCATGCCCGACCTGGGGGCAATGTCTAATTGTATCGAGCATTTTGCATCTCAGGTTTCCTCTCCGCCTCTACAAACGCCAATATTGACTCATGAAGCATTTTCGGAAGGAAATCTGAGTAATATTACCCAAACAATGCCTATTGACATCTCCGTTAAACCGGGGGTCATAGAGAACATCCATGTGGGAGTCACTTGTTCTCCCGATGAGATTCAAGTGTACATTAGCCTTTTCCACGAATTCCGTGATGTTTTCGCATGGTCTTATGAAGAGATGCCTGGGATCAATCCCAGTATCGTCATGCACGAAATTCCCACCTATCCTGGTGCCAAGCCTGTGCACCAACGTCTGCGTCCAGTGCATCCTCGGAAAGCCGCTGCTATAAAAGTTGAATTTGAGAAACTTCCTAAAGCGAGCTTCATATATCCGATCCCTCTGACATAGTGGGTTTCCAATATTGTCCCTGTGCATAAGAAGCAGGGCACAATTCGAGTCTGTGTTGACTATCGAGATATCAATCAGGCTTGCCCTAAGGACAACTATCCCACCCCCTTTATAGATCAGATCATTGACGATTGTGCCGGAGTGAGATATTTTCCCTTATGGACGGCTTTTCGGGTTATAATCAAATTAATATCCTTCCATCTGATCAACATAAGACCACTTTCATCTGTCTGTGGGGCACATTTTCCTACAAGAAGCTCCCTTTCGGCTTAAAAAACACTGGGGCTACCTTCTAGTGTGCCATGTCTTACACCTTTCACAACATACGTACTATTGTTCAGCCATACCTAGATGACCTTCCGGCTCATTCAGCTCTACGCGAAGACCATCCGAAACATCTCCGCAAGATTTTTCTCCGCTACAGACGTTACAACATCAGGCTTAATCCTCACAAGTGTGTCTTCTGCGTTGACTCTGGTAGGCTTTTAGGATTCATTGTCTCTAAAGATAGAATTCGCCTTGACCCTCTCAAGGTCGAGGCTATTTTTAATCTCCCCTCCCCATCCTCGCTCCATCAACTTCAGAGTCTTCAAGGGAAAGCAAATTTCTTACGTCGCTTTATCCCGAACTATGTGGAGGTAGCCAAAGGGTTTACGCGACTTTTCAAACAGGATGTCCCTTTCCATTGGGACGAGATTTCTCAGCAATATTTCGATAACCTGCGAATTTACCCTCTATTTGGTTGCTACATTTAGTACGATTGCTGTAGGTTTTAACCCTGAATAGAAATTATCTACACACGAATCTTATAACAGAAAATAAACAATAGCGAGAGCATAAAACATAAAACAGATAAACACAGAGATTTTCCCCTGGATCCCAAATCGGGACAACCAGCTTGATTTTTCATTATATTCCTTTTTAGTGTTACAACACATATATATACACATGCCGAAGACAGATAAACCCGTAATCCACAACTCCCTGGATTAGAACATAACCGTAGTTCCTTTGACCGAATCTACAAAATACCAGGGGCTGAAAACCATCGTACCCCAAAACCATGTGCAAAATCATGCACAAAACATGGGTGGGTCCACCTATGAGTGGGTCCGCACACCAAAAAAAAAATTGCCGGGGCGCTACCCCGGACCCCAACAGTGGGGGCTGCCTCCCCCCTTGTGACCCCCCTGCTGCGCCCGGCGCAACGTACAACACGTGGGGCTAGTCATGGAAATAATATAACACATACCCAAAATTCTCCCACTTGTTGTTTTCTTTCCACAGGGGGCCACATGAGAGCTTAGTCATTGGGCCAATTCTTCAACACCCATTGTTTCTCTACACCAAGAGAACTTTTGAGTGCTCACAGACTTTGTCAATGCATCTGCAACATTCTTCAAAGTGTCCACCTTTACCAGCAACACCCTTTTAGCCTCAACCATATATCTCACAAAGTGATATTCAACATCAATGCGCTTTGTCTTTGAATGATAAGCAGGATACTTAGCCAAGAAAATTGCACTTTGGCTATCACAAACTACACTTATAGCTTGTTGCACCAGCCCCATACTTGAACACAATCTCTACAAACAAATCAAGCTCTTTGCTTGCATGTGAGTGGCTTCCAAGCAGGTATTCTTCGCTTCCTAATAGTTGGAAAGAGCCACTGCAGCATCGTCTTTACTCATCCAATCGACCGCACTCTCCAAATAGGCTAAACACATACCCACTTGTAGATATTCTTTGGTCTAGATCTCCAGCCTAGTCTGCATCAACAAAAACACGAATGTCCAACATTATTTCCAATCTGGGTCTTCCCTGGTAGCACAAGCTATAATCACTAGTGCCAATGTAAATATCTCGAAACCCGCTTCACCGTTGTCCAATGTTACCGTTCTGACAGCAACTTCAATACCTCACTCAAGATGTGGGCAATGTCCGGTCTAGCATGTACCATTGCATACATCAAACTTACCCACCGTATCGACAAGGGAAGTGGGACATATCCCCCTTTCTTCTTGTGTCTTGGGGACACACCTGCTCGGAACACAAATTTTACACCCATGTGAACAGGAACATTCACCCGCTACTATCCCGCAGGCTGAACCTCTCCAATATAGTCTCGACATACTTCCTCTAGTTTAACCAGAGCTTCCTCTTTGCCCGATCTCTCTTAATTTCCATGCCCAAAATATATTTTGCAACACAAAGATCCTTCATGTCGAATTTGGAGAACGGTTGGGTCTTCAAATCTTGGATAATTTCTTTTTCATTTCCAATCAATAACATATCATCCACATACAAGACCAAATAAATAACACATCCACCAATTAATTTAAAATAAACACAGTGATCCTCCTTGCTTATGGTGAAGCCAAGTCCCCATAGATAGGTATCAAATTTTTGATACCACATCCTTAGTGACTGTTTTAACCCATACAAAGACTTCTTTAACTTGCATACCAATTCTTTCTTCCCCTTCACCATAAAGCCTTCAGGTTTTTTCATGTATATCTCCTCTTCCAGATCCCCGTGAAGAAATTTTGTCTTCACATCCATCTGTTCTACCTCAAAATCAAATGCAGCAGCAATAGATAAAAGTAATCTAATAGAAGTAACTTTGGCAACAGGAGAAAAATATCATCAAAATGAATTCCCAGCACCTGGGAATAACCTTTTTCTACCAACCGAGCTTTTTATTTCTCCACCTTGCCTTCTAAATTCATCTTCTTCTTAAACACCCATTTGCTCTCAATGGGCTTCCTTCTAGCCAGCAACTCCACCGGATCCCATGCCTTATTTTTATGCAAGGATTCCATTTCATCAACCATGGCCTCTTTCTAGAGTTTTCCATCCTCTGAATCTACTACCTCCTAATGCTTTTAATTTATCACCACAGGAAGAAAAATCAATAGAAAGTACACTATACCTTTGGTTTCCTTTCTTCCCGAACCCATCACACAAAGTCGTGACCATCCTGCATTCTCAATCTTTCTTCGACAGAGGCCGATTCATCCTCCTTTAGATCACACTCTATATTCTCAGGTTCATTTGGTAGGACTTCATTTTTAGCAACATCCTTCACCTCTCTAAATACCACACCTCAATTGTACACAACATTCCTTGTTTCTGGGTTCCAAAGCTTGCAACCTTTTAAACCATCATTATACCCAATAAAGATGCACCTTTTAGATTTATTATCCAACTTGGTCCTTTTCTCAATATGCATATATGCATCATATCCAAATACCTCTAGATGTGAAAGAGAGGGTTTCTTACCAAATTCATACCTCATGTGAGCCTTATCCCCAACGCCGATGAAGGTGATATATTAGATAAGTAACATGTGCCTCCATTTCTCTCCGCCTGCACTTGTCCTATCCCCGATACCACCGAGCATGCTTCTTGCCTTTTCTCTATCGTCGTTCGTTTGCCTCTTTTTGCAACTCCATTTTTTTGATGTGTGTATGGAGTAGTCTTCTATCGTGCTATATCATACTTCTTACAGAACTCTTCAAATTCCTTCTTGCCTAACTCCCCACCATTATTCCGTCCCCAAGGTTTTTATCTTCTTCTTCCGCTTCAGTTTTCTTCACCTCGGTAGCCTTAAATTTTTGAAATCTACGAAAGACTTTATTTATTCCACAAGAAATATCCATGCATTCCTTGATAGTTTATCTACAATGAAACATACGTAATTTCCTGATGGAACTGACACAGGTCCAAACACATCACTGTGCACAAGTTCTAATATCTTGTTCGCCTTCTTAGCACCAGAAGGAAAACTCACCCGATTCTGCTTTCCATATACACAATGTTCACAGAAATCGAAATCCAGAGATAAATTAGACATACCTTCTACCATGCCATTTCTATGTAGTATCCGAAGGCCCTTCTCTCCATTATGTCCAAGCCTTTGATGCCATAGCATGGTGTTTTCTCCAGAGACAGCTAGGGTTTCCGCTCCACTTTCAGGAACCACATAACTATTAAACCCATCAATAACAATGCTACCTTGTAGCTTGTACAGAGTTCCAGTTGAACTCCCCGCATTAATACCAGTGCTCCCCGAACCATCTTGCAGGCATCTTTCTCGAACACTGTTTTTACACCTGCATCATCCATCTTGCTTACGGAAATCAGATTTTTGGCCAATGCAGGAATATGCAGAACACCAGGAAGTGTTCTAATCCTTCCACCTGGCAAAACAGCTGATTCCATGTCCGCATCTCCGGCCTTCCTATCATCCCCTAGGAAGACATCACCACCATCATATTTCTCATACTGGCAGAACCACTCCCTATGGGGAGTGAAGTGAAAGGATGCACCTGAGTCAATCAACCATGACTCATGATCTACATGTGTATTTGAAGAAGAAGCCAAATACACATCCCCACCTTCATTCGAGGTGGTTTTTGCCTCTACAGAAGGAGCTTCATCAGATCCCTTTCCTTTCTCAGGAGCTTTAGATTTTCATTCCTTTTTGTAGTGCCCTTCCTTTCTGCATTTCCAGCACACCTTTACAAACTTTCCAGGAGATTTAGATCTCCCTCTAGATTTAGATCTCCCACTCGAAACCTTATTCTTGTTTCTATTCTGGGACCTTCCTCGTATAGATAAGGCATCTCCATTCTGACCCTCCATATTTCTTCGTCTCATTTCCTCCGACAGCAAGGCTGAGACAATGTCATCAAAATTCAAGGTAGTTTTATTGCTACCTATTGCAATAACCAGACTGTCCCACGAGTCTGGTAGAGAGCACAACAAACTGATGCACTTATCTTCATCTGAGATTTTAATATCAACAGATGACAATTGACTTACCACAGTATTGAAGGCGTTCAGATGCTCTGTCACCGAGTCTCCATCCTTCATCCTCAGGTTATACAGCTTTTTCCGCAGGAACAACTTATTCACCAGAGACTTAGATTGGTACAAAGTCCTAAGTTTTTCCCACAAATTCTTCACCGTAGCTTCCCCAGATACATTCAACAATACTGAATCTGAGACACACAACCGTATTGTGCTCTTAGCCTTCTGATCCAGTTTCTTCCAGTCTTCATCTGACATTGTCGTTGGTTTAGTACCTGGATCTACCGCAATCCACTGATCTTTATCCACCAGCAGATCCTCCATCTTGAGCTTCCACAACTCAAAACTCTAACCATTAAATTTCTCGATCTCTATCTTTCCGCTGCTCGCCATCTTCTTTCACCGCAAGAATCGATCCCGCAGATCTCCCACTGAACAGGGTCTACCACAGGCCCGAGAAAAAAACCCTCAACAACAAAGGCGTCCCCTTGAAGCCGAAACAGCTCCGATACCAAATGTAGGTTTTAACCCTGAACAGAAATTATCTACACACGAATATTATAACAGAAAATAAACAATAGCGAGAGCATAAAACATAAAACAGATAAACACGGAGATTTTCCCCTGGATCCCAAATCGGGACGACCAGCTTGATTTTTCATTATATTCCTTTTAGTGTTACAACACATATATATACACGCCGAAGCATACATAAACCCCAATCCATTAACTCTGGATTAGAACATAACCGTATTTCCCTTGACCGGATCTACAAAATACCAGGGGCTGAAAACCATCGTACCCAAAAACTATGTGCAAAATCATGCACAAAACATGGGTGGGTCCACCTATGAGTGGGTCCGCACACCAAACAAATTTTCGCCTCGGCGCTGCCCTCGACCCCAAAAGTGGGGGCTGCCTCCCCCCTTGTGACCCCCTGCTGCACCTGGCGCAACATACAGTGCGTGGGGCTAGTCGTGGAAAGAATATAACACATACCCAAAAATTGCCATGGTTCTGGTACAGGATGACGATGACGGTAATGAACACGTGGTTTATTATCTATCTCGGAACCTCCTCAACACTGAAACACGTTATGCCCACGTCGAGAATTTGGCACTGGCTGCAGTCCAGGCCGTTCAAAGATTTCGCCATTACATCCTGTTGCGCACGGTAACCGTGATTTCAAACTGCAACCCCATGACTTACATTTTGTCTCGAAAATTGTTGGCGGGCAAGTACTCAAAGTGGATTGTCATCCTCCAAGAGTTCGATTTGGAGTTCACTACCACCAAATCAAAGAAGTCATTTGTTTTTTCTAATCTCATTTGCTCTCTCCCTACCGACTCTGTTCCGTCTCAATCCGAGGATCATATCCCTGGCGAAACTATCTTCTTAATCCGCACTCTCGATCCATGGTATGGTGATATCATTGTGTACCTCCATACATCGACCTTCCAGTCCGAGTTAACGAAGGATGCTCGACGTCGTGTTTGACACCAGTCGCAACCATATCACATTGTCAGAGATACCTTATATCGTGTCGGAATCGATTTTGTACTTCGCCAGTGTTTGACCTTAGAAGAGGCTGAGAAAGTTCTAAATGACTGTCACAGCAGCGCCTATGGTGGTCAAATGTCCGGTTATGCTACCACCCAAATGATTCTACGTGTGGCGCTATTTCTGTCCATCTATCTTTAAAGACTGTATTGTTGTAGTACGGAAGTGTCATGAGTGCTAGATCTTCCAACACAAGATGCGTGCGCCGCCCCTCCCATTACATCCTGTCATTACCGTGGGCCCTTTTGCAAAATGGGGCATTGATTTTATGACATGTAACCCTCACTCGGCCGGGGGGCATGCTCATATCATCATTTCCATAGATTATTTCACCAAGTGGGCCAAAGCGATGCCTACATTGGCCGCAGATGGTAAGACAGCTACACAGTTCATTTTCAACCATGTGATCATGTGTTTTTGCATTCCTCAAGCCATCGTCACTGATCATGGCTCTCATTTTCGGGACTACATGATGGTAGAGCTAACATCTAGGTTGAGCTTGATTCACGACATCTTAACGCCATATTAACCCCAGGAAAATGGCCAGGTTGAAGCCATGAACAAAGTTCTTTTCATGATCCTTCAACGAACAATTGGTATACACAAATCGAATTGGCATCTCCAGTTGTTTTCAGCTCTTTGGGCCTACCGAACGTCAGTGAAGAGTGCGACTGGATTCACACCATTTCAGTTGGTGTATGGCCTGGAAGCTACTCTTCCAGTTGAATGTGAGATCCCTTCACTAAAATTGGCTATGAAATTACTGCCCGATACTTCCTCGGAGGAAGAACGTCTCCTATATCTCGAAAGATTGGACGAAACTCACCGCTTGGCTGCTTTGGTTATTGAGGCACAAAAAAAGCGAGTTAAATCTCATTTCGATCAAACGGTTTCTCCACGCTCTTTTATCGAAGGGGACCTCGTCCTCTTGTATTACCAAGCCCATGACAAGCTTGGGGCAGGAAAATTCCAACCTATGTGGCATGGGCCCTATATCGTTAAACACGTATTGAAAAATGGGGCTTATGAGCCGATCGATTATGAAGGTATTCCTTTGGCACAGCCCAGAAATGGGTTGTACTTGAAGAAATATTATGCTTGAATCATTCTTACGTAGTATGTGTACATAGGTGAATTTTTCATTTTTGTGCATGTGTGGTGTGGTGTGTTGTGTAAGAGTTTTTCTGCTTATTGGGTCTTCCTGATTGTGCAAATGTCTATTACTCCTTATATCGGTTTCGCGGATGGTGCCTCCCGCAGTACCAGGAACCCGTCTTCGGCAGCCTGGTTAATTTACAATCCTACTGGTGAGTTGGTTAATTTACAAGGTTTTTTTCTAGGGCCTACTACAAACAATGTCGCGAAGTATAGTTCCATTTTGGAATTATTAAACGAGGCTGTCAACCTTGGTATTCGCACGTTGCTTGTGTATCTGGACTCGCAACTTGTGGTTTTACAGCACAATGGTCATTATTCAGTTAGAAACCCATGTATTTTAAGACTGTATCTACGTATTCGTTTACTGGAAAGAAATTTTGATTACATTACATATCAGCATATACCAAGACGAATGAATACACTAACAGATGCAGTAGCCAACATGGTATTAGATAGACATTTACACAATTTGTAAAAACATCATCATATGTAAGCAAGATCCATGTAGAAATATATATATATGCCAAATTTTTGCAACGTGTGCATCATATAAAACCCAAAATATATACATGTTTGTGTCAGTTACATCCGGAGACGGCATGTCTCTAAAAAATATGCATATAAAAAGCCTAGGCGACTAATTGGCATGGTGCTCATGGTAGCACGTCACTGCCCGCACCAATCGCCTCAGTAAGCGGTGGAGTCGACTCGAAACCCCTACGATGTGCCTATAATAAGCTAAAGGGACATCAGCTAGGCGAGCATAATCCGGAACCCCACGAGAAATCCCCTCTAGGTTTTGTATAAGTGCCATCCCGGCGGGCCTCTCTGGGCTAACATCTGCATACATAGAGGATTAGCTATTAGAACATGCATGTATACCAAAACATCATAAAAATTATAAATTTAAAAAGAGTTTTACCCAGCTCCTCATCCCAGTCCTCTCCTTCCAGGAGCGGAAGGTTTGGGTCTCCAGTGAAATCAGTGCCCGCATAGGGCCAATCCTCTACGACAATCAGTTGTTGTCGGAGCCATCAAAGAACTCGGGCCGCCATGACATATGTTGGCCGCCCCCTGCCCTGGGCATCAATGCTGCCCATCGAGCCATTCGTGGCTCTCTCAATGGTGGATTCGGGACTATAGCCCCCTGGCCCTGGAAGATAGGTAGTTGTTCCAGGAAGAACAATACCAAGATTGACCCGTATCCAAACTGTTTCATTTTGTTTTTTTTGCATTCGGTCAGTTTCCATTTGATGTTCATAGCCACGGTTGTGGCCTAGTCAAACACTGTGGGATTCATGCATTCCGATGCAAGAAGGAGCTATGTCTTTGTAGCCTCGTGCGGTGCCTACGACCCCGTAGCCCGCATGATAGTATGTAGAACTACTCTGAGTGCTAATTCAGGAACAGTATGAATTTCGACTTTGCCACTACCTGTTCCCTTCTGTGCCCCTGGCCACACTCTGTTCATGACCATTGTCATGTTTTCACCAGAAGGCCTGGTGCCTGTCATGATAGGAACTGGACCTCTACGTGACAATCCAGTGATAAATTACATGTCTGACACTTCAAGCTCAAGTACTTGATCTTGGAGTTTAAAATTCTCCTCATCCTCATCCCAGATACTAATCAAATATTGCAGCAATTCGGGCTGAGCCCGGAGACATAGAGTTAGGAAGAATTTCTTCAAACCGCAATTTCGGAGAGCATTCATACACTACTCATTCTCCATTTCCATTTCATGTTCCTCACTGTGCTCTCTTTCCTTCCATTCAATCACCATTTTCGCTGAGTACCTGCATAAAAACAAACATAGGAGTATTAGAAACCTCCTCAAGTATTCAAATTTTCTTTTCATTGGTTCATTTTTGAGAATTTTTGGCCGGAATTTGTGTTGCGTCGTTGGCGCAGCTGTTTGGCTGACAGACGTGCTAGCTGGCGCGGCCTCAGTGTAAAACAAAGCAAATTGGCGCGGGTCCGTGCCTGGCACCTGCATCAACCGCAGAGCCCTAAATTTTGAAATTCCTCCCCCAAAAGGCCTCAAACCATGATTAAAGACAATTAAATGCAGCTTAAAATATGGCTAATGGAAGTGGCTCTTACCTGGAGAAGACAGGATGCGGATTCGTCCACTGGATTGCTCACAATCGGCGCTTCAAGATCGCAAAGGAAATAGCTCACTATCGCTCTGCAAAGAGGTAAAAAGGTGAAAAGTAAATAATTTTTTAGTATTGGTAATATTTATAACTTTTCAAGATCAAGATTAGGTTTTGGGACTTATTTTTCTGATATTTTACTATATTTTTATCGAAAAATGGATTTTACACTTGCTTTTTGTGCAGGGACAGGTTTTCACGCAATTAAGACGATGACACGAGTTGTATTTTATACTTTTTTAGACTCGGTAAAAACACGAAAAAGTCACTACTAGAGCCACCTTTCAGCGCTTTTCTGACTCTCTAAAATTTAAAAGATTTCCGAGACGCTTGTCATTTTGAACTCACCAAATGGCTGCGAAATGATATTTTCCCAGTATATGTTTACCCCTTTTTCGGGATGGGATAGATTATTTACGAAAAAGGAATATGTTAGGTTCCTATATTACTAGTATAGTCCCTTATTGTTATTATTGTACCCTTGTAACCCCCATTTTATTATTATTGTGCCCTTAAATTATTATTGTTAGGTCAGCTAGGATTACAGTGTGGCCCACTAGGATTACATTATGGCCCCATGGACTCCTATATATAGAAATGAGGTTTTGTAAATTGGATCATCCAAGAATTGTTCATTTATGTAATGTATTGGAGGTTCCCCCTCGAAGTGGCTTATTTCTAAGGCGTTGATATTTGTTTTCTTCTATTTTTGGAGCTAGTTACACAACATTTGGTATCAGAGCTTTGGATTCTAGGGTTTTGCTGCGCCAAACAGGTCATCGTGGCATTTTCTCTATAAATTTTTTTCTACGAATTTTCAAAAGCTGAAATTTTTAGGGTACGAAGCTGAAATCCTGAGGAAGAGTTTCTAAAAATTTTAGAGCTTTGTTCGCAATATTTGCAAAGATATGATCTGTGGAAGTTAGGTCTTTTTTCAGGCTCCTAAATAGGTCATCGTGGAATTTGCGCTATAACTTTTTTTCTACGAAGGTTCAGAATTTGAAATTCGTATGGTGCGAAGCTGAAATCCTGAGGAAAATTTTCAAAAAATTTCAGAGCTTGGTTCGCAATATGTTTGAAGATATGATCTGTGGAAGGTAGTGCGTTTTCAGGCTCCTGAATTTCATCTCAAAGAGGTGATCGTGGGAAAAGTTCAATAACTCTCTCTCTGGGCATCGGATTGGAGTGTCGTAAAAAGTGGTCGCAAGTACACGGATTTTAGTTTCTTGGTTATCAGTTTAAGAGACAAAGGACGAAACAGTGACACGTGGCAAGTCGTACAAGTTCGCTCTACTGAACCAGTCCATAATTAGGTCATTGTGGGAGATTGGACACAACTTTGTCTTGGAGAATCCAAATCAGGTCAAACCTATGGCATTCGAAAGATAATTCAGAGGGCTACGTTGGTACCAAAATTCAGATATTGAAGTGCTGCAATCACAGAGCTAATCCAATTTCAATATCGAGCTCCTCAAAAGCAAGAAAAAGGTGTGTATTTTTTTTCCGAATTGCATAAGTCTTGTTTGAAGAATCAATTTGAATTGATTCCAAAGGCATATTGTAGAATAGATATCAGTATTGGGTTCTAAAATATGCCCCGTAAAAATAATTCAACACCCATTAAGCCTTCAGAAGGCTCTACTATGACTCAGGAAGATGAAGAATTGCAACATGATCTATCAAAATTACAAGAGCAAATGCACCAAATTTCTCTCTCGCAAAGAGCAGCAAAAAATGAAATGGAAGTTTTGAAGAAAGGCGTGGAAGAGAAGATGGATGGTGTGAAGAATAATATGGATGGTTTGAAGAAATGCATGGAAGCTAAGATGGATGGCATGGAAGCTGGCATGGAAGCTAAGATGGATGACATGAAAGACAACATGGAAAACAACATGAAAAACATGAAGAATGATCTAAAAGCAAACATCGAAGGTTTGACCAAGTTGATACAAGAAATGTTTCCTAATGGTGAAAAGATAGTAGAAGAACCTCATGATGAGAACAAAATAAATGTTAATCACGATTTCATAAACTCTAATGTTGGCGGGAAGAACCACCATATTCCAAAAATGGATATGAGGAAGTTTGATGGAAAGGATCCTGTAACATGGATACTACAGATGGAGAAATATTTTTATCTCCATAACGTGCAAAACACACAAAAGGTACGCATTGCAACTTTACATTTAGAACAAAATACATTTGTATGGTATCGATGGCTTTGCTCCCATAAAAAATTGTCACTTGGTCAATTTTTACGGAGGAAATGATAGCACATTATGAGGATACAAAGAGCAACACCTTCTTTAGCCAATTGATAAATCTCAAACAAAAGGGTTTAGTGGGGCAGCACATTGAGGACTTCCAAAATTGAATATAAGGGTAACTGATATTCCAGAGGAACACAGGATTGATCTCTTCATAGGTACTCTAAAGGATAACATCCAACATGAAGTTCGTGTTTTGGAACCTGATTCATTGGAGAAGGCATTCAAGTTGGAAAGAAAAGTTGAATGTAAAATTATGGCGATAAGGAAGCCTACCACTCAATTCTATAAAGAAGGAAGTGTTGCTATGCCTAGATTTCCACAACCTACAAGGTTGACACCACAACAATTGGAAGAAAAAGGAGCAAAAGGGCTTTGCTACAGTTGTGATAGCAAATACACTAAAGGTCATAAGTGTGCTGAGAAGAAATTATTTTACATAGATTGTGAAGAGGAAGAAGAAAATGAACAAGAAGAGGATATACATCAGGAACCAGCCCTAGAAGAGGAAGAAATGAATCCGACCATATCGTGTAATGCACTGGCAGGAATTACCACTCCTCAAACTCTCAAGATAGAAGGACAAATCAAGAAGAAAAAGGTAACAGTGTTGATTGATTCAGGTAGCACCCATAATTTTATTCATTGTAAGGTAGCCAAGGAATTAAATTGTTTCCTATACCTAGCACCAGAATGTCAAGTGATGGTTGCAAATGGAGGAACTATAAATTGCTCTGGAAAATGCCATAATATCAAGCTAACCATGGGGGAATATGTATTTACTAGTCCAATGCTTTCAATTCCTATGGGAGGTGCTGATGTTGTACTAGGAGTACAATGGTTACAATCTTTGGGGACGGTAGCTTTTAATTTTCAAGAACTTTTCTTGAAATTTTTTTCGGAAGGAAAGGAAGTCGAATTACGGGGTATTGAAGGGAAGCCGGAAAGGATAATAAGCTCTAATGTCATGACAAAGCTTCTAAAGAAACAACAACGAGGCGTAATTGCACAATTATGCTCACTAGAAGTTCCGACATCAAAATCATCTATTTCTGCAGATTTCCAACAAGTCTTGGACAATCATTCCAAGGTGTTTGAAACTCCCAAAGGACTCCCACCTATTCATGATCATGATCATGCTATTCATTTGATTTCAAGAACTGTTCCTCCAAACATCAGGCCTTATAGATATCCTTACTTCCAAAAGAGCGAAATTGAACGTATGATTGCAGAAATGTTAGAGGCAGATATAATTCAACCTAGTCAAAGTTCTTTCTCTGCTCCTGTAGTATTGGTACACAAGAAGGATGGATCATGGCGAATGTGTCCGGATTATAGGGAGCTCAATAAGCTCACCATTAAAGACAAAATTCCCATTCCTGTGATTGATGAATTATTGGATGAATTACATGGAGCAATTTATTTTACCAAGTTGGATCTTCATTCAGGATATCATCAAATTAGAATGAAGACTGAAGATATTCCAAAAACAACATTTCGAACTCATGAGGGTCATTATGAATTTTTGGTCATGTCTTTTGGCCTTACCAATACACCTTCTACATTTCAAGGGTTGATGAATTCCATTTTCAAACCCTTCCTTGGAAAATTTGTGCTAGTATTTTTTGATGATATACTAATCTACAGTAGGTCTTGGAAGGATCATGTTGAACATGTTGACAGGGTGCTCAAACTATTGCAGGAGAAACAATTATATGCAAAAAAATCCAAATGTTTTTTTGGAGTACAAGAGGTGGAATATCTGGGTCATATTGTATCTCACGAGGGTGTTAAAGTAGACCCTAACAAAATTAAAGCCATTAAGGAATGGAAAGTCCTCACAACCATAAAGCAGTTGCGAGGATTTCTCGGGTTAACAGGGTATTATCGCAAGTTTGTTAAGAATTATGGGAGAATAGCAGCACCTCTAACAACATTATTGAAGAAAGATGCATTTTCATGGACTTCTGAAGCAACTAAGGCCTTTGAACGTCTTAAAGAGGCAATGTGCCTAGCACCGGTCTTAGCTACGCCAGACTTCACAAAAACCTTTATTGTGGAATGTGATGCCTCAGGAAATGGAATTGGTGTTGTTTTAATGCAGGAAGGAAGACCCATTTCTTTTGAAAGTCGTCCAATCAAAGGAAAGTATTTACGAAAACCTATTTATGAGAAGGAAATGTTAGCAATACTGCATGCACTAAGGAAATGGAGAACTTACCTAATAGGAAGACACTTCAAGGTAAAAATTGAACATGATAGTCTTAAAGACTTTTTGGAACAAAAATTATCTTCAAAAGAGCAACAGAAATGGGTCACAAAGATGTTGGGTTATGACTTTGAAATAATCTACAAAAAAGGAAAGCTTAATGTTGTTGCAGATGCACTCTCAAGAAAGAATGAAGAGGTGGAAGCATTGCTTTGTGCCATTTCTATTATCCAACCAGATTGGATAACTGAAGCAAGAGATGAATGGAAGAAGGACAAGATGTATGGACACTCATTCAAAAGTTGCAGCAAGATCCTAGTACATCTGATACATTTAGTTGGAAAAATGATTCCTTATGGTACAAAGATCGCTAATATCTTTGTAAGAATTCCCAACTAAAACAAAAGATTCTTCTGGAATTGCACACTTCTCCTTTAGGAGGACACTCAGGATTTTTAAAAACTTACCACAGGGTGAAGAAAGAATTTTTTTGGGATGGCCTTAAATCCGATATTCAAAAGTTTGTGGCGGAATGTTTGGTTTGCCAGCAGAATAAAGTGGAGACAATTAAGACCCCGGGACTTCTACAACCTTTATCCATTCCAAGTCAACGTTGGGAGGAGATTTCAATGGATTTTATCACAGTTTTACCTAAGTCTGAAGGAAAGAATGTCATCATGGTGGTAGTTGATAGACTTACCAAGTATGCACACTTTTGTGCATTATCTCATCCATTTAAAGCAAGTACAGTTGCTACTACATTTGTGGACAGAATTCAAAAGCGACATGGAAGCCCAAGGGTTATTGTGAGCGACAGAGATCCCATTTTTACGGGAAATTTTTGGACAGAGTTATTTTCTTCTTTGGGTACTAAATTAGCTCATAGCTCATCTTATCATCCTCAACCTGATGGTCAAACTGAGATAGTAAATAAATGTTTGGAAGGATATCTTCGTTGTTTTGTATCTGATAAACAAACACAATGGGTCAAGTGGTTACCTCTCGCTGAATGGTGGTATAACACTTCATTCCATACTGCAACAAAAATGACCCCATTTATGGCACTTTATGGATATCATCCACCATCCATCACATCATCTTTAAGGGAAAATTCGAAGGTTCAAGCAGTGGAAGATCACATCGAGCATCAGCAAGAAGTTCTCCAACTCTTAAAGGATAACCCGAATTTGGCACAAAATCGAATGAAACAACAGGCAGATCAACATCGTAGCGAGAGAAGTTTTGATGTAGGAGATTGGGTATTTTTACGGCTACAACCATACAAGAAAATGTCCCTCAAGCAAGAAAAGAAGGATAATAAATTATCGCCAAAGTACTATGGTCCTTACAAGGTGTTGCAAAAGATTGGTACTATGGCATACAAATTGGAGCTTCCTGCTTCTTCGCAAGTACATCCAATTTTCCATGTTTCATGCTTAAAGAAGGTTATAGGTGAAAATCTTCCAGTTCAAACAATATTGCCAGAACTTGATGAGGAAGGAAAATCATATTGGAACCTGAAGCGGTCATGGAAACAAGAACTCGACAGCTACGGAATCGATCAATTTCAGAGTATCTCATCAAGTGGAAGAACTTACCCACTGAAGATTCTATATGGGAGGATGAGAATTTTATACAGAAGCACCCGGAGCTACTCAAGTGTTGAGGACAACACTTTTTTTGAAGGAGAGGGGCATGTTAGGTCCCTATATCACTAGTATAGCCCCTTATTATTGTTAGTGTAAACCCCTTATTGTTATTGTTGTACCCTTGTAACCCCCATTTTGTTATTATTGTGCCCTTAAATTATTATTGTTAGGTCGGCTAAGATTACATTGTGGCCCACTAGGATTACATTATGGCCCCATGGACTCCTATATATAGAAAGGAGGTTTTGTAAATTGGATCATCCAAGAATTGTTCATTTATGTAATGTATTGGAGGTTGCCCCCTCGAAGTGGCTTATTTCTAAGGCATTGATATCTCTTTTCTTCTATTTTTGGAGCTGGTTACACAACAGAATGCCCTAGCCTGTTGCAACTAGGAGGTTCTCTCAGACATAGTTTTCTACCTTTTCGGATCTATGAGACTATCTACGAAAAGGGACTGCTGGAGTTTTCTTTTCTGCTGTCTTTTCAAACTCTCTAAACATGAACGCCGAGTTCTTCCTTTGTCAAACTCATTAAAAACTGATGACATCGGACTCCGTCGTAATGACGTTACTCGATTTTCTCCTTCCTAGGGCTCGTTAAATGTACTAGGTTGGATTTGTCTGAAGGATGAACTTATATCGCAAGCATATGCTATCCCCTTCAATCTTGTTTTCAAAAAATAATTAGGGTACTCGCCAGAAATGGTGGGGGAAAATGGAACCAGTATCATAGTCGTGTCGGCAGTATGTCACTCTTGAACATGGCATTGTCTGCAATCGTGTCGGGTTGGGACCATCTCATCTCGTTATCTACTTGCTTTCATGGGTTTGGGTAATATATTTTGGCCACTCATATGCTCTTTGCCATGTCACCATGACCTCAGATCCCTTGATGTCAAATATTTCCAAATCCAATGTCGTGCCGCTGATATGTTCAAGAGAAGTTGGCCTCTATAGTTTTCAACCTCCCTCTGAATCTCTGTTGGTCTCAATTCACAAACATTATGTTCCTCTGTCTCGTGTCGATGATGTGGGAAACATCATGGCCCACCTTTGATCAAGGTCACTTCCTGTCAACTTCAACTCATTATCTAGGAAGTTGATCTAGAGACTCCCTTCAGGTACCTTGGAGCCTGCATTCCTCAATGGCAGGTTCTTCGCAATCGTCACAAGGTTTTCATCATTGGCCTTCGATCGGATGATTTTGCGGGTGTTCGACGCCAGCTCACTTTTCACATTCCGTGGACTGTACCTCTTGTACCTTGAGAGCCATCATCATTATTGGTGGTTCCTCTCGCGTCTGTTAATAGCTTTCATTATTGGCTGGTAATCAGACGATTTTCTTGCATGTTCAACTTTAGCTCACATATTCGCATGCTCGAACTTGTACACTGTTCGGATCGAGATGGAGCGCAAGACCCTGGATTTTGTCTGATAAACATCCAGGTTGTGGGTTCTTTGTGGATTATTATGATTTATTACATGACTCCTTTGATTGGATGGCTACGACCATACCTGAGTCTACTTGTTGGTCCTTATTTACTGGATGGCTACATCCATACCTTGGATCCTGGTTTTTATACACTCTATTATGGATGGCTGCACCCATACCACATATCATGTATCAGATATATCAGTTTTATTTATATTCGCAGGTTTTCCGACGGCATTGTTTTTAATTGGGTGTGTTCTCATAAAGCATTTCACCCCTCCCTCTCTCTCGGAACTCATGATTTAGGTGGCATCTATTACACATCATTTTTTCACCGTCCCTACAATCCCTCATCCCATACATTAGAGGAATATTCCTGTGACCTGTGAACAGTAAAATTTCCTAAAAACACCTTAATGGCATCCTTCTACATAAGGACAAGAATTCTCCTGAAGAACAATTCCTCTGTAAAACCCTAAAAATCCATGTTTTGGCATTGGCGCGGGTAGCCAGTTCATCCCTAGCGCTAATGGGGAAAAAGCACCATAGTGGGCGTGCCAGCTGGTGCTCTGTCCCTGTGTCTTGCTCCCACCAAGCCTATTAAGGAATGTTTTTTTAAAATAAATGGCGGAAGTTTGATTCTAAAAAACTCAGAATGAATCATCAGAAAGAAGTTGGGTTGTTTGCCTCCGGATATCCCTGATTAGGAAGTGGTTTTCCACCTCTCATGGAACCTTCCTAAGAGATAAGACCCTATCCCATGATTATAGGGATCCCAACCTCCCTTCCTCCCTCTATAAAAGCCTGCCCTCTCCATTTTCTAGCTAGTTGAACTTGTGGGAAGAAAATTATAGCTGGGCGACTATTGAGAGCAGAGTCGAGGAGAACCCCGTAAGAGAGAGAGCCTTGTCCAGATTCCCAACAGGATTTGTTGAGACACGCTCCACTGCAAGCCCCGCCGAAGGAAGATCATAGCGTCAAAGCATTTGGTTGTAATCTCCCTTTTTGTCATCTATAATATAAGAAACTCTGATTTTGGTTCCATTCTTGTGTCTAATATTTTATGTAATGCAACGAATTATATCTTCTCTAATTGATATATAGTTACATGCTTTAAGTATTACATTGTATGTTGTCATTTATCTGCATGTGTACAGGTGTCCGGACGTGGAAAACAGAAGGATTGTGATCTGTCAAGCTAGGGATGAGGAGCACCGCTTCTTCCTCGACAACAGCAGCGTGGGATTTGAGGTAGGCTGCTTATCGCGATCTTTGTCTTTCTTGTAACTAGGAACCAACGTCATTGCGTGGTTCAATTGTTGCTAGACCCAATCTAGGGCTAGTGGGATCGCCTCTGTCCGCAGAGGAGATTTACCTCCTCAACAACAGTATGTTTTGCTGGTTTGTAGGTGTCATTGAACACCGAGGACAGTGTTCCCCCAAGGAGGAGAGCTATGTAACATCCCTGGTGAAAATTCCATGTAATTAAAGTTAAAAATAATAACCATGGTTGATGGAACACTTATTCCAAGATGAATGTTGGGAAAAACATTCTAGTGAGTGTTCATTTCCGTTATTATGGCTAAGTAAATGGCAAAGAAATTTGGAAAGACATGAGGCATTAATTGGAATTTTATTTATGAAAATAATGAAAAACAAGAGAAAAGGAAGGTGAAAGGTCACATGTTACATGTGAGGAGAAAAATGAAGGAAAATAATGGAAAATGAAGGGAATAAAGGCTTCATTAATAAAAAGGCTTAGGAGGATCACTTGACAAGATTTTGCTGCATTTTTTCAATTTAGTTTTGCAACTCTCTCATTATTCTCTCTCTCTCTCTCTCTCCCTCCCTTGCAAACTTAGAGTATTCTTGGAGCACTCTTAGAGAGTGTGGCATACTTGGATATTTGGATCAAGAAGGAAAATTAAGGGTGGGAAAGCGCAAGAGGACATCAAGATCAACATCTACATCAGGTTCTGAGTGCAGGTACTGAGTTGCATGTTTGATTTCCTCACTAGTTTTGGCATGCATGGTATTGCATATGGTTTCTTGGTTATGATCTGTCATTGGCATGGAGGATTTCCTGGATTGACAATGGATTTTCCTAGCCTTTCCATTTCCTAGACAACCATGGTATTGTGGGTTTATTTCCATTGATTGTTTTCTAGTTGGTTCTCATGATTACTTTAGTTGTGGGTTGAGTTATTACTTCATGGAAGCCTTGGATGGACAAACAATTTGGAAGCCTGACGGAAAACTGTGGGTTGAGTTACTAGTCTTAGACGCCTTGGTTGGACAAACGCTCTAGAAGCCCTAGGTGGGTTGAGTTACTAGTCCTAGAAGCCCTAGTTGGAAAAATGATAAGGAAGCCCTATAACAGTTGGGGTTGAGTTACTAGTCCTGGAAGCCCGAGTTGGAACAAACACTATGGAGACCTGGAAAAACTTGGATAGAGACCAATCCATGATGGTTTTCATGTCTGGCCATGAGGTGGAGTCATTGATTGAGGGTTGAGGCAGTTTGGCCTCTACAAGCCCTGTATTGATTGTGATTAATGTGTTTGATGAGATCCCACATTCATGCTTGGAATATGGCACGGGGGTGACTGGTTGAATTAAGACTTGGTTCAGCCAATCTATGTTCGGGTGGAATGTGGAAATCCCATATCTAGTTGGTTTGTCCATTCAGTAATGAAGAGTTCATTCCTCTGGTATACAATATGCAAATGTACTAGTTTATGTGTGGATTTTAATGATGTTATATCCATTGTATTTATGTTGTTATTATGATGGTTATAAGCATGTATTCGATCAATGATGATGTATGGCTTTATCCATGTTTTTACCTATAAATGAATATGCAATGTATCTATGGTCAAATAGATTGTATTGCAGCTAATGATGTAATGGAGTGATGCTTCTTAGCGATTCTCAGATAAGTATGATACCCCTATCTTTAAAATTTTTGTTTACACTTGTAGATGCAATGCTTGTGAAATGTTTGACGAAATTTATGTCATGACTAGGATGGGTCCACATGATTTTCTGATGATGTGATTACTTATGTACCTTTGTTTTACTGTTATTCATCATCCCCTACAGTTTCATGAAAGTTCTGGGAAGTGACCTGGGCTCTAGGGCTAAAAAGGTGGCACAAATACCGGAGTTGCAGGCACAAAACTAACCAAATGGGGCATTGGATGCTACCTTTCTTTGGCATGCCTCCGGCTATAGGCTTATAGCTACTACCTTGCCTTGGCATGCTTGCAGCTAAGGCTCAAATTGGTCAAAAAATCAGTCTCCCTTAGGGTCCAGGGGCTTGGAAGGTTGGGTTACTTCCTAAGGATGTTTTTTATGTTGTGTAAGGTGTGTTTGTCTTGTTTCTGTCGATTCCACTTCCTTAAGGTGATCTAGGAGGTTGAATCTCATATTAGTAGCCTCGTGTCACATGTTTACCCTGGTTGGCCGATTACTTGGGTAGATGTGGGAGGAGGGTGTTACAGTTAATCACCTCCTTAGTATCCTTTTTCCAGCTAACCATTTATCACCCCACAATTTCTCTTTAAATTTAAACGTAATATAATTTTAATGCTATCCTTGTTTTTCAAAATGATCTCCTCTATTCCCCAATAGTCTAGTCAAATGTGGGCATTCCTTATGCCATCTTGTTTTGAGACAAAGGTGGAGTTTTGACTAGAGTTGTGAACAATTTTAGGAAACCTCTTGGTTTTCATGTTGTTTAACTTCTTAATATACATAAGATACCTAATCATATCCATGCTTGGGGAAAATACTTTCTTTAATCAAGAGGATAGTATAAGGAGTATTTTCTTCAAGGAGTAGTCTAATCATTATACGTCTTTGTCTTTTTGAAAAAAATCCAGCTATACAACTTTTGACCAGATCATGAATGGTAGATATTGTTTAAAAAACGTCTTTAAATGCATAGATGGATTTAGTTTTAGTTCCCTAAAAATCCCCTAGGGCACCCAATTTATACACATTAAACAACGGAAAATTAATATACCAAAAACTCATTGTTGTTGGATTTTAGTTAAAACTGACCATAAAAGATGCTTGGAAAAGGGAAAAATAAGTCTATCATTGAGACTACTTATTTTTATTTAATGTTGAGATTGTATATTATAAATTATAAATTGTTTTTTGGATTATTCTATCTTGGTCAACGACTGTTTAGAGATGATGTAGCCCCAAACCTCTCATCAAGAAGAATCACTTGAGTTTCAAAGAGGAGGTTATATTTACATATATGACCACTTACAATTGTTTTCAAGTCAATAATAAACTTTACATCTCTAATTGATCATTTTCTCAACACTATAATTTCAGTTGAGCTTGTGATGAATATCTACTCTAAAATATTTCAATGAAGGAAATACCTCAACTTATTGTTTTCATACATGAAAATATCATATAAGATTTTTTTGTATTTAATTATCATTACTTTATTTTTATTAGTATTAACATTCATACTTTATTACATATTTTGAGGCAACAATATTGAAGATTCTTAAATTACTTACCAAAATCATGACTTGCAAAAAATCATAATAACTCCTTACCAAAAATACAATAGGTTTAATATGGATTTTTGATTACTTGTAAAAATCATTATGATTTATCACCGAAAATAACAATATCCTAAGTTCCAGTCCAATGTAATTTGCATCTTTTAATCATTCCTCTAAATTATGTATATATATATGTTTCCAAATTTAATAAATAAAAATAAAAGTGATTCATGTATTTAAATTTTTTCGATCTAATATAAATAAACGAATATTTAAATACATTTAAATGAAATTTTATTTTTAAAATATTTTAAATAAAATTTTAATTTGTATATAACTTTGGAAAATTTTATAATTAAAAATATATGGACGAAAAGAAAAAAAAACTAGAATTTGTAATTGATATTTTTTTTTTCCTATTTCTTTTGTGTTTATTATTTGTAATGGGTTAAACTAATCTTTAATACGGTTGCAGTTTTTTTGTATTCACATACCAATGAAATTTATACAAAGATTCCTTTAATCTAACATTTTGTCACTAATTATTATAAGTTTCATGTTTAATCCATATATATATGAATTAGGTTTAGCCTAGGTATAGAAAAATTTCAATGTCTGATGGAAGAATGGTCTACCCACTAGTGGGATGTTATCACCAGGATTGTGCAAAGCTCGTTCTAGCTTGGACGTTCCTTGGGATATTTTAATTCCCCTAAAGGTGGCTCCCATCCTCAACCCCTCCTAATGAGATTTGATCCTATGACTTGGAGGGGATACACACACAAGCCTAACTACGTAAATTAAATCGTTGGTAAATGCCAATAAGCATCAATGTATGATAACCAACCTAGATCTATCTTAACTCCGGATCTACAAAGCTCCCATAGATATCAAATCTCTTGAGATGTGAATATCTTAAGATGCAAAAATATTTGATCCCTCCCTACACTTGGTAGATGTGGAATTAAGATGGATCTAGGCTAGTTTAATTCCCCCCTTTAAATAAGTTATATTCCACATGAATACCATGGGAAATACCATGATTTCTCATAAACCTGGAGCTCAAAAACCACTGGTAACTTGACCAAGTCAAGTTTACCTTAACTACACAACAAAAATTAATTTAAACTATTAATAATATAGAATTTTTAGTTTAACATAGGGTTATTTTTATTTTCATTTCAAATTTACCTTAACTACCCAACAAAAACCGATTAAAAAAAAATAACATAGAACTTATATTTATTTTTTTTGGTAAATTAGACTAATTCTATTAAAAAGCGTATGGTACATAAAGGATTACAAACAAGAGAGGCTAGAGATCCGGGTAACCGGAAATGATGAACAATCAACTCAGTCCCATGATTAGCCAAGAGAGAAGCAAAGAGAGCCTAGAAGATGAACATGGGAGCTAAAAGACACAAACAGGAGTCTACCCAGAATGGGTGAAGTCCTCAATGCGAAATTTCTTTCCCTTCTTTTTTTACACTCTTACCAAACCATCCTAGGGCGAATGTGCTAGAACCACTTGAAGATTGTTGGTGACTAAAGGAGATGGCTCCTTATCTTAGTCTGAAGAGGAGGTTTCATGAGACGGCTTCTAAGCACTCGTAAGACCGTTGGGATCACCAGGGTCTACCGAGGTCATGTTCGTCTCTTGCTTTGCCTCTTCCTCATCTGCTTTGATCTATTCATCATCTGAGTTGAAGGAGTAGATGTCATCCATTGGTGGTGGTACACATGGTTTCCAGCTTTTGGATTTTGATTTCAGGTTTCTCTTCTTCTTTTGGGCAGGGAAGGAGGGGCAAGAGTTCTGAAGGTGCCCTGTTTAATGACAGTGATGACATCAGAAAGATGTGTTCTCATAATCTAGGGTCTGAGTCGAATGGAAGTCTCCCACTTTGAGAATGATTTAATCAGGCATGCCTTTGTTGATGTCTATTTCAACATAGATTCTTCCAAAGTTATATATGCCTGCTTCCCCCCTGGAGGTGTTCATTTCCAGGAAGTGTCCAAGGGTATTTTTTATTCCCTGAAAGACTGAGAAGTGCTAAATATGAGCAAGTAAGTTAGGGATCCTGACCCAGATAGGGAGCTTGGTGATGACGGTCATGGAGGGATCGCAGTCTAGGAACCACGGTGTGAGAAATAGCCCTGCTTTTCCACAAAACCAGGGTCTCTCTGTTAAGAATTTTTGATAATCCTCATTGAATGTGAACAGAACTATGAAAAAACCTTTTGAGCAAAAGAAGACCTTATTGTTATTGGTCCAAGTGGAGTGGATCCATTTATAGAGATCTGTTGAGCGAGGCCATAATCCATTGAATCAACAAATGATGCCCTTTTCTACCATTAGTTGAGTCTGGTTATCAAGTGATGGATGGGAGATTTCAATAGCTGGAATGTCCTCCGTTTTATCCACTAAGAATGGCTTGGGAGCCTCAGGCGTTTGGGCAGTTTTCTTGGGGTGTTGAGCATGGACTGCATCCTTGTAAGAGAATGCTTGTGAAAAGGATGGCTTCCTAGAAGCCCCTCCACGCAAGAATATGATTAAAACCAAAGATGCATTTTTCTCTATATTGTAAAAAGAGAAAGGAAGAGAGTTTTCGAGCTACTTACCCATGTACAAAAATATCTGTAGGGCAGAAGGGATCCCTAGCTTATGTTCAAGGCTTGCGCAAGGCTCTGCACCATATATGTAGATCGAACCCAGCAGAGCAGGGTTTTACCACATAGTAGGGTTTTACCATAGAACATGGAAATTTGAATATGGAAGGTGTGAGAACTGTCTTGGCCCCTGGACCCTAGGGGTATGCTCTGGAGTGAAGTTTCAAGCTTGATGACAGCCAAGGGTAGAGTTGCGCAACCACATGCGCAGGCCTTGCCCGGATTTGGATCACCCTTTTCTTTTCCCGAGGGTGCATGTTGCCAAGTCAAGATTTGGTCGAGGGTTTTGTGAGCTATCAACGCAGCAGAATGGATGCGCGCAACGATTTCTGGGCTATCGAAGACCTGCATGCATTTACAAATCACGACCGTATTTTCTTCACCGTTTTCAGATCATGCCTTGGACTCACCGCTTGCTTCCTTCGCAGGTTCGTCCACATAGTTGCGATCATCTTTGAGCTTGAGTGAATTCGGGGGCCTGCTTGTCCTTTGAACACCCTGATCCTCAGAGCTGAACAACATCATGATGGCGACGGTGGAAAAGTCATGGGAGGCCTATTCTCGGATGAACTTACGATTAGCGCAGCGCCTGAGTGAGGTTGGGGGCCTGCTTGTCCCTTGGTCATCTTGAATCGCAGAGCTGAACAATGGCTTGACAGTGGTGGAGAAGGATCGCGAGGCATATTCCAGAGGGCTAGGGTTCATCGTGTCACTCCCCATAAAAATTCCCGATCGAAAATCAACATAGAACTTATATTTTAACAGAGTTTTATTGTTTATTTTATTTTATTTTGACCAAGTCAAAATGTTTACATAACATAGACATGACATCATCTCTTACATACTAGGCTGGAGAGCGCCTCTTACTTCACTATATATTTCACATTGCCTGCTTTACATAACATAGACAGGACATCATCTCTTACTGAATGGGTTAGAGAGTGCCTCTCCATGCAATCATGAAAACATTTACTTCACTATATATCTCACATTGCCCACTTAACCATGGAAATTATTAACTTGTAAATAAATTTTGTTACAATACCATGGGAAAATACCATAGATTATTAATACCACATACCAATATGACATTTTTAATTAATTAATTTGAAACAAATTAATTAAAAGAGCATAACTCACTTGGAGATAAATCTTAACCCTTGATCTGTAAATATGAGGCATATTACATGGAGATTAAGTCTATTCTGGAAATTCGATTGTGAAATAGACATTCCTATTGACATAATAAGTTATGGAGGGGAATCTAAGCTATATCTTGAGAAACCACTACATAGGGGCATCTAAGTTGTAACATCCATTCATGTTAAACTTACAATTACTGCAATAAACACGACAAATTTTTTTTGACTTGCATAGTAATTATCACCAGTTTACAAGGTCACTACTTAGACCAATTATTCATTTGATTTGTTAGCCATCAAAGGGTAAACACATATTTATAAAAAAAATAAAAATAACACATTACTAATCCCTACTTTTTTATGACCTTGGCATAACACATACACATATACAATAAAACTTACCACAATAATAATAATAAAAATAATTATTATTATTATTATTTTCTTTTATGTTGTGGTTCATGAATCCAATGTGCCCGCACACATATGTAGGCCTTACACGCGAGGCCTAAACCCAAGGGCATCAAAGAGATTTGATCATGTGACCTCCCCACTGGCAAAGTACTTAAAAACGAGGACTTGACCAGTTGAGCTAACTCTTGGGCCATAAGATTCTATAATCCATGGACGATTTGCATATAATTAAATCTTTAATCCTATGTTTAATGCGGGTACCTATGGGCACCAGTTGTCTCACAGCACCTTGGGAACCATCTCGAATCTCCAACCATGGTGCCACTTGGAGTGATCTCTATTGTGGATCTCATATAACTAGATCCAACGGTCTTAGCTAATGCGCCAGAGATAAGGTCCTTTCTCGGATGGTGGTCTCGGGCTTTGGCGCCTCATTTGACCTATTTTTTCTACTCCAACACCTGTAGGTATCCTAACCCTCCTACTCTTTGCTAGATGGACTATATTCATGCTCAAGCAGGTTTTCTCTACAAGCATATTAGTTTTGTCGTGAAAGAGGAGGGTCTTACTTTGTTTTTTTTTTTTTTCTTCACATTCCTCTCAATTGTAGGTTTTCTCTGCACGAGACCCCAATGGAAATCTAGAACAAAGCGGAGTGGTCTGAGCCTTCTTTTGCCCTCAGGTAAGTTTGTCCTTCAGGGCTTACTAAAGTAATTTCCCTTTTTTGTATTTGTTGTTTGATAGGATTTACATTCTCTTGTTATTATTATAATCCAATTTAACAAAGGGTTTTCTGGTTTTCTTGATGCAAAGTTTGCACAGTTAAGTTTTAGAATTGGAGGTCTCTCCTTTCTCGGCATCTCGCACCAACTACCAATCTCCTTACGGGTTTACACATGTATTGTACCCTTTGGCATTCGATTAAAATGATTTTTTTTTCATTTTCCCCAAAGGAAATTAGTATTATTGTGTCTTAACTCTAGCCTCGATGGTTTCATTGCCTTATGAATAAATATAAGGTTTCTTCTCTAATTTATGTTTGATTTAACAGAGTCTTGCGAGCTCCTCTTGTTTGTATAAGCGGACTATATAAGGATTAACCTTTTGAGTTCCAGTTACACTCATTGGCTCTATTATATGTAATTTATGTTATGATTCAATTGTGCATAATCTTTGAAGTCTCAGTTAACATGCCGCTTTGATTATATACACATGCATCTTTGTTTTGGCGTATGATTTTCATTTCATTCCATGATTTTATTTTTAACGTTTTTCGACAGATGAAAATACTAAAATGTGTTTCTTCTGGGATATAGAATAATGGCTTAGTTTCCATTTTTTACTTTGAAAGTAATGGTGGTTAATCTCTGTTGCTTATCATAGTCGACCAAGAATGTTCTCAGGTGATCAGATTCCTTGGTCTACCTAGTACTAACCCGACTTGACTGCTGCTCTTATGCATGGCACGATGGTTTGATTCTATGACCTTTCCTGGTATAGAGAGACCGGTTCTATGTTTCACTTCTTTTGCAATCATATTTTCCTTACGACACTACCACATTGTTATATATTTAGAAGCTTTGCTCTTATTATCATTAGATTAATTTTCATTACTGATCGATTATTAATGTATACATGGAAAGGGTTGCGGAACTAGGCGCATTGATTTTATTTCCACTAGAAAGGGTAGAAACAATATTTCTTATTACTCAAAAATGTCTTTTAAATTGAACATGTTCTCTTTTAATATTTCCAAAATTGTAAAAGGACATCTCTTTGTTTACATTTCTTGAGTTAACTTAATTGTAGCGCATCATTGATTTTTTAATACAAAGGGGCAGTTTTATGTCCCTATTATGTTACAGTGTTGGGCAAGTTTAAGAGGTCTCTCACTGCTCTAAACACTTAGGGTGTATCAGTCCTGGCCCCTCTCCCTTAAATAGACAACCTTTATTCTAAATGTACCTATATTTGAGCAGTTAAATTTCTACTACAGTCATAGCTAGTTTCTTTCATTGTTCTTTTACATAGAGTTACTTGTACCTGCATTCAATCATTTAAATAACTATTGCATTCAAAACTAGTTTTCTTTCATTGTTCTTTGCATAAAGACATTATAATCAGGGATCGTGCATTTTAAAGAAAAACTTGTATCATTCTGATACTTGTAATTTATAGGAAACATGTTTAGAATCTTATCTGAAGTCTAGTCTCAAGGAATCCACGTGAAAACCAAGCCTCCCAACCGTGAAATGAGGAAATTATGTCTTCTCCCCCCCTCCCCCCCCCTCCCCCCCCCCTCCCCCACTAGCACTTTTACCAATACAATTAGAATTAATAGTCCCCAAACTAGGTTGTACTCTTAGGTACCAGAACCTCTTCAAAGGTTCGACCTGGAAAAAAAAGCTTATTTCTAGGTTACTCCACGGTATCTACGTCCAGCTCTGGATTACCTTAAGCAACGTCTTTCTTCTCTTGTTTACCCTCCACTCTTCTCATGTTTTTCCCTCCCCAATAATCCTCTTTATTCCCTTCGACATGGGAGAGAAACTGTTTCTTTATAAATATCCGGTAAAAAGTCTTTCTTCATGGTTTCTTTCATTCGTGGATTCCCAGATTATTTTACTTCAAATCAAACTATTAATAATTAAAAATAAAATCACCACATGATTATTTCTATACTTATAAACATTATGCCAGGCTTCACCCAACCATAAAGTTCCAATGTTCAACCATAACATAATTTTACCATGTTTTACTTACAATTCTACTATAACTGGAGGGTGTTACATCTTCCCCCCCTGAAGCGTAACACCATCCTTAGTGTTTTCTTGTCTCTTAAACAATTCAAGATATTTCTTAAGCATAAATTTCGCATCTTCCCATGTGGCCTCCTTGGGGATAAATTGTTTCCATTGCACCTTAAGCTAGGTGATGGCTCACCTCCGTAAGATTATTTCTCTTTTCTCGAGAATGCGTCAGGTTCTACCAGGAACTCACAATTTGGTTCGACCTGAAATGAAAACATTTATTGAATCAGTTCATCATGTGCATATAACCCTTATGTATACATCTCCTATACTCTCCTAAAGTTTTACGTGAACATCTTTCCAATGTATAACATGTATGACATCATACACATATGCTTTCAGCAAGGAAACATGAAATACATTATGGACTCGTATGTGACTGGGTAACACCAAACGATACGCTACAGGTCTAGTTATTTCCAATATCTAGAAAGGAAAGAAAAACTGGGGGGAAATTTTCGCACAACTACCCCATCTTAAGGTACTTCTTTTTGGTTTAATTCACACATAAACATGATCTCCCACCTTAAATTGTCGCTAAGTTATCTTTTTGTCAGCATAAGATTTCTACCGATCTTGTGCGGCTTTCAAGTTTAATCAGATCTTCTTGATGGTTTGTTCCATTTCAATTAACATATTCAGACCTAGGATTAACTTATCCTCAGGGTTATTCTAGTTAATAGGGGTATTGCATTTCCTCCCATATAATACCTCAAATGACCTCATTTTTAATAGTTCATGTCAATTTTTATTATATGAAAATTCGACCAGATGTAAATACTCTTCCGATTTACCACATTGTTGCATGACAAACATCCGGAGCATATCCTTTAATACTTGGTTTACACGTTCAATGTGCCCATCCGTTTGAGGATGGTATGTAGTGTTGAAATTAGCTTGAGTTCCCAATTTTGTGAAAAGAGCTTTCCAAAAAGCTGAAGTGAACTTCACATCCCTATCAGATATAATTGTTTTAGGTATCCCATGCAATTGAAACACCTCCTTCATAAAAATATCAACAATTTGGGTGGTTTTATAGGTGGATTGTACATGTATAAAGTGAGTTGTTTTACTAAACTTTTCAACAACCACCATAATTGAGTCACTACGCCTCTTGGACTTAGGCAGTCCGATTACAAAATCGAGAGTGATAACTTCCCATTTCCATTCAAGTATGGGAAATGGATATAGGAGGCTAGCAGGATGTTGATGTTATGCTTGTACTAATTGACACTCAAGACAGTTAGATATTCAACAATATATTTTCTCATACCCAGCCAAAATAACTCTATTTAATGGTCAAAAACATTTTTTGATAGCCTGGATGAGCAGTATATGGACTTCTATGAAATTCATCCATAATCATTTGTCTAATTTAAATTTGGATAGGGACGTTTATTCTTCCCCTAAAGGATAATATTTGATCATCTCAAATACCATAATCAGTTTATTTTTCTAACTTTTCAGCTTGCATAGATTGTTGCCATATGAATTCATATTCAAGATCTCTTTGGGCAACCTCCTTAATCTTTTCTAGAAATTTAAATTCTATTTTGTGGTAATGGATTTCATATACACAATGCAATCACCTGCTTAATTCATCAACAATGCAATTTTCTTTACCCTTTAGATGCTTGATATCAAATTTGAACTCGCTAAGGAACACACTCCACCTAGCTTGACGAGAATTTAGATTTGGCTGCTTGAAGTAGATGTTTAAACTACTACGGTATGTCATAAATAAGAACTTCTTTCCCAATAGGTAATGCCTCCAAAATTTTAGTGAATGGATTACCGCGGTTAGTTCCAGGTCATATGCAGAATATTTCTGCTCATGTTCCTTCAGCTTGCGTGATTCATAAGCTATCACCTTTCCTTCTTGCATTAACACAACCCCAACTCCCTCATGAAAAGCATTTGTACAAACTACAAATTATTTGTCAGGGTCAACAATATTTAATATGGGAGAAATGGTCAATAATTGCTTTAACTGTTCAAAACTTCTTTGGTAGTCATCAACCCATCGGAATATTCTTCCCTTCTTTTGTAAAGAGGTGATAGAGTAGAAAATCTAGGAAAATCCTTCAATAAAGCAACGGTAATACCCCGATAGCCCATAAAGGATCAAATATCTGTGACATTGTTGGGTACAGGCCATTCCACTATAGTTCAGATTTTCTCTGGATAGACAGTTGTACCTTCTGCTGAAATGATGTGTCCCAAATACTGGATTTGGTTCTTATAAAAGCCGCACTTGCTAAATTTAGCATATAGTTGATGCACTCTCAAAACTTGCAGCACTATTTGAAGATGCTCTCTGTGCTCCTTAACATCCCTGAAATAAATGAGGATATCATCTATAAATATTAAAAAAAAATTATCCAGATATGGATGAAAAATACCTTGCATAAGGCTCATAAAATTTGATGGTGCATTAGTCAACCCAAAGAGTAGCATGAAAAACTCATAATGTCCATAGCGTGTTCTAAAGGCTCTTTTACATACATCTTCATCCTTTACTCTCATCTGATGATAGCCATATCGCAAATCGATCTTGGAGAAAATTATAGCACCCTTGACTTGATAAAAAAGACCGTCAATTCGGGGCAAAGGGTATTTTTTCTTAATATTCAACTTGTTAAGTTGTATATAGTCAATACATGGTCTTAGAGTTCCATCATTTTTCCAGACAAAGACACTGGGGCTCCCCATGGTCACATGCTAGGATGAATATATCCCTTATCGAGAAATTATTGCAGTTGCATCTTAAGCTCTGTCAATTCAAGTATAATCATGCGGTGGGGATCTCTCGATACAGGGGCTGACCTAGGAATAAAATAAATTTTAAAATCAATTTCTCATTTTGGGGGAAATCTTGGAATACTTTCGGGGAATACATCTGCAATTTCATGAATCATAGGAATTTTCTCCAATGCGGCTGTTTTTTCCTTCAAATTAGTATATCCTACCTTAACAACGTAAATTAAATACCATTTCCTCATACATTTTCCCAAATGAGAGGCGGTGATGGGACGCAGTATTAGACACTTCTTAACTCCCTGGAGTTCTTGCCTAGACCCACTTTTTGTAAGACAACTAATTGATTTTTCCTTACAGTTTACTAAGGACTAGTGTATTTGCTAGTCCACCCTAATAAGAATATTATAGGATCCTAATGGTAGAATGTTTAAATTAATTTTAATTGATTGATTGTCCACACTCACAGGACAACTTGACACATTTGTGACCACCCTTATTTTCATCCCAATGGCTAATTTCACTAGCCATGGATGCTTAAATTTTTGGGTTTGAAGGTGACACTTTTCTACAACTCTAGGACTGACATAGCTCAAGCTGGCCCCTAGATCTACTAAAATAGACATAGTTTGATTAGATCACTTACCTTCCAACTCAACCATAGTGGGTTGATAATTTGTTTGGCGGTCTTACAATGCGACATTGATCCTGGGCATGCTCCTAACTACCTACCCAACCATATATGCCTCCTGAATGTTAGCAACCTGCTCAATTATAGCACAGTGAGGGAAATTCTTGTAATAGTGGGCTTCTCCACAATCCTAACATTGCAGTGGGAGCTTTTGTACCTGGCTGGGTTCTGGCTTACTAAATGCTTCAGTAGGCTTGTTTTCTGCTTGTCATTTGGATTTTTGTTGATTCTTTCCAAACTGTTTATTAGGAATATTTCTATGTGTGTTCCTGAAATTTGCAGATTTAGTACCTCTGAAATTCTGGAAATTCTTTTGTCCTTTCTTCTGAGACAAGTTTTTACCGGTGTCCACTTTCTGTTTTGTCTACTAGTAACACATTTGAGCCTTTCTGATTACTTCATCCATATTTTTTGGACTGTCAAACTCTATTCTTTCCTTCATAAATGTCGAAAGACTACTAAAAAATCGTTGCACTTTAGCTTTCTCCTCCCGGAGATAAGGTACATACCTTAACAAAGAGGTAAATTTCGTTTAATATTCATCCATAGTTATCTGCCCCAATCTCAAGTCATGGAACTATTTAGCCTTCTCATCATAAAATCATTCTATCAAATACTTGCTTTTGAAATGATTTTGAAATACTTTTGAAACTCATCCCAAGTTACATTCTCTTCATCTATCCCTTGCACTGACTTGACCTCTTCCCACCATAAGGTGGTCTTTCCTTGAAGCTGATAAATGGATAATTTGGCTTTAAGGTTACGGTTGTACTCATAGAATTGAAAATATTTTTTCATGTTGATGACCTAGGCTTCTGCATCTTCCTCTGGTTCTCCATAAAAAAATGGGGGTTTTATTTTTCTAAATTCACCCTACAGTTCCATTTTATATTTCTTTGTTTTTCTTTGATCTAAAGCATTACCCAATTCTTCTTCATTGTCATCTTTGTTTCTATCACTTCTCTGTGTATGGATTCCTTCTGGGTTATTGTCAATATGTTGTCATTGTTCCCCTTTATCGCGGGTTCCATCCTCAGCACTTGGTTGATAGGTTCGATGATTCTGCCTATCTAAAAGGATTTTCAAGATTCTTTCTTGTTCATGCATTAATCTTTCGTTATCTATCCTTAGTTGAACCATATTTTCTTGCAATTGTTGCACATTATCAAATAACCTATTTGTCTAGTGTTGTTGTTCCACTCCCAGTTGCACCCACCATTGGACTGTATTAATCACTATAAAATGACTAAGATTGTACACATAAATTATCAATACAGTGATGTCTTTTATCTCAATGGCAGTTGCACTGTCTATGCCGATACATCAAACCAGAAGAAAATAAAAATAAAGAAGAATCGTTGCTGAATCAATTGCTGAAATAAATCACTCATGCAGGAATAAAAAAATCCACAGGAATGTAATTATACCTCAATTAAATGATACCTAGCGTGGCACACAATAATTACACCAGCTAGTATTTCTAATCACATCTGTGTAATAGCATAATAATATCAAAATTGAAGTAGATCTACATACAACCAAAACAAAAACTACAAAACTTCCACTAATACGCAAGGAAAATAAAAATATAGTACAACTACTTTAACTGATGCATTCTCTGCTAAAGAGGAGGGCCCTTCCTCCCTAGCAGGGAGCAGGAAGAGATGGAAACTAAATAGAAATTAAACCAGAAAATGCATGTAACAACAACAACGTGATATCTTGTATTAATGTGACCAAAATTATAGAGCCAAAAGTAATATTGTTCTCCGCTAATCCCTTAACCTCAAGGGTCGAGAGTTATATAATAGTTACATGTTTATGAAAAAGAGGAATGGATCAGTCATGAGAATCTTACGATTCTCATGCTGATCAAAATAAGATACATATAGTTACAACCACTTCCTTAACAAAAAGTCTGACTGGAAGAATATAGATTACAATCAAAACTGCCTAAAAAATGTCACCCTAAAATACAACATGTAATGACTTCTACAACTGTTGTGGAAAATGACATATGTAGCGTAACAACAATTGAGGACAGGTCGGCGTCCGGAAGTTGATGATATCCAGTCAGCAATACAATTGTAACAACAATTTATACAGCGGGTTTGTAATAGCACCATGATGTAACAATATCGTGGTGTAACATCTCAGTGTAACAACACACTTTCAACTGCTTCTATACGCCTCATGCTCTAGATATTTTGTGCTAAAAATAACATCTAGAAGGACATCAAAAGACCAGAGAAATTTTCCCAACATTTATCCCTGTTAGTCATAAAAAAGAAACGATACATCATAATAATTGATGAAACAGAAAGATAATGAAAATAAGGTAAAACAACACTATTTAAGATAGAAAATGAGGAAAAGAGGAAAATATAGTCCCAAGGGTTGAGGTCACAAGGTAAAAATGGGGGAAACAGATGTAGGAAATAAGTACAAAAATGGCACCCAACATCTCCACCCAGTTGAAGAACTTGAATGTCCTCATGAAAAACTCTCATCTCCCATGATAATATCTCCTGTGCAGGTCTGTGAATTCATAAGCATCGACTATGTCTTCATATGGAAACTTGTACCCTTGAGTAGCCATCAACTATCGTTTACACGACTCTTCTTCATATTCGCTCAGTTCATAACGAGCCTGTTACTCCTCCCTTGGTAACCATATCAAATGGAATTTAAATCTTAGCCAATTCCAGGAAGCGCCAAGGGTCTTTACTACTTGGGAATATGCTAGTACACATGTAATAGCTACCACAAAGTTTTGAAATGAAAACATGTCCCCTTCCAACAACTCATCACTACAGGCTTCTGTACGCTTCAGATACCCAGTCAGGGCTTGAGTTCTCATTTGTGAAAACTGATTAAGGAAAAATTCCATGATCCCTCTTCTATAAGTGGCAGTAGGTTCCCTTATACCAAGAGTGCTCAGAATCCTTCTAAATTCCCACCTTAACTCGGCGGCCCGTCCTGGTTTTGCTCGGATCCATAATGTTGTCTTTTCTTAATTGGCAGCCATAGATTTTGTGGATAATTTCCACTCAATATGATTCCTCATAAATGACACAAAGGCTCATAACTGCAAATCCCCCATGTAGGAGAATATAGTCACTACCATTTTCATACTTGCGTGCTCGCAAATGATATTTTGAAAAAATAACTCGCACAACAGGATTTGTTCGTCAAAATGAGAAGCACGAAAGACATTTAAAAATGTGTGGGTGGAAGAACCCATATAGGGCCCATTCTCCATGACGGATTTTAATTAAAACATGTAATAGCATTCCCATAGGAAAATGGGGTAAGATAGGGAAGTTCACCTACACCCCAACAAATTGAGGGCAATCTCATGGATTTTTTGCTTATCCACAGTCAGATCCTGAACCTGCTGCTGTAATAGCATCAACTGTTTCTCCTGCTTATTTATGGCTTCCTTCCGCTTACACTCTTCCCAACCTTTCTTCAGTAATTCCTTGATCTGAAAATACTGTATTAGTTTTGTTGTTCTAAGTGTCTTTTCAGTTACAAAACATGTGCATACTTGTCTCTTTAGTTTGCTTAAGGATTGAGGATTTTAACCATGAATTGTAGATGATTTTAGTGAATTAGAAGCATGAAAATAAGCCTAAATAACATTGAATATCAATGTAAAATAGAGAATAAAACACCACATAACATTTACACAGCAGGCATGATGAAGTAGTTCACCCATCCTGGGCTACGTCTGTTGTTCCAGCTCCCAATGGCATGTCCATCTTTCATTCTGCTAAAAATTTTCAAATACATGTAGTTACAGGCCTCTAATGGTTGTTTTCTCTACACCAATGGCTCAAGAATGCCCCAATTAGTCTAGAATGACTCTTCCTTCACTCATAATGGGCAAAAATTGAGCCTCAAACTCCTTTTCCCAGTAACACCTAGAAAAACTCCACTAATTGTGGATAACTCCACTTAACTGGAGTTATTTTGGAAATTTCCGCACAAATTTAGGGCGCTGCCATAATTTCCGCCAGTGGCTAACTGCAAATTTAATGTTATGGGTAGGGGGTGGCCACATGCCAACCCCAAAAACCCACGGTTACCGTTTGGTGGAGCGGAACTCTGCTTAAACCGTGGGTAATAACATTGAAACCAGAGTTAAAATTGTCGTTAATCGAAACCGACTGAGATATAACCGTAAACATGTGATAAGGTTGTGGAGTTAAATGTTTCGGAAACTCCAACGGTTAAGCCGACGATTGGTGTTTTGTTGTTACATTTGTATGTGGTAATGTGACCACCTCCAATGGAACCATTGACGGGTTGGACCGCCAGTGGTTCCACCCCCCAACACGACTTCCATTACACCTTAAATATAACCCAATTGCATATAAGGTTAAGTCACAACGTAGCGCGGGCACTTAAGTCATGGGCATGCTCTGCCAGAGGTCGTGGGTTCAACTCCTGCAGCCTTAACAAAATTTTACCACACCACTAAGGGGACATGTGGCGGCATCAGGGATGGCCATGTGTCACCCTCGCATTGGCTCATAAAACATAATGTATAACCCACCAACAAATCACAATGCACCACTTGTCAGCCTAGGATTGGTTCTAATGAAAGGAATATTCCTAAAAATATTCTTTTTGCTGACCATGCACCCTCCATGCTGACTGGGCATCCCAGTCAACCTGTCGCAAAATTTAGTTGTTTGGGAATTCGATCAGAACACGATATCTCCCTCATACGACATCGGTTTTTTGAACCGTTTATGGCGTCGAAATCAGGAAGACGAGATCTACGCAACCATCCTAGTTTTAACCCAATCATGTAACCTTAAAATTTGAGCAAAATTTATGAACTCCTGATCACTCCTCACCATTGGGAAGATTTTGGACCCCAAAAGACTTGATTACCTGTTCAGTAGATGAGGGTACAACTCCATCACCTTTCCAACCTCCATCCACTTTTCCTTGCTTGGTATATCACCCTTAAGCCCAATTCGAAGGTAGTCAACACTTCCCCTCTTGGATGCTCTTGTCCTCATGTTAAGAGTTGTATCTTCCTTGAGCTCATCCAGAAATTCTGGCGAGAAATCTTCAATAGAAGGCAGCTGAACATCACTTCCTTGATCATCGATCAAAGTTGGCTCATACAAACGTAATTTTTCAAAATTAACAACTGAATACATTTGCATATATGAATGCAAGTCAAGTTGAAATGCATTGTTACCAACTTGCTTTATGATCTTGAATGAACCATAGTGAATGGGTTTAAGCTTTTTACCTTCCCCTTGCATCCTTTCTTTGCTAATTTGCAACCATACTTCATCTCCCTCTTGAAACTTGTGATCAACTCTATGTTTGTCATGCCTCTCCTTGTATTTTCTTTGAATTTTCTCAAGTTGTTCTTGAACTTGTTGATGTATAATCTGAATTTGCTTAATGAACTTTCAAGCCTTGTCAATATCACTATGGACATCAATTGCAACATCCTTTCCAAAGATGAAGTCTAATGGTGATTTTGGCAAATGCCCAAAGCATACTTCAAAAGGTGATGTATTTGTAGAATAGTGCTTTGCCCGATTGTAAGCGTGTTGAATGTAATGCAGTTTCTCATCCCACAACTTAGGATGTTTGCTGCAATATCCTCTCAATAGATGCTCAACAGTTATGTTCACCACCTCGGTTTGTCCATCAGTTTGCAGATGAAAAGAAATACTCTTTTTCAACTTTGTGTCCATCATACTCTAAAGATTGGACCAAAAATTCCCAATGTACCTGGAATCCCTATCACTAACAATAGAAGTTGGTAATCCATAATGAACCCATACATGTTGAAAATAAAGTTCAGCAGTTGTTCAGAAGTAATGGTTTTCTTACATGGCATAAGTATACACATTTTACTGAATCTATCCACAACTACATAAGGATAATCATGTTGTTTTCTTGACATAGGTAGACCTCCAACAAAGTCCATGAAGACACTCTCACATGGCCTTGATGGTACCGATAGTGGCATGTACAACCCAAAATTCATATTACTAGGCTTTCTTGTTGCACACATAGAACAACCTCTTATAAAATGCAACACACTATCTATCATGTGAGGCCAATAGCAATACCTTTGTAGATGCGCCATTGTTTTGCTTCTCTCATACCCCAAAGTTTCCAGCAATAAGAGATGAATGAGCTTCTCTCATGAAACTTAGCCTCTCTCCTTGTGGTATACACAACTTTCCCAAATGAAACAACAAATTTTTATGCATGTGATAATATTTTTCTTCAACTTGATTCCCTTCACTCAAACTAGCATACACATATTCAAAATCAACATCATGTGCATATTGTTCTATGTAACTCTCATGTACAATAGAATCATTTTTTAGTAAAGTAGAAGCACAAATGATTGGTCCTAAAATCATATCAACAAATTTATTGGAAATACCTTTCTTGTACCTTATAACCAAGTGAAATTGTTGAAGAAATCCCATCCACGTGAAATGTCTTGATTGCTGCAATTTCGTTTGCGACTGCAAGTACTATAATGGTTGGTGATCGGTATGCACAATCGTCTCTTTACCAATCAAGTAGTGTTTCCACTTCTTCAAGCTTTTTATCAACACATATATTTCTTTGTCACAAGTAGGATAATTGGTCACAGCTCCATTAAATGATTCAGAATGAAAAGCGATAGGCTTACCATGATGCAATAGAGTTGCGCCCATGGCATAATCACTAGCATCAGTTTGTATCTTGAATGGTTGTCTCAAATTGGTAATGCAAGGACTGGAGCTGAACTGATATTGTCTTTTAAAGCTTCGAAAGATTTCTTTTGTTTGCCTTCCCATTGGAAGCCTTTCTTCACACTTTCCACTGCATGCATAGGAGTTGCGATGGCAGAAAAGTTAACAATAAACTTTTTCAAATATTGATTTGCACCTAAAAAACTTCTTACCTCGGTTACTGTTTTGGGTGTGGGCCAATTCACAATGGCTTCCACTTTAAAAGGATCAATTCTCAACTCTCCTCCTCCTACATTGTGTCCCAAATAAACCAAAGAAGTCTTTCCAAACTCACACTTTGACATCTTAAGAAACAATTTCTCTTTCTTCAAAACATCAAGCACTCTATTCACATGCAAGACATGTTCTTCTCTTGTTTTGTTGAAAATCAATATGTCATCTAAATACACAATAAAAAATTCATCAAGGAATGGATGCAAAACACTATCCATAACATGCATGAAAGTTGACGGTGCATTACACAAACCAAATGGCATAACTAACCATTCAAAGAGTCCTTGCTTGGTTTTGAATGCAGTTTTCCATATGTCACTTTCTGCAATTATTACTTAATGATATCCACTTCGTAAATCTAACTTAGTGAAAAAAAATTCTTCTTTCAGTTGATCAAGCAAATCATCTATCCTTGGGAGTGGGTATCAATTCTTTACTGTTATCTTGTTTAAAGCTCTGAAGTCTACACCCATGCGCCACATCCCATATTTCTTTGGAATCAAGACTATGGGTGAACCACATGGCGAAGTGCTTGGCCTGATGATACCTTTGTCCAACATCTCCTTGATTTGCCTCTTTATTTCATCATTCTCCATTATTGACATGTGATACATGCCGATGTTTGGAAGAGGAAAATATCACTACAACTGAATATCATGTTGAATCTCTCTTTTTGGACGCAATACTGTTGGCTCCTGAAACATCTCATGATGTGCATCAACTACATCATATAAATCTGATTTCAACTTAGGATCACATCCCTCAAATGATTCATGATTAACATCAGCTTTAGGCTTAATCATTAGAAGAAAAAAAATCTTACTTGAATTCACTAGCCTCTTGACCTGTCTAGCATTTACCATAGCAATGTTTGTCTTCTTGCGATGTGCTCTAAAAATGTACTCCTTGCCATATTTGAATAAATGGTATTTTTTCTCATGGAGATGGAAGATTGCTTTCATGTCATACAAGTAAGGACTCCCCAAAAAAATACCCGTTATGTCAAGTGGAACCACATCTAATTCAACTATGTCAACAAAATGTGCAGTGATTGCAAACCACAATATACATTTCTTTGAAACCTATAAATTTGCATCCTTACAAATCCAACCAAGTGGATATGGTTTTGGATGTGGTATGGTCTCAAGGTTAAATTTCTTGACCAAGTCTTTAGAGATTAAGTTTTCTTGTGACCCACTGTCAAATAATGTGTCAATCTTGGTATGTTTGGATATGACTCTCACATGAAACAATTCAATTCTTTCTTCTTCATTTGGAGCATGTATGTGAAAGTTTGATGTACTAGTACTGGGTATAGGTTCAATTTCTTTCCCCTTCATGTTCTTCAATCCCATGGCTATAATCTTAGATTCATCACCTAAATCCTCTCCTAAATCATGTTGAGTTGTAGCTGCAGTTTTTTGTTTCCCTTTGTTGTTGTATTTCTTGGGTCTTTGAGGATGTAATTTCCAACAATGATTTTCATCATGGCCTTCTTTTGAACAATTTTTACAAACAAAATTTTCTCCCTCTTTATTAACAAATGCATTCTTTTTTATTTTACCTTTTGAGTTCTTCTCTTTTTTTTTACCCTTAAAAGGTTTCTTCCTACCCTCTTCAGAAATTTTTTTCCCTCTAGCTTCTTGTAATATTCCCAAATGGGAAAAGCAGGAATATAGTGCAAAACCATGGAAATAGCAATGTAAAACATTACATCAATAATGGAGACCAATATGGAGCTTGTCTATTATTTATAATAATAGCAAACATATGTAAAATAATGGGCCACAAAGTGTACAACAAGATATAGTAAGCCCCCAATGAAGAAATCCCTCCATAAGAGGTGCTGCTACTATATATCAAAATGTCGGAACACTGCTACAACGCAGTCACAAAGTGCACTACTACATTAAATGAACATACAAACATCATGGGCTGATATATGCCTCAATAGATAGAACAAGTATAGATTTAGGCTCTATAAACCCTCTAATGAAGAACCCCGAAGGTTTTACAGCAATACACCAATGTATAAGATCTAAATCAAAGCCCTAGGCTGAAGATTCACTGCAACATACAAACTGGAAAGATGGGGTTGATCTAATATGATAAATAAAGCATCATCCTCCAATAGATCCTCTAGATGAAAGTATGATCCCTTCACTAGAAAACCTACTCCCCAAATGGTGTGTTGAAACCACCCTGCAACTCCTCCCTCAAAATAACACGGTGCATTGTAGGGGAAAATAAATAAGTGGCCTAATGCTAAGATATGAAAATTGGCTCAAGAGCCTTCCTTACTGTCCTCCCAATGGAAAGGAACCCTTCTCCACTGAAAATAATCACTGAAGTGACCCAAAGATGTTCTCAACTGTTGCAACTTGCAACACAACTCAACCCTCAACAGGATCTACGCTGTAGATGAAAGATGAAGCTTGGCCTAAATCCTAAATGTGGAAGTGAAGTAAAATGCTCTTCCAAGAGGCCTCTCAAGGAAATAGGTGGGATTCTTGATCAGGAACACCTTGTGCTAAACAACACTATAATCCTAGCTAAACAACTGAAGAAATCTATATGTCTAAATAGACCATGTATTCAGAAATATCAAATACCAATATCTAATGAAATATCGCTGCCATCCTCTTCCTTATATAAGAAATGAGCTTTCTAACCCTAAGCCCCATTCATTTATGACACTAATTCCATGCAAGGAGTCTCCATCTAAAACTTCGTTGTCCCTCATTGAATGCCACTACTCCATGACAATGTTGTTGATTTGGTTAAAGTTGACCCAGTCAAGGTATTCCAGCCCCTTTTCACACCTAAGGGTGCTTAATTAAGCAGCCAAGATGTCTTCTTTTCACATTTGTATTGATTTTATTCATTATTAAGGAGATTTATGGATCTCCATTATCCTCTTATTCATTAAACAGAAAGCAAAAGCAAAATTTAATATTCTGACTAGCTCATGGCTAATTGGGAATATTACAGTCCTCACCTCCCAAATGTTGTTTGTCCTCAAGCAATTGACAAGGTGAGTGATGCAACTCTTCTCCTCCACCATTGGTGACACCTCCATGTGATAAGCTTCCCTCCTAAACTAAGTGTCTCCCAATCCATCCCTCCATGAAATGCTCCTCCCAAGTTCTCATGAGATGCAAATGACTCATCCCACAAGGAATCAATAGATCCAATGAAACAATTATGGTTTGCCCAATGTCCTCCCTAAAACATGTAGCATAATGAACATGGATAATATCTCTCCCAAAGGGCACATACAATCCTCCCATCCTCCCTCCAATCATTCCCATAAAAAGGTTAAGTACATCATCAATGTATGGGATCAAAACCAAGTACATGCAAACATCAATATGCAAAAATGGAGGTGGTTCATAGTGCCACATGTGGAACCAGTGCAGTAAATCTCCTGACTACATCAGATAGTGATATGGTAAGCAATTTCCCCACCACTTACTTGTTGTCCAGGTTTTCTCACAAGTTCTGAAAAGGTGAGAAATTTTTGGTGCCTTTGGAGTGCACCGAGAGTGGTAAATCATCTCCCTATGTCCTCAAAGGGAGTGGCCATGTTCAGAAATTATTATGGCCCAAAGTTGGCCATGAAGTTTATAATGTAGAATTATCCTCCTTGGAGCAATGGCTTTCATATACATGGTAAAGGAATACAAATAATCATCAAGTAAATCATTATGCATACAAACATGTTCCTTACCATAACTCCTGCTAATACAAATGGAGTGGTCCATTTGATCCCCTGTCATTCCAAAAGAGGAAAGAGGTGGTTGTGATAAATCCTCCATAGAGTTATGTATCCCTCCCATCTCCACATGGTCCATGCATCTTCTCAAATGCTAATATACCTCCTCTTCAAAGCCTTCCCAAGTGTAGCTCTCCATGATAGTGTTGTAGGCTCTCATAGAATAAGTATGGTTGAAGAGAAAATCGTCATGTGCTCTTTGTAGTAACTTCTCCTTGAGCTTAGAAGCTCTAGATAAGAAGATCCTACCATGATATTAGATGAATTAATCTTGGACTGAATATCCCTCCTCTTGAAGTTGGTCATCAAGTATCATGCATGTAAAAATATCCTTGGAATAATCCACCAATAGCTGGGATTTCCAATATGGATCCATCTTCCATAATGACAACATTGATGATATATCACAAAGAAAATATGTCATATGGCCACCCTTCTCTTTTACATCTCCCATGCCAAAGTTACATGTTGGAAGGTTGCTATCCTCCCCATGCTGCTTCTTCCACAGCGCGGAATATGAAATGAGAGTGGATAATGATGATGTTGGGAGAATATCTCCCTCCTCCTTAAGTCTACCCAAGACTCTCAGCGTTGTATCATGACCTCCCAATGCTCCCAGTCCTCCTGGATCAATGAATGGTGCATCATAATGTGAGGCATGCCTCACCAAATCTGGATCAGGTGGCCTCCCAGGTGGTTTTCCACAAAACAATAATGTCCCATGGGCCAAATTCATGTGCATAATAGATGGAACTATCATGCCCTTGCTTCCACTGCGCAAATATAACTCTATTTTCTGTGTGGGAGCCTCCTGATAATTGGGTACCACTCTCATTGATGCAATATTACCTCTAATTGGATCAATTTCTCCATCCTCACCTCCTGGTGGTGGTGGATCATCTCCTATTATTCTAGCACTATGACCCCTTTCTGTTTCTTCTTCTTCTTTCTCCTCATCATATGAGAAGACCTCTATATAGTGTGCCTTTCCTACTGCACATCTATGTCCGGGTGCCCATGATTCTTGGCATGTGAAGCAAAGCTTCCTTCTCCTCAAATATCTTCGTACATCATCACTAAGAGGTTTTTTACTTTGCCTCTCCTTTGAAAGAGTAGCTTTCTCATATTTTCCCTTTGATGGAAAAGAGGGCTTTTTCTTAAATGTTGCCTTTTCTTTTGGCAAGGCATCTTGTAGATCTCTATCCCTTTCAACGACATCTTGAAGGGTAGTGGGCTTGGTAGACTTAACCAACCCATGAAGAGGTTCTTCTAACCCGTCAACAAACATATAGACCCTTCTTGTTGTAGATAAATCAGGAACCATAACAGAAATTTTTAAAAACTCAGAAATGTAAGTTTCTAGATTACCTGATTTTTTGAGCTTTGCTAGACCCATGAATGGTGCCTCAGCATCTCTTCTATCAAACCTCTCCACCAACCTCCTTGTGAAATCTGAATATGCAGTCACATTGGCATGACCCAATGTAGACAAGCCATGGAACCACCAATCATGTGCTTCACCCTCAAGGTGCAGTGCTACTATCTTTATGACCTCCATATCTGGTACTTTGTTCAGCTGGAAGTAGATGTCAAGCTTCTCTACCCATGATTTGGCTATGCATTTAGATGACCCATCAAAGTTGCGTAAGAACAATCTGCCCATAGTGTAGTGTAGATCATGATTCTGAATGAATCCTCCACCTCTATTGTGATGCCTGGGTCTCCTATTGTCCTTAATCTAACAAAATTCTTGAAAACTCAAGTGGTCCTTGAATCTCTGAGATTGACACTCATACTCCATGAAATAGTCTTCAAAACTTTCTTGTTCTTGAAACCCTTCATTTCCCACTGCTAAGAATGTAGGCATTGTAGAGCGTTGGAAAACTTGTTGTTGTTGCACTAGTTGATCACTCCAGTGATGAGAAATGTCATAGCCTTCACCATGTTGAAATCCTTTAGGGGATTCCTTGTATCTATCCATCCTCATCTCCTTTATTTCTCTAGCAATGTATTGCATTGTTTTAAGAAGGATCTCAGGGAACTCCTGTAGAAATTAGTATACACTAAGCATGCATTCATCCAGATTCCCCTGATCTCACAATATTTAAATTCTTGCAAAATACAGAATCATTCCACTGTTAAAAATTTTCGGAAAATTAATTGCAAACACATGTGAAGCATAAATAAAAACAATCCCACATAACACAGTTGTTTAACGGGAAAGCCTGAAGCTGAAAACCCCAACTATAATATATTATGTACCATGGAGAACATGTAACAATCTCATGCAAAGCTTAGTACATCAAGCTCTCAGTACAATCAATCATCACACACTAACATAGAAGAAATATGCAAATCCATGCACTGATCTCTGCCCTCCTGCTAGCCTGCCTCCACTGCGCAATCCCTGCTGAAGAATAGATCTGAATGAATTCGAATTACCCTTGCCTTGACTACGCAATCCTCATTGGCAACTCCAATGTGTGTGTGGTGCAATCAATGCATCACTATAGTCACAACATATAGTCCATCTTTCCCTTTCACTTATCTCTCCACTGGGTCTCCACTGGAACTGACATGCACTGTAGTTAACTGTTGTATTGTTCAGTTGATTAATGATTTATTATTTTTGAATTAATTAACTAATTAATTCACTCCACTCTCACTAGTGTATCATTCAGTTAAACTAGATACAACTAGCTCAACTGAGTCTAACTAAGTTAAACTGAATACAACTCCATGAACTACTCTTCCAACTCTGTCATAACTTTTCCACTTCAGTTCTAACTGAGTTCTCCATGCATGAACCAGTAGTTTCCCTTGGGAATTGTGTAATTACCTCAGCCCACTGATTTTCCAAATCTGTGCACCGAAATTAAGTGCTCCAAGAGAATAAGTTGTTGTTTATTGTCGGATTATTATTAAGAGCTAATAATAATCGACACTTCCATTTTTAGATCCACGATCGATAAATAGACTTCGCCCAATATTCTAAAAATAGAATTTCATCTATTTTTCCAACTTTATCAACCATCCACAAATAGCATCCTACAACTTCTGAAATATTATCACCATGTCTAAAAGTAGACATAGTCTAAAAATAGACTTGCACCAAAAATAGCCTATGGGCCCACTTAGTGAAGGCGACTCTTTTCACTAAGCTCATCATCTTGTTGAATCTCAACACTCCCTCTCAACAAGATAGGGATTATCTTTCACACTGATCTTGCCTCTATGGTATTCGAATTTGCTCCTGGTGAGCGCCTTCGTCAGAATATCTGCATCCTGATCCTCCGTAGGAATGTACTGAAGCAACATGATCTTCCACTACACACAATCTCTGATATGATGATACCGGATATCAATATGTTTAGATCTATCATGAAACACAGGATTACCTAGATTTTAATGCAACTCTAATTATCACAATGTATCACTGTGGGATCTAAATGTGAACCGAACAAACCAACCAGGATCTTCCTCATCCAGATAGCCTCACATGTAGCTTGACTTGTTGCCATGTATTTTGCTTCCATTGAACTGAGTGCCATGGATCTTTGTTTCCTGCTGTACGAAGAAAATGTCATAGATCTGATACTGAAAATCCCTCCTGATGTTCTCTTTCTATTTGTTGGGCTTCCTGCCCAATCTGCATCCATGAAGCCATGCAACTTCACCTCATCCGTCTATCTGTACCATAAACCATACTCAGATGTGCCCCTGAGATACCTCAGGACATGCTTGTCTACCTTCAAAAGGAGCTTGGTAGGCTTAACCATCGCTTGTGAAAGTTGGTTCACCGCATAGCATATGTCTGGTCTTGTATTGACTAAATACATGAGTGAACCCACCAATTTTCGATAAACAGTGGCATCCACTACCTCTGTCGATGTAGCATCCTCTTTCCTCCAATTTCTTGGAAGAGGAGTGTCGATAGGCCTGCAGCCTTACATGTGAAACTTCTCCAGTATCTCCCAAGAATACTTGCCTTCAGACACAAACAGTTCACCTTCCCGCTGCCATATTTCCAATCCAAGGAAATAATGAAGGAGGCCCAAATCCTTCATCTCAAAATCCTTTGCAAGGTCTGCCTTGCATGAGTGTATCAACTGCTCATCACTCGTTAGTATTAAATCATTAACATAAAGAAAAATGATTAAAAGCTTACCCTCCAACACAATTTGGTACAGGTTTGCATCCGCCTCACTCTTGGTGAAGCCAAGTCCAGTGAAATAACTGTCGATCCGAGTGTACCAAGCACGAGGTTCTTGCTTCAGCCCATATAGTGCTCTTTTGAGCCTGCACACATGTGACATGCTGCTGTAGATCACAAATACTTCCAGCTACTCAATGTACACCTCTTCCTCAATGATCCCATTAAGGAACGTAATCTTCACATCCATCTGATGAATGTGCCAACCCATTTGTGCTGAGAGAGAAAGGATGGTTCGTATGGAAGAATACTGTGCGACAGGTGCAAAGGTTTCTTCATATTCAATCCCCTCGATATGTGAGAAGCCCCAGGCAACAAATCTTTCCTTATACTTCTCGATGCTCCCATCAGCAGCTTGCTTTACCTTGTAGGCCCATCTTGATCCTACAACTAATTTTCCCACTGGCCTTGGAACAATCTCCAAAGCATTTTTTCTGACAATGGAGCCATACTCCTCCACCATGGCATCTAGCCATGTGGGCTCATGCACTGCTTCTTCAAAATAAGATGGCTCTGTCATGATACACTTGCTCATAAGAGCCATGTATCTAGTAAATCGGTCAGGTGACTGTCTCTGTCTGCGCTGTGATGTAGGGACTCCTACATTCTGTGCCGCATCAAGCTTCAGTCTCTCAGCTTATGTGGTCCGCTTTCTGCCTTGTCTGATGTTTGGTTCTGCATGAGTGGACTCCTCCACTCCATGAATCTCCTCCTGTGGTTGATCCACATCTAGAGGCTCGTTTTTTGGAACAATAAGTTCCTCCTCTACATGCAAGTGTAGCTCCCTCTCGAGCGACAACTTCATGGCTTTCACCTCATTGAATTTTATATCCCATCGCACCACAGTCATTCGACTATCTGGAAAATACACACCATAATTATGGGTTTTTTCTGTGTACCCCACAAATATCCCAACTTCTACAGTCGGTTCCAGCTTCTTCCCGGCATCCTTTGTCACATGAATGTAAACAGATGAGCCAAAAATCTTCAAATGAGAAATATCAGGCTTCTTACTAGTAAAAGCTTCTTCAGGTTTACTCATGCCAAGCACGCTATGAGGACAACGATTTTTCACATAAAACACAGTGTTGCATGCTTCTTCCCACAAGTGCATCTGTAGGCCCTGGTTATGCAGCATTGCTCATGCAACACCCATGATCGTTCTATTCTTCCTCTCTGCGACCCCATTCTGTTGTGGTTTATGAGGCGCTATGAGTTCTCTTTGAATTCCTTCTTGGCTACAGAATTCTTTGAATTCGCTCGAGATGTATTCACCACCATTATCGCTTCGTAGAGCTTTCACTTGCTAACTCGACTCCTTCTCCACCAATTCTTTGAACTCACAGAACTTTGAGAACGTTTTTCTCTTCTTCTGCATGAAGAATATCCAACATCTACGAGAATAGTCATCAACAAATATAACATAATACCTGTGTTTTCCTGTTTAAGAAACCGAGAAATGTTCACACATGTCTGTGAGACTTCTCTCCAGGATCACCGAAGCATGGTTCTCCTTCTCATGAAAGGCGGTCTTCACAAACTTACCCGTAGTACATCCCTTTCACTGATCTGACTGCACAAGAGTACCCTTGGGAAGTCCAGTAGAAATCTGATGTAAAATATTCAAAGCGCCATGGAGAAGATGGCCCAATATCCTATGTCATAATTCGCCCTCATCCCGGCTCACCACTTCTTCTTCTTTGCCCACCATTGCAGCATAGCCATCTACCTCTAGCTTGTAGAGATTCTTAACTTGAATCCCTATCCTCTTGGTTTTACCCATTGTTTTATGTCGAAGTAAGGTTTTTCCCTCACTGAAAAAAACATCATAACCTTTGTCTTCCAACATTGCGACCTATACCAAGTTCTTCTTCAGACCTGGAACATGCATAACATCCTTCAACAAGAATGGATTACCAGAATCCCTCTCAAAGGTAATGGTCCCAATTCCGATCACACTGTATCGACTATCGTCTCCCATCTTTATATGCATCTAGAGGTCTTTCTCCTCCAAGTCACTAAACAACTCCTTGTCTCCCGTCATATGGAAAGACACACCACTATCAAGATACCACACTGATCCCATACAACTTGAAACCAAGCATGCAATCAAAGAGAAATCAAGCTCAAATTGCAAGGCTAAGGCCTCTCCAGCTGCAGCTCTAGCAACCTTCTTGTTCTTCTTCTTCTATGAGCAGTTAGTGGCGAAATGCCCATGTTCATGACAGTGAAAACACTTCACTTTGGACAAATCCTGCTTCTTGCCTTCAGCATCGTATTTTGAAGGAAATTTCTTCCCCTTCCCTTTCCTTTCTTTGGCAGCCAAAGCACAATTCTCTTCATATTCATTCTTCGATGAAGATCCATCCCTGGTACCCCACCTTATCTCCTCCTGCACTAGATCCGACCAAAGCCACTCCCATCCTGGCAGTTTCTCCTGTCCATTAACAGAGTCTTCATAGCTATGCCAACTCTTCGGAAGCCGAAGGAGAACCAATCTCACCAAGTCTTCTTCATCAACAGTAACCCCCACGCTTCCCAGTTCATCCTTGCAGTGGACAAACTTCGTGAGGTATTTTGGAATACTGTCGCCCTTCTCCATTTTTATTTTTCTGAGCTTGTCTTTAAGCACCAAATTCCTCTGGTCGCTTCTACTTTGGAAAAAATCTGTCAAAGCCTTCCACATTAAGAATGGAGTGGCTTTCTCGTGAAGGCTAGACACAATATGGTCCTTCACACCTTCCAACAGAATTCTTTTTGTCTTTGTTGTCTTCTTTTGCCATGCGTCAAGTAATGCAGCATCGCTAGATCCCGGCTTAGGAACATTGCTATCGATGAACTCCTTCAGTCCATTATCCTCCAGCACCGCCTACATCCTATCCTTCTAGGCTATGTAATTCAATCTTCCATCAAGGGCATACTCCAATCACAACCCATTGAAATACATTTCAATGTATACTCAACTTCTGCACCAAGAATCTTCTGTAGCAAATTCGAATTGTCCACCAGCACAAACTCACCAATTCTTCACAATTGCAATCTTCAAGAATTAACACAGCTCTGATACCATGTAGAAATTAGTATACACTAAGAATGCATACATCTAGATTCCCCTGATCTCACAATATTTAACTTCTTGCAAAATACAGAATCATTCCACTGTTAATATTCTTCAGAAAATTAATTGCAAACACATGTGAAGCATAAATAAAAATAATCGCACATAACACAGTTGTTTAACAGGAAAGCCTGAATCTGAAAACCCCAACTATCATATATTATGTATCATGGATATCATGTAAAAATCTCATACAAAGCTTAGTACATCAAGCTCTCAGTACAATCAATCGTCACACACTAACATAGAAGAAATCTGCAAATCCATGCACCGATCTCTTCGCTCTCGCTAGCCCTCGCCCACCTGCAGACAACCTCATCGAAGAATAGCTCGGGTCGTAATTGAATTACCCTTTGCCTTGACTGCACAATCCCTTACTGAGCACTCAATGTGTATGCAATCAACGTATCACTATAGTCACAATGTATAGTCCGTCTTGCCTTATACTCATTCTGTCCACTAGGTCTCCACCGGAATCGATATGCACTATGTGTTAACCGTTGTATCGTTCGCTGATTAATGAGTTATTATTTGTGAATTAATTAAATAATTAATTCACCTAATTTTACTAGTGTATCATTCAACAGACTAGACACAACCACTAACCGAGTTCAATCGAAAGAATCGAATTAACTCATGAACTTCTTCTTCAACTCGTCATAATTCAAATTACTTTAGCGCAGTAATCGAGTCCTCCATGCATGAACCACTATTTGCCCTTGGTAATTGCGTAATTCCCTCAACCCACTGATTTGCCAAATCTGCGCACTGAAATTAAGTGCTCCAAGAGAATAAGTTTTTTTTTATTGTCGGATTATTATTAAGAGCTAATAATAATCGACACTTCTATTTTTAAATTGACGATCTATAAATAGACTTCGCCCAATATTCTAAAAATAGAATTTCATCTATTTTTCCAACTTGATCAACCATCCACAAATACCATCCTGCGACTTCTGAAATATGATCACCATGTCTAAAATAGACTTGCGCCAAAAATAGCCTGTGGGCCCACTTAGTGAAGGCGACTCTTTTCACTAAGCTCATCATCTTGTTGAATCTCAACAACTCCTTCTCTTCATCTTCTCCTAATAAAGGGGTTTTACCCTTGTCTTCTTTATCATTTGTAAGTCAAGCTTTCAATGTCTTCTTTTGAGATACCTCTTCTCTCTATTTGTGAGAGGATCTCCTTCTTCATATGACATATTGGATTTTCAAGATGCACAGGCTATACCACTGTAATATTCCCAAATGGGAAAAGAAAGAATATAGTGCAAAACCATGGAAATAATAGTGTAAAACATTACATCAATAATGGATACCAATAGGATATTGTCTATTCATTATAATAGCAGAAATCATATGTAAAATAATGGGCCACAAAGTGTACAACAAGATATAACAAGCCTCCAATGAAGAAATCCCTCTATAAGAGATGTTTCTACTATATATCAAAATGTCTAAAGACTGCTACAGCGCAGTCACAAAGTGCACTGCTATAGAAAATGAACATACAAACATCATGGGCTGATATATGCCTCAATAGATACAATAAGTATAGATTTAGGCTCTATACAACCTACAATGAAGAACCCCTAAAGGGTTTTCAGCAATACACCAATGTACAAGATCTGAATCAAAGCCCTAGGGCTGAAGATTCACTACAACATACAAACTAGAAAGATGGGGCTGATCTGATATGATAAATAATGCAGCCTCCTCCAATAGATCCTCTAGATGAAAGGCTGATCCCTTCAATAGAAAACCTCCTCCCCAAATGGTGTGTTGAAACCACCCTACAAGTCCTCCCTCAAAATAACACAATCCAAGATAGAAACTGCGTTGTAGGGGCAAATAAATAAGTGGCCTGATGCCAAGATTTGAAAATAGGCTCAAGGGCCTTCCTTATTGTCCTCCTAATGGAAAGGAACCCTTCTCCACTGAAAATAAGCACTGAAGTGACCCAAAGATGTTTTCCATTGATGTAACCTGCAAAACAGCTCAACCCTCAACAGGATCTGCACTATAGATGAAATATGAAGCTTGGCCTAAAGCCTGAATGTGGAAGTGAAGTACAATGCTCCTCCAAGAGGCCTCTCAAGGAAAGAGGTGGGATTCTCGATCAGCAACACCTTGTGCTAAACAACACTGCAATCCTAGCTAAACAGCTAAAGAAAGCTATATGTCTAAATAGACCATATATTCAGAAATATCAAATACCAGTACCTAATGAAATATGGCTTCCATCCTCTTCCTTATATAAGAAATGAGATTTATAACCCTAAGCCCCATTCATTTATGATACTACTTCCATGCAAGGAGTCTCCATCTAAAACTGTGTTGTCCCTCATTTAATACCACTACATGACAACGTTGTTGATTTGGTCAAAGTTGACCCAGTCAAGTTGTTCTAGCCCCTTTTCACACCTAAGGGTGCTCAATTAAGCTGCCAAGATGTCTTCTTTTCACATTGGAATTTATTTTATTCATTATTAAGGAGATTTATGGATCTCCATTATCCTCTTATTCATTAAACAAAAAGAAAAAGAAAATTTTAATATTCCAACTAGATCATGGCTAATTGGGAATATTACACTTCTAGATGTGTGGCCTTAACACATACTTCATCTAGACTTGTGGGGTTAAACATGAGAATAGTATGTTTTAGGTAGCTATGTAAGCCTCCTATGTACTTGAGCAAAGTATCTTGGCTCTGCAAATCTACCCCTAATAAGAGAGCTCTTCTCCTAAATTCTTGGGTGTATTCCTGCACATTTTGTCCCTTCAATTGCCTAAAGTTTTTCCAGTTCATTATGGCTTTCTGCACGTGAGCTAATGGATAGAACTGTTGTTTTATTGTAGTAATGAAATCAGTCCATGATAGAATAATCTTACCATGCTTCTTGATCTCCTCCTTTGTCTTGGATTCCCACCAAAAAAGTGTTGAACCTTCCATTCTCAATGAAGCCAGTTGGATTTTGGTATCATCATCTTGAAGGTTATGGATTCTAAAATAGACCTCCAATTTCCTAATCCAATTATCAAGATTTTCTACATTGAATTCACCATTAAACATCGGAAATTCAAAATTATCATCAATTTTTAAAAAAGGACTTTTACCAGTGTTCTTTGACTTGTGTGGCTAATGTACTGATGTAGAGGATGATGATGATGATGATGAGGGTGAGGATGGTGGCTCTCCATTTCCTCCATTTCCTCCATTTCCCTATTTTGACTTATCTTCATCATTGTGACCTCCTGAAGATCCTGGTCCTTCCTTGTGAATTTTGTATCCTTCTCCTTCTAGTCTCTCATTCCTTTCTTGATAAAGGATTCTAACCATCTCAGTCATGTCAAGGAATGCTTTCCCGAACACTCTTTCTTCCTCTTTTGGATCAACTTCTTCATGGATTTCTTCTTCCTCTGGAGGCATGCTTAATGTTTCTTCTGCTTCCTTAGGAGGTTAACCAGGTGGTGGATATTATGGAAATATTTCTCTCCTTTGCTTTGGCTCATTTTGAGGCCCTTCTTCTCCCACCAATTTCCCTTGTAAGCATCTAAAAACTTGCAAACAGTAAAAAAATTCTTTGCACTAAACAACACTAGTGAATAAACTCTAGCTCTGATACCAACTTGATCTGTTAGAAAATTAAATATTACAAAGCAATGCAACACATAAAATATGCGGAAAATACAAGCACACAAAACACATAAAACTAGAGAGACACAGATATACGTGGTTCACCCAGTTTGGGCTACGTCCACCCCGAACAACCAGTCCTTCCTTTCTATTATCCAGTTGTAAAATGAAGAGACAAAACTTCATACAGATCTGCTGTAATATCCTTTGTTCTCTCTCACAGTCTCCCTATTTGTTTCTCTCTCTAAGAATACACACATAATACACAACCGCAATACAATACCTTCATATATACAAGGGGGTTGCCTTCTAGGGAAAAAAACCCTAAACTAAACCTAACTTCTACCGTCAGATCATTCGCCTATGAACGGGCCAGATTGACTAGAAATTACTATACTTTTACAAGGCAATTTTACATACCGTTTAGCTTCTGGGGCGTTGTTCTGTCCTCGCCGGGGGGGGCTCGAAAAGTGTTGTCGCCCACCGCCGGACCCCCCCACGCAAGACGACCACCATGCGTTAAGCGCTCTTTTAAGGCACAAAATCCAATGCTGTGATACAAAGTAAACAAGATAATCAGGCTCCACACCCAACAATCTCCCACTTGGAGACTGATTGTAGCAACTCCACCGTTGCTTCATTTGATGGACAACGACTCCTCTTTGGACATGGTTGTTCCTCATCTTCATCGTCATCCTTGAAGACCAATTGAAGTTGAGCACATTCTCAATTTCTCCTTGGTTACAACTTTTGTTAGCATATTTGCAGGATTCTGACTAGTATGTATCTTTTCCAGCTTCAACTTTCCATCTTCCAATACTGACCGTATGAAATGGTACTTGAAATGTATGTGTTTATTCCTGCAATGAAATGCTGAGTTCTTTGCAAGATGAATGGCACTTTGGCTATCACTGTATAACGTGCCCATATCATGCTTCTTACCCAATTCATCCATAAACCTTTGTAACCAAATTATTTCTTTACTAGCCTCTGTAGCAGCAACATACTCGGCTTCTGTTGTTGAAAGTGCAAAAACACTTTGGATTTTTGAAACCCAACTGACAGTTGTTCCACCTACAGTAAATACATATCCTGTAGTGCTCCTCCTGTTATCTCTGTCACCTGCCATATCTGCATCAACATATCCCTGTAGAGCAATGTTTGAACCATCAAAGCATAATGCTTGATTTGTGGTACCTCTCAAATATCTGAGAATCCATTTTACTGCCATCCAATGTTCTTTTCCTAGATTATTCATGTACCTGCTTACAACTCCCACTGCATGTGCAATATCAGGCCTTGTGCATACCATTGTATACATTAAGCTTCCAACTGCTGATGCATATGGAACTTTAGACATATAATCCATGTCTTCTTGGGTCTTGGGGCACATCTCCTTACTAAGTTTGAAATGGCTAGCAAAATGTGTACTAACTGGTTTTGCATTCTACATATTAAATCTTTTCAACACCTTTTCTATGTACTCATTCTGAGACAGTGTTAATTTGCGATTTTTCCTATCTCTAGCTATCCTCATACCAAGGATTTGTTTTGCAACTCCCAAATCCTTCATTGCAAATGAATTTGCCAATTTTCTTTTGAGCACATTTATTTCCTGCATGTTAGACCCTGCAACAAGCATGTCATCTACATACAATAACAATATAATATAGCTGCCATCATTTTGCTTTTTCAGATAAACACAATGATCAGAGTGACATCTAGTTATAACCTTGTTCATACATAAACTTGTCAAATTTTAGATACCACTGCCTTGGGGCCTGTTTTAAGCCATACAAGCTCTTCTTTAACCTGCACACCAATTTTTCTTTCCCTTTTACCTCATATCCTTCTGGTTGCTGCATGTATATCTCTTCCTCCAAATCTCCATGGAGAAATGATGTCTTTACATCTAACTGTTCAAGATGTAAATCTTCCGCCGCTACAAGACTTAAAATAGTTCTGATTGAATTCATTTTAACAAAAGGAGAAAATATTTCATCAAAATCAATACCTTTCTTTTGTGCAAACCCCTTCACCACAAGTCTAGCTTTGTACCTCTGTTTTCCTCCATCTTCTTCCTTCAGCCTGTAAACCCATTTATTCTGCAATGTAGTTTTACCTGCAGGCAACCTGACTAAGTCCCAAGCCTGGTTATGCATTAAGGAGTCCATCTCTTCTTCCATGGCTAGCTCCCACTTCTTCCTGCTTTCAACCTGCATTGCTTCTTCATAACATTCAGGTTCACCAGAATCAGTCAACAATAAATAATATAATGAAGGAGAGCATCGTTCAGGGGGTCTACTTATCCTGGTAGATCTTCTAACACCACTTTCAGGTGTTTGAGGTGCCTGTTGCTGTTGTGGTGGTTGCTGCTGCTGTGGTTGTTGATTATTATTATTTTCAGGCACCTTTACTTTTTCAGTTATCTCATCAAGAATCGCGTATTCCTTGCTTTCTTTTTCCTGTTTCTTTTCCTGCAACTGATTCTTATACAAGATATTTTCATTGAATATTACATCTCTGCTCCTAATGATTTTGTGATTTTCATAATCATATAAGCGATAACCAAAATCATTAGCACCATATCCAATAAAGGTACATTTCTTTGATTTTTCCTCAATCTTTGTTCTATTTTCTTTATTAATATGGACAAAGGCCTCACAACCAAAAGGCTTTAAAAAAGAGTAGTTTACCTTTTTACCTGTCCATTCTTCCTCTGGAATACCACCATCCAAGGAACTTGAAGGCTCTCTGTTTATTAGATAAATAGCAGTATCTACAGCATCTGCCCAAAATTGTAAAGGCAATCCCGCATGCAATCTCATGCACCTTGCATGCTCCATGATTGTTCTGTTCATCCTTTCTGACACACCATTTTCTTGTGGTGTTCTTGGAACTGTCTTCTCTCTAATAATTCCATGCTCTGAACAGTACCTATCAAACTCTTTGCTGCAATATTCACCTCCATTGTCTGATCCGAGACACTTCAACTTCTTTCCTGTCTCAATCTCAACCAAAGCTTTCCATTTCTTGAAAGTATCAAATACATCAGATTTATTCTGAATACAATAAATCCATGTTTTTCTAGTTGCATCATCAATAAAAGTAATATAATAACGAGAGCCACCGAGAGATGATACCTGAGCAGGTCCCCATACATCTGTATGCACAAGCTCCAATTTTTCGCTCTTCTTTTCTTTCCCAACTCTGAGAAATCTGACTCTCTTTTGTTTTCCATAAATGCAATTTTCATAGAAATCCAAATCAACATTCTTCAAACCTGGCAAAAAATTTCTTGAGTGAAGAATCTTCATTCCCTTCTCACTCATGTGTCCGAGCCTATGATGCCATAATCCTGCATCTGCTCCTTTGGAAGTTAAAGCATTAACATAGTTAGAAATACCATTGCATAAATACAATGTACCAACCTTTTCACCTTTTGCTATTACCAGCGCTCCTTTGGTGACCTTCCAAGTTTTATCTGTGAAAGTTGTCACACAACCTTCACTGCCTAACTGCCCTGTTGAAATCAGATTTTTCTTCAGATCTGGAACATGCCTTACCTCCTTTAGTAGCCATTGGTTTCCATTCTATTATTTTACAAGAACTTTACCCATTCCAACAATTTTACAGGGTTTATCATCACCCAAACGAACTTGTCCAAAATCTCCTTGAACATAGTCATGAAAATATTTATTATCAGGTGTGGCATGGAATGAAGCCCCTGAATCTACAACCCAAGAATTAGTAACATTTTCGAAAGAAAGAATCAAAGCATCTTGTAACACATCACCTGTCACATTTGCTTCATGATTGTTTTCTTGCTGTGCATCTCCTTCTTTTCCCTTCCAAGATCTACAATCTTTCTTTAGGTGTCCTCTCTTTCCACATTTCCAGCACACTATCCCCGATCTGGACTTGGATATGCCTTTCCTTGATTTACAGCGATAACCCGAGCTCTTTCCTCTTTCCATTATTCTTCCCCTAGACTCTGCACTCAAAGCATTACCCGATGTCTCACCAGAGCTTTTCCGTCGCATTTCCTCGCTAAGGATAGCACCGACAACATCATCAAACTTTAAAGTATTAGATCCAAAGACAGAGTTACTAATGGCCATAACTAAACCATTCCAGTTTTCTGGCAATGAGCACAGAAATAAAAGAGCCCTAACTTCATCATCAAAGTTTACCCCTACAGAACTTAACTGACTGGTAACTGTATTAAAATAATTTAAATGGTCTGCAACAGATCCACCTTCCGACATCTTAATATTAAATAATCATTTCATAAGAAATACCTTGTTTGAGGCCGAGGGTTTTTCATATAGTTTCTCCAACGTCTGCATCAAACCCTCTGTTGTTGTTTCCTTCGAAATATTGAAGGTGACTAACGCCGCAAGGCACAACAGTACTGTTCCGAGTGCCTTTCTATCGAGAATGTTCCATTCTGCGTCTGTCATGGCCGTCGGCTTCTTTGTTTTTCTGCTAAATGGTAGGTACAGATCTTTCAGATACAGATAATCTTCCATCTGCATCTTCCACAACGGGAAGTTTTGGCCGTTAAATTTCTCGACCCTAAATTTACCATCTTCCGCCATTGCTCCCACTCGAACCAGGAACCCTTCTTTCCTGCGAGTTTATCAGCCAAATAGACCTTCGGCTCTAATACCAGTTGTTAGAAAATTAAATATTACAGAGCAATGCAACACATAAAATATGCGGAAAATACAAGCACACAAAACACATAAAACCAGAGAGACACAGATATATGTGGTTTACCCAATTTGGGCTATGTCCACCCCGAACAGCCAGACCTTCCTTTCTATTATCCAGCAAAAATGAAGAGACAAAACCTACAACAGATCTGCTGTAATATCCTCTGTTCTCTCTCACAATCTCCCTATTTGTTTCTCGCTCTGAGAATACACACATAATACACAGCCGCAATACAATACCCTCATATATACAAGGGGGTTTCCTTCTAGGGCAAAAAACCCTAAACTAAACATGATTTTTACCGTCAGATCATCCGCCTATGAACGGCCCAGATTGACTAGAAATTACTATACTTTTACAAGGAAATTTTACATCTGTTTTTAGCTTCGGGGGCGCTGCCCTCGAAACCCCTGCCAGGGGGGGGCTCCGAAAAGCGCTGCCGCCCCCCCCTAGACCCCCCACAGCAGTGAGTAATTACAGGCGGCGTTGCCGCCCCTTCTAAGGTACAGGGGTCCAATGTTGTGATACAAAGTAAACAAGATAATCAGGCTCCACACCCAACATGATCTGAAAGGACTGTATTAGTTTTGTTGTGCTAAGTGTCTTTTCAGTTACAAAACATGTGCATACTTGTCTCTTTAGCTTTTTTAAGGATTGAGGATTTTAACCATGAATTGTAATGAATTAGAAGCATGAAAATAAGCCTAAATAACATTGAAAAGCAGTGTAAAATAGAGAAATAAAAATCCACATAACATTTACACAGCAAGCATGATGAAACATTTCACCCCTCCTGGGCATACAGTGTTGGTCCAGCTCCTAATGGCATGTCCATCTTTCATTATGCTCAAAATTTTGCAAATACATGTAGTTACAGGCCTCTAATGGTTGTTTTCTCTGCACCAATGGATCCAGAATGCCCAATTAGTCTAGAATGACTCTTCCTTCGCTCAGAATGGGCAAAAATTTAGCCTCAAACTTATTTGCCTAGTAACACCTAGAAAAACTCCACTAATTGTGGAGAACTCCACTTAACTGGAGTTATTTTGGCAATTTCCGCACAAATTTAGGGCGCTGCCATAATTTCCGCCAGTGGCTAACCACAAATTTAATGTTATGGGTAGGGGGTGGCCACATGCCAACCCCCAAAACCCGCGGTTACTATTTGGTGGAGCAGAACTCCGCTTAAACCGTGGGTAATAACATTGAAACCGGAGTTAAAACTGCCATTAATCGAAACTGGCGGAGATATAACCATAAACATGTGATAAGGTTGTGGAGTTAAATGCTACAGAGACTCTATAAATTAAGATGATGGTTGGTGTTTTGTTGTTACGTTTCTTGTTACATTGGTATGCAGTAATGTGACCACCTCCGATGGAACTGCTAGCGGGTTGGACCGCCGGCGGTTCCAACCCCCAACACGACTTCCATTACCCCTTAAATATAACCCGATTGCATATAAGATTAAGTCACAACATAGCACCAGTGATTAAGTCATGGGAGTGCTCTGCCAGAGGTCGCGGGGTCGACTCCTACGACCTTAACAAAATTTTACCACACCACTAAAGGGACACGTGGCAGCCTCAGGGCTGGCCACGTTTCACCCTCCCATTAGCTCATAAAACATAACGTACAACCCACCAAAAAATCACAATGCACCACTTGTCAGCCTAGGATTGGTTCTGAGGAAAGGAATATTCCTCAAAATATTCCTTTTGCTGACTATGCACCCTCCATGTTGACTGGGCATCCCAGTCAACCTGTCACAAAATTTAGTTGTTCGGTAATTCAATCATAACGCGATATCTCCCTCATACGACATCAGTTTTTCGAACCGTTTGCAGCGTTAGAATCAGGAAGACAAGATCTATGCAACCATCCTAGTTTCAACCTAATACTATAACCTTCAATTTTGAGCAAAATTTATGAACTCTTGAACATTCCTTCATCCATTTTTCTTGTAAATCACTTATCAACTTCTTCTAATGTTCTTTCAGTGAGACCGGCCCCCTCCCAAAGGGAGATAGCTTCCTATTTCCATTTTTGTAATTCAGAAATCAACAAAAGTTTATTGGAACTCCATCCCACGGCAGGACCCGACGTTCCTTTGCATTTAACACCAATAGTGGGTGTAACAGCATCTGTTGGATGGGTCTGCTCCACCTCTACTATTGGTTCTTGTGTAACAACAACTTCATCAGTGGGTTCTTGTGTATCATCCCCTTGATTTTCGCCTAGGCTGGCCTCTTTGCCCACTGTTGGTTTTTCTGTAATAGCAATGGCCCCCACAGGTTCTTGTATATCGACCTCTAAGCCAATTACTACGGGAGGCTCTGCTTTAACTTCCAGTTCTTGTGTAACAGCAGTATCCTTAGTAGGTTCTTGTGGGACAGTGTCCGGAAGTTCTGTTTCTGTTTCCATTGAGCCGATGTTTTCCCCACAGACCTTATACCCTATTGTTGTTAATCTGTAAGAACATGTTGTGCATACGGATACTAAAATTTCCTTCCCCTCAGCTAATATTTGTTTCAACTGTTCATTTTCCTTTCTTAAATTTTCAAGTTCTAAAAGCAGAACATGAGTTTCGTCCATACCTGACGAGCAGGGTTCTTTTCCTTCTTCTTCTGATCCTTCTACTTCTTTCTGCTTCTAAGCTATGGGAAATGGTTTCGTTGGCGAGCTAACTCTCACCCTCTATTTTGGCCGGCTATCTCCAATCGGATGGTCAGTGGGTTCTTTTCCAATTCTGATCCTGACGGGTCGGGTCTGGGCTTCAGATTTTGCATGACTTCCTTCCGAAGTTTCAGCCTGTTTTCTCCGACTTGTCCTATGCCTTTTCTATTTAAATTCTTCCTAGCTCCTTCCTTGTTGGATTAAGGCATAAATCATAATTAAATTGATAAGCCCATGATTGGAAACACAGGCTTCAGGATTTGTTGTTGTCTTAATTGCCGCAACCATATGCTTAATGTTTCCTAATAGGAAAAATGGGAGGTTAATCCTCTGTTGGTGCCAAAGATGATTTAGTAGAGGGAAGTGGTAATTGAAGAGGATTGTGGATCTTCCCTCACAAGTAATGTACTCAGTTAGATCCATGGATTTTGACCCATGCCTTACTGCTTCTCCTCCCATCTTGTTGTTATTTTGAATCACTCCTTAAGCTCGACCAACTGTAATATCATTGCACTGATTGTTTTCTCTCGACACCCTGCTCTGCTTATCCGGATGAATAATTTCTACCGAGGATACAAGACGTCAGCTAAGGAAGGTGATGGGAGGTGACAAGATTTTTGAATTACCAGATCTTACTTGGCACATTCCTACATAAATTTTTAATTATGGAAAATAACGGGCTTTAACTACAAATGTGTTTTCTCGCCAGATTTGGTCATAATTGGATATCGTGCTATTTAATTTGATGCATGCGGGGTTAATGACGATTTCAAGACTATGGATTTCTTGCAATGATTACGAGATTTATCCCCCTCCCATATTTAATGGTGATGACCGCCCACGGTCGTCACAGGAATTTCATAACTTTCCATTAATCACCAAATTATTAAATGATGACATTACATTTTTAAATGACATACCTAAAATGACATGGAGGAGGAATTTTAATGTGATAACATAACGGCTTCCAGTGATCGTGGCGGTCACACTTGAGTGTTGTAATTATTGCTGCATGTGACGATATAGAAAGCAATGTTCATGGTTGTCGGCTGTTACATGTGTAATAACCAAGACAACCATTGTGTTATTCTTCAAAAAACATGATAATTAGGAAAAATAGATACAAAAAAGAAACAAATAAGTAAAATCATCTTGTAAAATATGTCGGAAAGGAAAGATGATGTTTTGAAAAAGGGAAAAAAATTGGGTGTAACAGCCGCCACATAAGTGGTTTTCAACTGTTACAAATTGTCTAACTATGCCCCAAAAAAAGGTTTCACAATCAAATTTTTATTGTTATTATTATATATATATATATATATATATTAAACAGGTATAACAACCGCCACAAGAGTGGGTTTCAGCTGCTACACTTATTGAAATTTCAAATTTCAGGCTACACAGGGGAGCATTCCCCTGCTACTGTAACATAAAGATCAGAGTCCACGACAATGTTAACAAATGACTCCTTCGAAGCAGGTTGATGATATAACCTTAGACGGTGTCCATTAACTAGTAGTGGTGTCTTGGCACTATCAATGGTAACCAATTGTACAGTCCCATTTTCAAATATCGTGTCTACTTCATAAGGACCTAGCCATCTGGTGTAGAGCTTGCCTTTGAAATCCTTGAATCTTGAATCGTACAAGAAATCCCAATATCCTTTCTAAAATTTCTTCTTCTTAATGAACCTGTCATGCCATCTAGCTCTTTGTTGTTGAATGATCTCTGTCCGGTGAATGTCAGCCATCATTTTCTCTTCTAACTCATTGAGTTGGTTCAATCTTTGTCTTTGCATTGTGCTTGAATCCAGATTGACCTGTAATGTTGTTCTCAATGTCTTTATTTCGAACTCTATGGGTAATAAAGGATTCTTACCATACACCAATTCATATGGTGAGAAGCCTATATCATTCCTCCATGTTGTTCTGTAAGCCCACAACACCTCTAGTAGTTTTTCGGCCCAATTTCTTCAGTGGTTGGCTATTCTCTTTGTTAAAATTCCTTCAATAACTTTTTTGGTGCTCTCCACTTGGGCATTTTCTTGTGAGTGATAAGGTGAAGTGATCATGTGATGAATTCCATACTTCTCAACCAGTTTCTAGATCAAATGAGATGTAAACTAAGGCCCCCCATATGTCACTATCTCTCTGGGTATTCCGAAGCAAACAAAAATATCTTCGAATAGGAAGTCTGAAACAGCCTGCTCTGTAGCTCTAGTTAGTGCCTTCTCTTCAACCCTCTTTGTGACATAGTCGGTGCAGATCAATAAGTATGATCTTTGCTGTGATAAAGGATTAATTTTCCCTACAAAATCTAGGGCCCATTTCTCAAATGAATTTATCATTATATGAGCCTGTAACGTCATCTCATCTGATTTCAGAGGTTGGCCCATCCTTTGGAAGCTATCAAATCCCTTCACAAACTTCTTGGCATCCTGGAATATATTTGGCCAGTATCACCCAGTTGAGAGTACTTTATACCCCGTTCTCTTGTTTATGAAGTGCCCTCCACAGGGTTCCTCATGACAAGCTTTCAAGATATCAAAGGCCTCATCTTCTCTAACACAACGCCGAATCTGAAAGTCCGATTTGGTGTGATAGAAATTTCCCTCTATCTAGGAGTAAGTAGCACCTTGTTGTATGATCTTCCTATTTTCTCTAGGAGATAAATGGTGTGGGAATTTTCCTGTAGCAAGATAGTTGGCTATATATGCATACAATGGTTAGTGAGTAGATATGAAAAAAAGATATTCATCTGGAAAATAATTCTCAGCAAGAGTGCAGTGATCACCTATAGTTAACCTAGAAAGAAAATTAGAAACAACATTATCTTTTCCAGGTTTATCTAAAATAGTGATATCAAATTCCTATAACAGCAATAACCATTGTGTAACTCTACCATTGGTAACATGTTTATTCATTAAAAATTGAATTGCAGTGTGGTCAGTGTGTACAAATACTTGATACTCGTTGATGTAGTGACAAAATTTGTCGATAGCATGCACTACTGCTAGGAATTCCTTCTCGATCACTGTATAGTTGAGCTCAACTGGAGTTAAATTCTTGCTAATGTAATAAATGGCATCAGGTTCATTTTTTTCCAGCTGCCCCAAAATAGCACCCACAGCTATGTCAGATGCATCTGTAGCGATACGGAATGGTAGTCTCGATTTTGGTCCTCGGAAAATGGGTGTTGTTGTTACACAGTTCTTTAACTTCAAAAAGGCTTGCTCACACTTCCCTGTCCACACAAGTTCCGCATCTTTCATGAGCAAAGAAAACAAAGGAGATGCAATCTTTGAAAATTTTTCTATATATCTCCTATAGTACCCTGCATGTCCCAGAATGCTACGTACCTCTTTTTGAGTTCTAGGAGTTGGGATTCTTGAGATTACCTTAATTTTTGCAGGATCTACCTTGATTCCATCCGTCGAAATGAAATGTCCCAGCACAATCCCCTCAGTCATCATCATGTGGCACTTCTCCGTGCTCAAAGCAACATTAGATTGTTCACAAAGTTCTAGTACCTTTTCCAAATTAACTAATGTTGTTTCAAAGGCATCCCTGTAGGGTGTAAAGTCATCCATGAATATTTCAAGATACTTATTCAGGAGATTCGAAAAGATACCCAATATTTCCCTTTGAAAAGTTGTTGGTGCATTGCAGAGTCCAAAAGGAAGGACTATGTATGCAAAAGTATCCCATGGGCAGGTAAAGGTTGTCTTTTTTTGGTCTTTCGGGGCAATCTATATTTGATTATAGCCACTGAACCCGTCCAGGAATGAAAAAATATTTTTCCCAGAGAGAGTATCCAGGACCTGGTTAATGAATGGTAAAGGGAAATGGTCCTTTTGGGTGGCCTTGTTAAGTTCTCTATAGTCTACACAAACTCTCCACTTGTCATTATTTTTCGGAACAATGACAAGTGAGGATACCCACTGACTATCAGAAATGGGGTAGATGAAATTAGCATTAAGGATTTTCTGTAATTATTCTTTCACTATGTCCTTAAGCGCAAGATTCATTCGACGTTGCGGTTGTCTAACTGGTTTGCAACCCTCCTTAAGGTAAATGCGGTGAGTGCATAGGCTAGGGTAGATTCCTTTCATATCAGTATAGTCCCATGCAAATGCCTTTTTATACTTCTGTAACAGTTGTATCAGAAATTCGTTATGTTCAGCAGTCAAGTTAGTATTAATGTTTAAATATTTCCCTGGCTCAATTTCAACAAGACTATTGTTAGTATGTAGAGTAGTTTTCAAATGTTCAATATTTACATCATCTACCTCATATTCTTCCCCTGGATCTCTAATAGAGGCAAAAAAAAGTGAATTGCTAATAAATTCATTTATAATTTCATCCCCTATTTCATCCTTAAAGTATTTTCCTTTTCCAAATGTAAGGAGAGGTAGGGAAAAATCAGATTCAGGTTCAAATTCGTCCCACCAGGGACTATTAAAATCCATATGCGGTTTCACTGGAGGGTAAAGGTTTAATTTCTTAGTGGCCTGCCAATTTGAGATCACCATAGATACGGATATACATCCGATATATGCGTCTACAGTGGCTAGCCATGGTCTCCCCAAGATTAAAGGATGACCCACCAGGTTGGATTTAGTTTGTAAAATGAGAAAATCAGTCGGATAATTCCAACAAGATACAATGATTACCACATCTTCTATCATTCCCTCAGGCTTGACACAGGATCTATTGGAGTCCATGAAGTCCTAGGGAGATAAAAATATATTTGGTCATTACATTAATGGTTGCCCTTAAATCAATAAGAGTGTTAGTTATGGGTTTCTCATCAATATGGACAGTCATTGTAGGATTCCATGGGTCATTATATTTAGTCAACAAAGGTTTATTAATCATTAGTTCGAACAGTTTCCCCATAACATGGATAGTAGGAGGGTCTTTCGGTTTCCTTCTAGGCTTTTTGACACACATATCTCTCACTGCTTTGGCATAGATAGGTATTCCTTAAGGGCTTGTAATAGTGGGATCCGCACAAACAAATTTTGTAATTCCTTGAGGAACTCAGATTCAAATTGTGAGGCTAGCCCATTTTCAATTAATCATTGAGGGTATGGAGGATCCTGAACCATAACAACTGAGTCAGTTTTCACAGATGCACCAGCCCTGCTCGAGTTAGCTGATGTAGAAACAACAGGTTCTTCTAAGTTGGCTGCTACATGTGTTACAATAGGTGATGTATCAGCTGCTACAATGTAACTGTTGTTTCAGAATCAACTATATCCTTTCTAGGTGACTCACATTCTTCCTCGGTAATGATGGGAGTATGATCTGGTCCAATTACTTTTCCTGATCGAATTTGAACCTCATTAAGCCTAATAGGAGTGATAAGATAGGTCTGGAAAGTAATCGGGGTATCTATGCTCTGAGCTGCCTTATTATTCGGATTGGGGCTAGGTTGCACAGGTAATTGGGGTCGGACAGGAGGTGCAGGAGTTTGAAGAGGAGGAAGTTGTAGCTACTGCTGCATAAGTAGTGCAGGGGGAGATGTACCTTGGCCATTACCTCTCCAATTCTGACTCCAAGGATAAGATTTTGATGGAGGATATTGCATTGGTGGAGGGGAAGGCCACTGGTTCCATGGTGAAGGAAATTGTGTCGAGGAAGGAGTAGGATACGACCATGGAAATTGCTGACTATTATAAACATTATTCCAAGGATTAAAAGAGAAAAAATATGGAGGCATACCTGTAGGTCACGGCTACCATGGTCTCTTTGATCCAATGAAGTAGGAAGACTAGACATCCTCGCTTGATTCCTTAAGCATTGATTTCAGTCTAGGTAGTTTTGGGCATTGACCAGTGGAATGTGCCAACTCACAGATGTTGCACAAGTTCGCACTATTCATTCTGCATTCTCTTTCTAAATATTTCTTTTTGCATCGAGGACAAAATATTGCCAAAGCTGCTTCAACTTCTTGTGCTTTCTTGACTTGTACTGTGGTAATCTGGGCAGAGAGAGTATTGAGGAGGTCAGTTTTAAATTCCTCAAATATATTTTCGATCTCTGCTATGGATACTCCTTCACTTATCGACTTCTGTATCCAAACTAAAGGGTCCCGAACTGAACTTGTTCCCTTGACCGATCCTCTTGAACTCCACATACAAAGATTCATTATTTCTTCAAGCAGTTCTTGTGATATGTCTCCTTTTCGCAACAGATTTAGATGCTCCAAAGAGTCATCTCTTATACCTCTTAGAAATATAGGTTTCAAGATTTTTGGGGCTAAGTTACCAAACTTAGACCTTTGTAAATTATAATGGAACCTTTCCATGTAGTCTTCTAAGATCTCCTCCTCCTTATGTGTAATTATGAAGATCTATTCCTTCAAATCCATGGTTTGATAGTAATCCTAATACTTAAAGAGGAAGGCCTCCCTCTTGTCATTCCAGGTTCAGATCGTGCCAACACCCAACCTCATGAACCATCTCAATGTTGCTCCTTTCAGATCAGCAGGAAACAATTTCAGCTTCCGAGCGTCTGAAGTGTCATCATAACTCCTACACAACACATCAAAATTGAAAATAAAGGTATCAGGATCTTCAACAACCATCCCTTGAAAGGAGGGTAGAGATGATAAGGGAATGTTCTTCATATGAACTTCATCCCGTGTCACCAATATCGGGAATTCAAAAGTAACAGTACCATCTATCTTAAAATTCTCATCTCCCATGGCTAATCCTTCCTGATGAGATGAACTAACCTTAGAATATGCAGGGGATTGACAAATAAATAAAGGATTAGGTTATTCCAAGACCAGTTGTTTCACTGCACTAGCCGCATCCAAATGATGATCGACTAAATGTTGTTCCTTAGGCCCCTGATGCTCCCCACTGGTGTCCCCTTGTCCTTCAATTTTCAGATTTTGATCAATGGCTTTCCATTTCTATTTCAGATCTGGAGTCTTGATATCAGGAGTGGATATGTTGTTTGAAGGGTGATGAGGTCCAGACACAGAAGGTACTGATGCCTCAGGATTCAATATAGTGGCACATTTCTGTGGTCCTGTCTTCCTATTATCTCTGTATGAAGTAGATTGTTCCTTTTCTGCTCTTGAGATCAGATCTCCAAATAATGTCTCCTATTGTCCTTAATCTGACAAAATTCTTGAAAACTCAAGTGGTCCTTGAATCTCTGAGATTGAGACTCATACTCCATGAAATAGTCTTCAAGAGTTTCTTGTTCTTGACACCCTTCATTTCCCACTACTAAGAATGTAGGCATTGTAGAGCGTTGGAAAACTTATTGTTGTTGCATTAGTTGATCACTCCAGTGATGAGAAATGTCGGAGCCTTCACCATGTTGAAATCCTTTAGGGGATTCCTTGTATCTATCCATCCTCATCTAGTTTATTTCTCTAGCAATGTATTACATAGTTTTAAGAAGGATCTTAGGGAACTCCTTCTCTTCATCTTCTCCTAATAAATGGGTTTTACCCTTGTCTTCTTTATCATTTGTATAGTCAAACTTCCGGTGTCTTCTTCTGAGATACCTCTTCTCTCTATCTGTGAGAGGATCTCCTTCTTCAATTGACATATTGGCTTTTCAAGATGCACAGGTTGTGCCAAGATTATGCTAAGATACCACTGTAATATTCCCAAATGGGAAAAGCAGGAATATAGTGCAAAACCATGGAAATAGTAGTGTAAAACATTACATCAAGAATGGATACCAATATGGAGCTTGTCTATTCATTATAACAACAGAAAATATATGTAAAATAATCAGCCACAAAGTGTCCAACAAGATATAACAAGCCTCCAATGAAGAAATCCCTCTATAAGAGGTGTTGCTACTATATATCAAAATGTCGAAAGACTGCTACAACACAGTCACAAAGTGCACTGCTACAAAAAATGAACATAAAAACATAATGGGCTAATATATGCCTCAATAGATACAACAAGTACATATTTAGGCTCTATACAACCTCCAATGAAGAACCCCTAAAGGGTTTTCAGTAATACACTAATGTACAAAATCTGAATCAAAGCCATAGGGCTGAAGATTCACTGCAACATACAAACTAGAAAGATGGGGTTGATCTGATATGATAAATATTGCAACCTCCTCCAATAGATCCTCTAGATGAAAGGCTAATCCCTTCACTAGAAAACCTCCTCCCCAAATGGTGTGTTGAAACCACCCTGCAACTCCTCCCTCAAAATAATGCAGTCCAAGATAGAAACTGCGCTGTAGGGGAAAATAAATAAGTGGCTTGATGCCAAGATATGTAAATAGGCTCAAGGGCCTTCCTTAATGTCCTCCCAATGGAAAGGAACCCTTCTCCACTGAAAATAAGCACTGAAGTGACCCAAAGATGTTATCCATTGCTGCAACCTCCAACATAGCTCAACTGTCAACATGATCTGCACTGTAGATGAAAGATGAAGCTTGGCCTAAAGCCTGAATGTGGAAGTGAATTACAATGCTCCTCCAAGAGGCCTCTCAAGGAAAGAGGTGGGATTCCCAATCAAGAACACCTTTTGCTAAACAACACTACAATCCTAGCTAAACAGCTGAAGAAAGCTATATGTCTAAACAGATCATATATTCATAAATATCAAAACCAATACCTAATGAAATATAGCTTCCATCCTCTTCCTTATATAAGAAATGAAATTTCTAACCCTAAGCACCATTCATTTATGACACTACTTCCATGCAAGGAGTCTCCATCTAAAACTGTGATGTCCATCACTGAATACCACTACTCCATGACAACGTTGTTGAGTTGGTCAAATTTGACCTAGTCAAGGTGTTCCAGCCCCTTTTCACACCTAAGGGTGCTCAATTAAGCTGCCAAGATGTCTTATTTTCACATTGAAATTTATTTTATTCATTATTAAGGAGATTTATGGATCTCCATTATCCTCTTATTCATTAAACAAAAAGCAAAAGAAAAATTTAATATTCCAACTAGCTCATGGCTAATTGGGAATATTACACTTCTAGATGTGTGGCCTGAACGCATACTTCATCTAGACTTGTGGGGCTAAAAATGAGAATAGTATGTTTTAGGTAGTTATGTAAGCCTCCTATGTACTTGAGCAAAGTATCTTGGTTCTGCAAATCTACCCCTAATAAGAAAGCTCTTCTCCTAAATCCTTGGGTGTATTCTTGCACATTCTGTCCCTTCAGTTTCCTAAAGTTTTTCCAGTTCATTATGACTTTCTACATGTGAGATAATGGATAGAACTGTTGTTTTATTGCAATAATGAAATAAGTCCATGATAGAATAATCTTACCATGCTTCTTGATCTCCTCCTTTGTCTTGGCTTCCCACCAAACAAGTGTTGCACCTTCCATTCTCAATGAATCCAATTGGATTTTGGTATCATCATCTTGAAGGTTATGGATTCTAAAATAGACCTCCAATTTCCTAATCCAATTATCAAGCTTTTCTACATTTAATTCACCATTAAACATTAGCAATTCAAAATTAACATCAAGTTTTAAAAAGGGACTTTTACCAGTGTTCTTTGACTTGTGTGGCTGATGTACTGAAGTAGAGGATGATGATGGTGATGAGGGTGAGGATGGTGGCTCTCCATTTCCTTCATTTCCTCCATTGCCCTTTTTTGACTTATCTTCATCATTGTGACCTCCTAAAGATCCCGGTCCTTCCTTGTGAATTTTGTATCCTTCTCCTTCTAGTTTCTCATTCCTTTCTTCATAAAGGATTCTAACCATCTCAGTTATGTCAAGGAATTCTTTCCTAAACACTCTTTCTTCCTCTTTGGGATCAGCTTCTTCATGGATTTCTTCTTCCTCTAGAGGCATGCTTAATGTTGCTTCTACTTCCTTAGGAGGTGAACTAGGTCATGGAGATTGTGGCAATCTTTCTCTCCTTTGCTTTGGCTCTTCTTGAGACCCTTCTGCTCCCACCAATTTGCCTTGTAAGCATCTAAAAACTTGCAAACAGTTAAACAAATCTTTGCACTAAACAACACCAAAGAATAAACTCTAGCTCTGATACCAACCTGATCTGAAAGGACTGTATTAGTTTTGTTGTGCTAAGTGTCTTTTCAGTTACAAAACATGTGCATACATGTATCTTTAGTTTGCTTAAGGATTGAGGATTTTAACCATGAATTGTAGATGATTTTAGTGAATTAGAAACATGAAAATAAGCCTAAATAACATTGAACAACAATGTAAAACAGAGAAATAAAAAACCACATAACATTTACACAAAAATCATGATGAAATAGTTCACCCCTCCTAGGCTACATCTGTTCGTCCATCTCCTAATGGCACGTCCATCTTTCATTATGCTCAAAATTTTGCAAATACATGTAGTTACAAGCATCTAATGGTTTTTTTCTCTCCGCCAATGGCTCCAGAATGCCCCAATTAGTCTAGAATGACTCTTCCTTCACTCAGAATGGGCAAACATTGAGCCTCAAACTTATTTTCCCAGTAACACCTAGAAAAACTCCACTAATTGTGGAGAACTCCACTTAACTGGAGTTATTTTGGCAATTTCTGCACAAATTTAGGGCACTGCCATAATTTCTGCCAGTGGCTAACAACAAATTTAATGTTATGGGTAGGGGGTGGCCACATGCCAACCCCCAAAACCCGCGGTTACTGTTTGGTGGAGCGGAACTCCACTTAAACCGTGGGTAATAACATTGAAACCAGAGTTAAAACTGTTGTTAATTGAAACTAGCGGAGATATAACCGTAAACATGTGATAAGGTTGTGGAGTTAAATGTTGCAGAGACTCTGGCATTTACGCTGATGGTTGGTGCTTTTTTGTTACGTTTCTTATTACATTTGTATGCGGTAATGTGACCACCTCCGATGGAACCACTGGCGGGTTGGACCGTCAGCGGTTCCAACCCCCAACACGACTTCCATTATGCCTTAAATATAACCCGATTGCATATAAGGTTAAGTCACAACGTAGCGTCGGCGGTTAAGTCGTAGGAGTGCTCTGCCAAAGGTCGTGGGGTCGACTCCTACGGCCTTAACAAAATTTTACCACACGACTAAGGGGACACATGGCAGCCTCAGGGCTGGCCACGTGTCACCCTCCCATTGGCTCATAAAACATAACGTGCAACCCACCAACAAATCAAAATGCACCAATTTTCAACCTAGGATTGGTTCTAAGGATCAGAATATTCCTTTTTCGGATTGTGCACCCTCCATGCTAATTGGGCATCCCAGTCAACCTGTCGCAAAATTTAGTTGTTCAGTAATTCGATTAGAATGCAATATCTCCCTCATGCAACATCAATTTTTCAAATCATTCATGGCATCGGAATCAAGAAGACGAGATCTATGTAACCATCCTATTTTCAACCCAATAATATAACCTTCAATTTTGAGAAAATTTATGAACTCCTGAACATTCCATCATCCATTTTTCCTGCAAATCACTTATCTTATTTTAATTTTCTTTCAGTGAGACCTCCCCCTCCCGAAGGGAGATAGCCTCCTATTTCCATTTTTGTAATTCAGAAATCAAATTTTTTTTCTCGAAACTCCATCCTGTGGCGAGACCCAGCATTCCTCTACATTCAACACCAATAGTGGGTGTAACAGCCTCCGTTGGATGGGTCTTCTCCACCTCTACTATTTGTTCTTGTGTAACAACAACTTCATCAGTGGGTTCTTGTGTATCATCCCCTTGATTTTCGCCTAGGCTAGTCTCTTTGCCAATTGTTGGTTCTTATGTAACAGCAGTGGCCTCCACAGGTTCTTGTGTATTGGCCTATAGGTCAATTACTATGGGAGGCTCTGCTTTAACTTCTGGTTCTTGTGTAATTGCAGTATCGTTAGCAGGTTCTTGTGGGATAGCGTCCCGAAGTTTTGTTTCTGTTTCCATTGAGCGAGTGTTTTCCCCAGAGACCTTATACCCTGATGTTGTTAATCCTTAAGAACATGTTGTGCATACGGATACTAAAATTTCCTTCCCCTCAGCTAATATTTGTTTCAACTGTTCATTTTCCTTTCTTAAATTTTCAAGTTCTAAAAGTAGAACGTGAGTTTCGTCCTTACCTGACGAGAAGGATTCTTTTCCTTCTTCTTCTGATCCTTCTACTTCTTTTTGCTTCTCAGCTATGGGAAATGGTTCCATTGGCAAGCTAACTCTCACCCTCTGTTTTGGCCATCTGTCTCCAATTGGCTGGTCAGTGGGTTCTTTTCCAATTCTGATCCTGACGGGTCGGGTCTGGGCTTCAGCTTTTGCATGACTTCCTTCCGAAGTTTCAGCCTGTTTTCTCCGACTTGTCTTAGGCCTTTTCTGTTTAAATTCTTCCTGGCTCCTTCCCTGCTGGGTTAGGGCATAAATCACAATTAAATTGATAATCCCATGATTGGTCACACATGCTTTAGGATTTGTTGTTGTCTTAACCGTCGCAACCATATTCTTAATGTTTCCTAATAGGAAAAATGGGAGGTTAATCTTTCGTTGGTGCCAAAGATGATTTAGTAGAGGGAAGTGGTAATTGAAGATTATTGTGGATCTTCCCTCACAAGTAATGTGCTTGATTAGACCCAGGGAGACATCTGCCCATGGCTGGGGGAATGATAATATATAATCAACTCCTCTTCCCTTAGTTTCCATTTTTTCCTCTCCTTCAAGAAAATATTCCTTTAAAGAAGGGTTATTCACTTTCTTGTTGAACCATATTCGTCATTCAGTTGGCAATGTGGTCACTCGGGCTATCACTTCTTCTGTTACTTCAATTTGGAGGCCCCTGACACGGGTTTGGTGGTCATTCAAATTCTGAGCGAATTCAATTGCAATGGCCTCATCCGAGCCATCCAACCTCTGGAAATATTCAAGCCACCAGGCGTCCCTAAATGCCCGATAAGCTTCTGGACAGTTCTGCAAGGCTTCCATGGAGTCTGACCCATGCCTTACTGTTGCTCCTCCCATCTTGCTATTATTTTGAATCACTCCTTAAGGTTGACCAACCGTAATATCGTCACACTACTTGTTTTCTCTCGACATCCTGCTCTGCTTATTCGGATGAAGAATTTCTGATGAGGATACAAGACTTCAACTGAGGAAGGTGATGGGAGGTGACAAGATTTTCGAATTACCAAATCGTACTTGGCACATTCATACATAAATTTCTAATTATGGAAAATAACGGCCTTTAAGTACCAATGCGTTTTCCGGCCAAATTTGGTCATAATTGGCTATCGTGCTATTTAATTTGATGCATGTGGAGTTAATGATGATTTCAAGACTATGGATTTCTTGCAATGATTACGAGATTTATCCCCCTCCCATCTTTAATGGTGACGGCTGCCCACGGCCATGACAGGAATGTCATAATTTTCTATTAATCACCAAATTATTAAATGATGACGTTACCTTTTTAAATTAAATACCTTAAACGATGTGGAGGAGTAATTTTAATGTGATAACATAACTACTTCTAGTGATCATGGCAGTCACACTTGATTGTTATGTTATTCTTCAAAAAATATGATAATTAGGAAAAATAGATACAGAAAATAAACAAATAAGTAACATCATCTTGTAAAATATGTCGGAAAGGAAAGATGATGTTTTGAAAAAGGGAAAAAAATTGGGTGTAACAGCCGCCACAAAAGTGGTTTTCAACTGTTACAAATTGTCTAACTGTGCCCCAAAATTTTTTTTTCACAATCAGATTTTTATTGTTATTATATATATATATATATATATATATATATATATATATATATATATATATAACAGGTATAACTACCACCACAAGAGTGGTTTTCAGCTGCTACACTTATTGGAATTTCAAATTTCAGGCTGCACAGGGGAGCATTCCCTCGCTATTGTAACATAAAGATCAGAGTCCATGACAATGTTAACAAATGACTCTTAAAAGCAGGTTGATGATATAACCTTAGATGGTGTCCATTAACCAGTTGTGGTGTCTTTGCACTATCAACGGTAACCAATTGTATAGTCCCATTGTCAAATACCATGTCTACTTCATAAGGACCTAGCCATCTAGTGTAGAGCTTGCCTTTGAAATCCTTGAATCTTGAATCATACAAGAGATCCCAATATCCTTTCTAAAATTTATTCTTCTTAATGAACCTGTCATGCCATCTAGCTTTTTGTTGTTGAATGATCTCTGTCTGGTGAATGTCAGCCATCAGTTTCTCTTCTAACTCATTGAGTTGGTCCAATCTTTGTCTTTGTGTTGTGCTTGAATCCAGATTGACCTGTAATGTTGTTCTCAGTGTCTTTATTTCGAACTCTATGGGTAATAAAGGATTCTTACCACACACCATTTCATACGGTGAGAAGTATGTATTATTCCTCCATGTTGTTCTGTAAGCCCACAACACCTCTGGAATTTTTTGGCCCAATTTCTTCAGTGGCTAGATATTGTCTTTGTTAAAATTCCCTCAATAACTTTGTTGGTGCTCTCCACTTGGCCATTTTCTTGTGGGTGATAAGGTGAAGTGATCATGTGATGAATTCCATACTTCTCAACTAGTTTCTAGATCAAATGAGATGTAAATTGAGGCCCCCCATCTGTCACTATCTCTCTGGGTATTCCGAAGCAAACAAAAATATCTTCGAACACGAAGTCTGAAATAGCCTGCTCTGTAGCTCTAGTTAGTGCCTTATCTTCGACCCACTTTGTGACATAGTCACTGCAGATCAATATGTATGATCTTTCCTGTGATGAAGGATTAATTGGCCCTACAAAATCCAGGGCCCATTTCTCAAATGACTCTATCACTATCTGAGGTTGTAACGTCATCTCATCTAATTTCAGAGGTTGGCCCATCCTTTGGTAGCTATCACATCCCTTCACAAACTTCTTGGAATCCTGGAATATAGCTGGCGAGTAGTACCCTATTGAGAGTACTTTATACCCCATTATCTTGTCCGTGAAGTTCCCTCCACATGGTTCCTCATGACAAGCTTTCAAGATATCAAAGGCCTCATCTTCTCTAACACAACACGAATCTGAAAGTCCGATCTGGTGTGATAGATATTTCCCTATATCCAGGAGTAAGTAGCACTCTGTTGTATGATCTTCCTCTTTTCTCTAGGAGATAAATGGTGTGGGAATTTTTTTGTAGCAAGAGAGTTGGCTATATCTGCATACCATGGTGAGTGAGTAGATATGACAAAACAATATTCATCTATAAAAGAATTCTCAGTAGGAGTGCAGTTATCACCTATAGTTAACCTAGAAAGAAAATAAGAAACCACATTATCTTTTCTAGGTTTATCTAAAATAGTGATATCAAATTCCTATAATAGCAATAACAATCATGTAACTCTACCATTGGTAACAAGTTTATTCATTAAAAATTGAATTGCAGCGTGGTCAGTGTGTACAAATACTTGATACTCGGTGATGTAGTGATGAAATTTGTTGATAACATGAACTACTGCTAGGAATTCCTTCTCGACCACTGTATAGTTGAGCTCAGCTAGAGTTAAATTCTCACTGATGTAATAAATGGCAGAAGGTTTCTTTTCCTCCAGTTGCCCCAAAACAACACCCATAGCTATGTCAGATGCATCTGTAGCGATACAGAATGGTAGTATCGATTTTGATCCTTGTAAAATGGGTGTTGCTGTTACACAGTTCTTTAACTCCAAAAAGGCTTGCTCACACTTCCCTGTCCACACAAATTCTGCATCTTTCATGAGCAAAGAAAACAAAGTAGATGCAATCTTTGAAAAAATTCTATAAATCTCCTATAGTTCCTTGCATGTCCCAGAAAGCTACGTACCTCCTTTTGAGTTCTAGGAGTTGGGATTCTCGAGATTACCTTAATTTTTGCAGAATCTACCTTGATTCCATCCACTGAAATGAAATGTCCCAGCACAATCCCCTCAGTCATCATCATGTGGCACTTCTCTATGCTCAAAGCAACAATAGTTTGTTCACAATGTTCCAGTACCTTTTCCAAATTAACTAATGTTGTTTCAAAGGCATCCCCGTAGGGTGTAAAGTCATCCATGAATATTTCGAGACAGTTATTCAGGAGATCCGAAAATATACCCAATATTTCCCTTTGAAAAGTTGCTGGTGCATAGCAGAGGCCAAAAGGAAGGACTATGTATGAAAAAGTACCCCACAGGTAGGTAAAGGTTGTCTTGTCTTGGTCTTTCGAGGCAATCTGTATTTGATTATAGCCACTGAGCTCGTCCAAGAATGAAAAAATATTTTTCCTAGAGAGAGTATCCAGGACCTGGTCAATGAATGGTAAAGGGAAATGGTCCTTTTGGGTGGCCTTGTTAAGTTCTCTATAGTCTACACAGACTATCCACTTGCCATTATTTTTTGGAACAATGACAAGCGAGCATACCCACTGACTATCAGAAATGGGGTAGATGAAATTAGCATTAAGGAGTTTCTGTAATTATTCTTTCACTATGTCCTTAAGTGTAGGATTCATTCGGCGTTGCAGTTGTCTAAATGATTTGCAACCTTCCTTAAGGTAAATGTGGTGAGTGCATAGACTAGTGTGGATTCCTTTCATATCAGTATAGTCCCATGAAAATGCCTTTTTATACTTCTGTAATAGTTGTATCAGCAATCTGTTATGTTCAACAGTCAAGTTAGTATTAATGTTTAAATATTTCCCTGGCTCAATTTCAACAAGACTGTTGTCAGTATGCAGAGTAGTTTTCAAATGTTCAATATTTACATCATCTAACTCATCTTCTTCCCCTAGATCTCTAATAGAGGCAAAAAAGAGTGAATTGGTAATAAATTCATTTATAATGTCATCCCCTATTTCATCCTTAAAGTATTTTCCTTTTCCAAGTGTAAGGAAAGGTAGGGAAAAATCAGATTCAGGTTCAAATTCGTCCCACCAGGGACTATTCAAATCCATATGCGGTTTCACTAGGGGGTAATGGTTCAAGTTCTTAGTGGCCTGCCCATCTGAGATCACCATAGATATGGATATACATTCGATATATGCATTTGCAATGGCTAGCCATGGTCTCCCAAAGATTAAAGGATGACCCCCCAAGTTGGATTTAGTTTGTAAAATGAGAAAATCAGTCAGATAATTCCAACAAGCTACAGTGATTACCACATCTTCTATCATTCCCTCAGGCTTAACACAAGATCTATCTGAGTCCATGAAGTCTTAGGGAGATAAAAAGATATTTTGTCATTACATTAATGGCTGCCCCTAAATCAAACAGAGTGTTATTTATGGACTGGTCATCAATATGGACAGACACTGTAGGATTCCATGGGTCATTATATTTAGTCAACAAAGGCTGATCAATCATTAGTTGGGACAGTTTCCCCATAACATGGATAGTAACAGGGTCTTTTGGTTTCCTTCTAGGCTTTTTGACACACAGATCTCTCTCTACTTTGGCATAGATAGGTATTCCTTAAGGGCCTGTAACAGTGGGATCCGCAAATATAAATTTTCTAATTCCTTGAGGAACTCATATTCAGTTTGTAAGGCTAGCTCATTTTCAATTAATCGCTGAGGGTATGGAGGATCCTGAACCCTAACAGCTGAGTCAGTTTTCACAGATGCACCAACACTGCTCAGGTTAGCTGATGTAGAAACAACAGGTTCTTCTGAGTTGGCTTCTACAGGTGTTACAACAAGTGTTGTATCAACTGCTACAATGTAACAGTTGTTTCAGAATCAAGTATATCCTTTCTAGGTGACTCACATTCTTCCTCGGTAATGATGGGAGTATGATCTGGTCCAATTAATTTTCCCGATCAAATTTGAACCTCATTAAGCCCAATAGGAGTGATAAGATAGGTCTGGAAAGTAATCGAGGTATCTATGCTCTAAGCTTCCTTATTATTCGGATTGGGGTTAGGTTGCACAGGTAATTGGGGTCGGACAGGAGGTGCGGGAGTTTGAAGAGGAGGCAGTTGTAACTGCAGCTGCATAGGTAGTGCAGGGGGCGTTGTACCTTGGCCATTACCTCTCCAATTATGACTCCAAGTATAAGATTGTGATGGAGGATATTACATTGGTGGAGGGGAAGGCCACTGGTTCCATGGTGAAGGAAATTGTGTCAAGGAAGGAGTAGGATACGACCATGGAAATTGCTAACTATTATAAACATTATTCCAAGGATTAAAAGAGGAAAAATATGGAGGCATACCTATAGGTCGCGGCTGCCATGGTCTCTTTGATCCGATGAAGTAGGAAGACTGGACATCCTCACTTGATTCCTTAAGCACTGATTTTAGTCTAGGTAGTTCTGGGCATTGACCAGTGGAATGCGCCAATTCACAGATGTTGCACAAGTTGGCACTATTCACTCCGCATTCTCTTTCTAAATATTCTTTTTGCATCGAGGAATGAATATTTCCAAAGCTGCTTCAACTTCTGCTTGTGCTTTCTCGACTTGTGCTGTGGTAATTTGGGCAGAGAGAGTACTGAAGAGGTTGGTTTTAAATTCCTCAAATAGATTTCCGATCTCTTCTCTGGATAGTCCTTCACTTATCGATTTCTGTATCCAAACTGAAGGGTCCTGAACTGAACTTGTTCCCTTGACCGATCCTCTTGAACTCCACAGACAAAGATTCATTATTTCTTCAAGCAGTTCTTGTGATATGTCTCCTTTTCCCAACAGATTTAGATGCTCCAGACAGTCATCTCTTATACCTCTTCGGAATATAGGTTTCAAGATTTTCGGGGCTGAGTTACCAAACTTAGACCTTTGTAAATTATAATGGAATCGTTCCATGTAGTCTTCTAAGATCTCCTCCTCCTTCTGTGTAATTATGAATATCTCTTCCTTCAAATCCATGGTTCGATAGTAATCCTAATACTTAAAGAGGAAGGCCTCCCTCTGGTCATTCTAGGTTCGGATCGTGCCAATACCCAACCTCATGAACCATCTCAATGTTTCTCCTTTCAGAGTAGCAAGAAACAATTTCAGCTTCTGGGCGTCTGAAGTGTAGTCATAACTCCTACACAGCACATCGAAACCGAACATAAAGGTATCAGGATCTTCAACAACCATCCCTTGAAAGGAGGGTAGAGATGATAAGGGAATGTTCTTCATAGGAGCTTCATCCCGTGTCACCAATATCGGGAATTCAAAAGTAACAGTACCATCTGTCTTAAAATTATTGTCTCCCATGGATGATCCTTCCTGATGGGATGAACTAACCTCAGAATATGCAGGGGATTGACAAATAAATAAAGGATTAGGCTGTTCTAGGACCAGTAGTTTCACTGCACTACCCGCATCCAAATGATGATCGACTAAAAGTTGTTCCTCAGGCCCCTGATTCTCCCCACTGGTCTCCCCTTGTCCTTCAATTTTCAGATTTTGATCAATGGCTTTCCACTACTATTTCAGATCTGGAGTCTTGATATCAGGAGTGGATATGTTGTTTGAAGGGTGATGAGGTCCAGACACAGAAGGTATTGATGCCTCAGGATTCAATATAGTGGCAGCTTTATGTGGTCCTGTCTTCCTATTATCTCTGTATGAAGTAGACTGTTCCTTTTCTGCTCTTGAGATCGGATCTCCAAAGAATTTCTTTCTTTCGAAGTCTGCACTCTTATTTTCCTTTTTACTACCCGTCTTTCCTGTAGTTAGTTAGAGTGTGGCGGTGTTTTTGGATTTATCTATTGTCTTATTGTTACACAGTATTTTGTCACTGGCCCTTCAATCCCCATCCCGCACATTGGAGGACCATTTCCGTGGCTTATGTGTATTGTCATACCTTGCCAAAAGTGTCATTGCATCCCTTAGCATGAGAAGAATATTTTCTCTGTTGACTATTCCTGGAGAAGGCTCTCAAAAACATATGATTTTGTGTCAGCGTTGGTAGGCAGTTATGGCCTCGCTCCCATACAGAAATTAGCACTGGGCCTTGTGCCCATTGGCTCTCTGTCTCGGTGGACTGCCCGCGCCGAGCTGTTTTTGGAATTTTTTTTAAAATGGAAGCAAAGTTTCCATTCCCAACCACTTTGTGAGCGGAGTCAGCATGGTTTGTCTGATTGAATAACGTCGAGGACCTTCCTTTGGATTCTTTTTTCCTACTTTTGAGCAACTCCCCAAGGAATAAGGTCTCCCTTCCACCATATGAGGGATCCCAAACCTCCTCCTCCTCTCCTATAAATACATCTCTCTCGCATAGATGCAGCTAGCTGAAATGGTTGAATAACTAAACAGTCTGAATATAGTTGGTGTGAGATAGAGAAAAGAGAGACCCATTATCGAGAGAGAGTCTAGGCTTATTGCCATGCCAAGTCCAATTCCTCAACGAATGCTTGAGAAGCCTTTTGACTGGACCCGCTGAAGGAGGTTGCGACGTCAAGGCTTATTTGTTTGTAAACTCTTTATCTCTCCTTATTAATACATGACTAATGTTTTGGTTCCCGTTTGGCATTTGATATAATTAATCTTGTGTAATACGTTTAGTTCTCCTTGACCAATTAAATAGTTATGGATGCAAGTATGTTTTTTTATGCTGCTATCGTTCTCTGATCCTTGTGGAGGCACCTGAGTATTAGCGCTAAAGGACCGCGACGTGTTAGGACGAAGATCAGGAGACTGCTATCACAGCCACAACAACTGCGTTGGAAAAAAATTAGGACATCTACCCCAACTCAGTTTCATTCATAGACTAGGAATCCAAGCATTAGCATGCTCCCTTGTTGCTAGACCCACCCTAGGGCTAGAGGGATCGCCTCTGACTGCAGAGGGGATTTACCTGCACAACAAATTGGTGGCTCTGCTGGGGATTGGTGTGTTTTGACGTCTCTCGTTGTTCATCTAGCATTTTTCTTGTCGAGTCGACTTTGGTCGTTTCATCGTTTTTCTGCTTTGTTTGGCCTGTCTGGCTGTTTTTAGCCATCCTGTTCAGTCCCAGAGTGTTAGATCTGCCCTCTGCTCAGTGGTTTTTTTTCCCATGGTTTTCTAGCTCGGCGTTGCTTTTCTTTGAATAGACGCGCCGATTGGCGCATGTTGCTTTTTTCATAGGTGCACCAACCCCTGTTTAGTGCGAATTACAACTAAACAGTCACGCCGAATCCTGTAGGATTGAATTTTGGCCTTTTGTCTGGGTTTTGTTAGTATTTCTAACCTATGGATTGGATTTTTACTTTTCAATTTGTCCAATGAGATCGTTTTCACTCTCTTGTCTCGTCCTTCTTAGTTGTTTGTCCATCATCTTATCAGTGGAGTTTTTCACCCTAGGGTTTCTAGGTGCCTTTTGCCACTTGTCTGGTTCTCTCTTCACTGAGCCTTCTGAGTTGAGTTCGAGTCAGTTTTGTCTGCATCGTTTCAGTTTGTTGACTAGTTGTTTTAGCTTTTCTTTTGGTTCTTCGTGTCTTTGGTTTGTTGAATTATCATCTCGCATTTCATTTAGCTCTCCATTCGTCACCTTGAGCATAGATTACATTGCTCGTTGAATCGGTTCGAAAGCCTTTTTGTTTGAAAGAATGCATCTCTTTTTTTTAGTGTGTCTGATGCTTGTATTGGATTGGTCTCTCTATTTATATCATTTTCATTCAAATTTCTCAAAACTAGTGTTCATTTTGCTTTTTAGTGTAACGGTTCTTTTTGCTTCTCATTCATCTAAAAGGAAAAAATTTGCATTCTTTCTCTTAGTTTGAAAATGAAAAATGTTCTTTTGCATTATTAGCGTTTAGTGAACAAGGAAAGAGATTTTCGTTTTCTGCTTTGGTTGTCTTAGATGCATTAGGGAAAATTCTCTTGTATTCAATTGATTGTCGCTTTGTTTTGAATTACTATCCCTCTCTTAGCTAGCATTCATTGAAATGGAATGATTTTATTTTTCATGTAGTTGTGCATTAAGATTCGAGATCACATTCGGTAAGGCCTTGAAATCGCAACATTAATTCAAGATCAACTTTAAAATGAATTCAATCAACCTAAGGAAGCATTGAAACATAACACACATATTGTAGAGGTCTAGGCTAGCGACATGTTCCGGCGTCATTAAACCTAGTAGCTGTCATTCGCCATCTGGCTTTAGACAGCACTAGTACGGACTTATGCTCCCCATACCGTCACGTATATAAAGGGAGACCCTCATAGGTTGCAATCCTTTATCCATAGGAAGTCGAGTCTGTCGCCCTGTAACCGTGATACACCGAACACAGCATTTAGGGAGACTATTTGCATGTACGTTAAATCCTTGGTCATTTCTATTTCATTTGATCACCAAGGTGTATATTGCAGTTCACAGAAACTTAGTACACCCTCTTGCCTAGATTTCCTAAGTAGTCATTTTGGTCTTTTCGTGACTCTCTAAAAGTGAAAATATCCTTGACCACTTGTCCTTTCACTCTCGTTTCAACCTGAAAGTGACTAGAGTCATATTTTTCTTGTTTCTTGACTCTTAAAACATGAAGCAACAGAGTTTCGTTTCAATGTCATAAAATTCATTGCCTACGATCACATGCCCGTTAAAGATATTTTCTTGGCTTGTTTTTAGTAGTTCCTTAGTGTTTTATCTTGAAGCCTCGAGTAGGCTATCTCGTTCCTTCCTTTTTGAGACACAGTCACCGTGGCGGAACCACCAGTTTCATCGTCCTCTTCATTACCCCCTAGTGGTGATCCTTCTTCGAAAGTTTCTTCAGAAGCATCTCAACCCACTATGTCTGTCGATTTCTGGAAGTATATTCTTCTGAGTATCTTACCTCTCGCTACCTAGTCTCCTCTTGAAGAGCCATTTGATATCAATTGGAAACCTCAAGACGCTTGGTTTGGTTTTACGAACGAGGAATAGTTTCCTCCTCTTACTTCGGAACAATATTTATTAGCTACTGCTTTACTCGCCAATGCCCATCGCCTTTTCGATGATTAGGTGGCTTCATCCGACATGGATTCTTCAAGTCCCGTCAGTAGTGAAGAGCTTTATGTCTCTATAGGGGATCATCAATTCCCTCCCAAGAAATTTCCCTTTGTCTCAGGTCAACCTTCCTCACAGCCGATATCTCTTCTACGCGATTATCGTACTTTGGATCAGATCATTTCTGGCATTGCGTCGTATCAAAATCCGATATGGTCTGATACATCGACTCCCTCTATGAGCTCGGTTGTCTCAGTATCGAGGACATCACCCTCAATTCCCATGACATCGACGATTGTTACGTCTGTTCCTGTCTGGCCCACTGTCTGCATGGCTTCATCTGCAACGATTGTTAGTACGACTCAATCGTTGTCAACATCTTCTGATGCTTTTAGGTCCATTTTTTCCAATCCCACGATACATGTTAGGCCCGTTGTGAGTGGATCACAACCTCACACTGTAGGATCTCAATTTTATAGTAGCGCGCTTATGACCTCTACTTGCATTCCTAGCGGTTATACATTCGATGAGTATCTGTTGGCTATTCAACAACAGTATTCTGCCTCTCAGGGTCCTCAGCAGCAGAATTCCGCACCTCAGGGTTCTCAGTAGCCGCAAGCTTCTGGTAATCCTCCACATTATTATGACGCGTATGGTAATCCCGTTTATTTTCCTCCGATCGATCCCAATCAGGTCATATACCAGTCGTGACAACCCTCAGGCCCACAAGGAAAACCCTTAACATTAGGGGAATTTTGAGGTCTAAAATGGGCCTCCTAAGGAAATTCTAAAATAATAGTGGAAATAATAAAATAAGATTTGATGATATCATCAAATTTTAGAGGGAAAAAAGAGAAAACTATTTTTTCAACTCATATTTTCAACTTACCTCCCAAAGTTTTTACTCAAATTTGGAGCAGGAGTACTCGTTGGATGCAAATTTTAATTCTCATCCAAGGAGTACCCATGTTGCATACTTTCGATGGGCCCTGCTACACGAAAAATGAGAAATACATGAAAAATGTGATTGCAATCACGTTTTTTTATGTATTTCTCATTTTTCACGTAGCAGGGTCCATCGAAAGTATGCAACATGGGTACGCCTTGGATGAGGAATTAAATTTTGCATCCAACAAGTACTCCTGCTTGAAATTTGAGTAAAAACTTTGGGAGATAAGTTGAAAATACGAGTTGAAAAAGTAGTTTTATTATTTTTTTATTTTTTTATATTTTTACCCTTTTACTTAAAAAATGGTGAATCATCCGCCATGGTTGACATCATCATCTTGAATCCTATTTGTTCTTATGTATTTTATTTTGGTTGTACATTTTTCTTAGGATGCCCATTTTAGACCTCAAAATTCCCCTAATGTATGGACAACCTTTGGTCCAATAGGGACAACCCTTTGGTCCACAGGGACAACCTTATGGTCCGCAAGGACAACCCTTTCAGGGACAACCTTCGATCCAAAAAGGACAACCCTACGGTCCTTTTGGTCAACCTCAAATTCAACCAGAAGCATCTTATGTTCTCGAGGGGGAAATCTATCCACCACAGGGACAACCTTTTGTTCAACAACATCAACCTTACATTCAGCAAGGCCAAACTTTTGTACAAAAATGACAACCCTACAGTCCTGCATCGGGTCAACTTGGTTTTCAAGGGCAACCTGGCCCATCCCAACCATCAGGCCAACCTTTTCCACAAGGGAAACCCGGTGGCTCTCAGTATCCAGGCCAACCTGCACTACAGGGACAGCCTGTCCAACCTCAGTATTCGAGTCAACCTGCTCCGCAGGGACAACCCGCTCATCCTTAAGGCATCACTTACATTCCTCAAGGTCAATCTCAGATGGTGTATAGTGCGCCCCAAGTTGTTACATATGTTCCTCAAGGTCAATCCCAGATGGTGTATAATTCACCTCAAGGCAATGCTTACATTCTGCAACAAAATCTATATGTTGTTCAGCAAGGACCTCAGTGGTATGCTCAAAATAAATATCCCAATCCTCAACCCATGTATGGGCAGAACTATCAAGCTTATAACCCCTATGGATAGAATCCTCTAGGACAAAACATATAGGGGCATAATTTCTCTCAACCTAGGTGGAATGCTAATATTGGTCTTTATCAACGCCCTGCAATGCCTTTCAATCCTCAATTACCTTTTCTTGCGACATTGGAACTGCCTGATGTGTCAAAGTTGACGAACGATCCTATGCTTCATAACCTGTATTGGCCTCCAGTTCCGACTAAAATTCCTGGCGATTGTCCCAAGTTTGAGGGCAAGTCCAAAGAAGACCCCCAAGAGCATGTTATGACATACCATCTTTGGTGTTCCTCTAACTCTTGGGTTGACGATTCAATTCGACTCCGTCTTTTCCAATGGACTCTCACTGGTGTCGCTGCCAAGTGGTACATCGAATTATCTCGTGATGTCTTTCAAGATTTCAACTCTTTAGCCATGGCATTTCTCACACACTTTCAGTTACCAGTTCGGTATGAGACCAGGACGCACCTCCTCACATCCTTGAAGCAAGATTGAGCTACTCATATCTCTGATCATATTCATGAATGGAGGTATCGTCGTCGCTTGATCAAGTTTGAGATTCCTGATCAGCTTCTAACTGATTGGTTCACTACCTCCTTCGTTTCTCCAATTTCTAAGGACATTGCTATGGGGGCATGCGTTACTGAGGAACAAGCCATCGCTCGTGCCTACTACCTTGATCTTGTGTACTCTTAGTTCAGTACATTTTATGAACTCTCGCCCTATGCTCTTAGACCTGGAACTTCCAAAGCACCAGTGATGCCATTTGTCGACGGTATCATCAGTTCCGTGTCTCAGACTTCTCGGAAGTCTTCTTCTTCGAATCTTAGGAAGAAAAATTCTACTCCTTCCAATGATACTGCTTCTCAGCCGATTTTGAATTCTGGTCAAACCACAGAGGTCAATGTCGTCCAGTCCAATCTAGCGGATAAAACTTCCAAGGGTAAAAAGAAGGGTAATGATAAGGCCAAAGCAGATACCCTGAAATAGGATTCTCATGCTGATGATGGTTTACAACACAAACCGAAGTACCCTTGTTTGATTTGTGACGAAGAGAATTACACCAAGGACTATCCTCGATGGGCCGAAGTGAGTCGATTGCTCAAAGGCACCCAAGGCACTCTGGCTGTTCTCAAAGAACCATTTTCGTCACAACAGACTCCGTTGGTAGAGCAACCTCATTCCTCTTCCCCTTTTGGCTCTCAGGTTTTCATGATGAACGGTCCTGCATCCGTTTCTATTGCTACCCTATCGAAATATTATATCGAACTGCGTCAGGCAACCAGGAAGGAAGTCGTTAATGGTCCTCATCCCCCACCTGTTTCTGGCCCTCTTCAGATTGAAAGGCACAGTATTGAACCCATTGTGCAGCCACCTTCCAAAGGTGTACTTCATAAGTCTTACTACAACCCTAACGCCCGTGCTGCTCAACATTACAATATTATTGAGGATTTGGATCAGGCGCTATCTGCTATGTCTGCATTAGATGTACTTCAGAGTTGTCTGTCTCAACGGAAGGCTTTGTTATCTGCCATCAGTGGGGTTGATCCAGCCGATTCGAGCCTTATCACCTTCGATCTAGAAAATTTCATCCCACATCTCCCTCACTAGGTTGCACTTATCATCCAAGTTGGGATTAATGGAAAGAATATCCTTCGAGCGGTCGTGGACGAGGGTGCATCTACGTGCTTCATGTCATCTGCCTACTGGAAATCCATCAGTTCTCCAACTCTCAATTCATCTCCAAATTCTCTAGAAGTGTTTAATGGAAGGGAATCTAAACCTCTCGGTGTTCTCGCTAGTTTACCGATTACGTTAGAAGGGAAAACAATTAACATCAAGGTTGAAGTAGTTGACGCCAAGCTCAATTACAATCTTCTCCTCAGTCGCAATTGGACTCATGCTATGTTGTGCGTTCCGTCCACCCTCTTTCGTGCTCTTCGATTTCCACACAAAGGAAAGATCATCATTGTTGATCATTTTTCTTTTTTCACTTCTTCGTCTTCCGAGAGCAATGTTCCATACATAGATCAAATTCCTACGCCTTATGAGAGTGTAGAGCCGGGTCGTTTCAAAGATCCTACCCTCATGGGTATTTTTCCTCTTCCTCCACCCAACACTGTTCAGGGTAACATGATCTCCAAGTCTTTTGATCCATGGATCATCCCTTCACCCGAGCAGATACATTCATTTGGAGATTCGATGTTGTTAAGTCCGATCGAGATTGATTATTGTGAACCTATTTCAGCTTCGAACCCTCCACCCTCTGATTATGCTCCTTTGTCTCTTGACACTTATTCTCAATCCCCTTAGCTCAGCAATTCGGATTCGCCCGATCCCTTAAATGAGATATTTCCCTCTGATGAGGCCATTGTGGAAACTATGTCTCTTGAGGATCCCCCTTGTGACGATAGGCATCATCGTTCCTCATTCATTCCTAGCCTCAGGTACATGTCTACTTGTCTCGAGAAGTTCATTTCTCAAGTTCCTTCTCTTCCGCTTCAAACACCCATCCTAACACATGAAGTCTTTGTGGAAGGTAACTTGGGAAACATCACAAAGATGATGCCTATCGACATCTCCGTCAAACCGGGGGTCGTCGAGAACATCCATATTGGGGTGACTTGTTCTCCCTATGAGATCGAGGTCTATAGTAGTCTCTTCTGCAAGTTTCGCGATGTTTTCACGTGGTCTTACGAAGGAATGCCCAGCATCGACCCAACTATGGTGGTGCATGAAATTCCTACCTATCCTGTTGCGAAGCCTATTCGCCAGCGCCTTCGTCTTGTGCACCCTAGAAAGGCGGCCGCTATTAAGGGAGAAGTTGAAAAAATTCTTAAAGCTTGTTTTATCTATCTGATTCCCTTGATAGAATGGGTTTCCAATATTGTTCCTGTGGATAAGAAGCAGGGTACTATTCGTGTCTGTGTTGATTATCATGATATCAACCATGCTTGCCCTAAAGATAATTACCCCACTCCTTTTATTGACCATATCATTGATGAATGTGTTGGGAGTGAGATTTTTTCCCTTATGGACGGATTTTCTGGGTACAACCAGATTAATATTCTTCCGGCCGATCAACACAAGATTTCCTTTATCTATCCTTGGGGTACTTTCGCCTATAAAAAGCTCCATTTCAGTCTTAAAAATGTTAGGGTTACGTTTCAGTGAGCAATGTCTTATGCTTTCCATGATATCAAGCGCATTGTTTAGCCTTATCTAGATGACCTTCTAGGTCATTCGGCTAAGAGGAAAGACCATCCTCATCATTTCTATCAAATATTTCTTCGTTGTCGGCGCTATAACATCCGGCTTAGTCCGCATAAGTGTGTCTTTTGCGTTGACTCCAGTAGAATATTAGGGTTTATCGTCTCTAAAGACGGGATTCATCTCGATCCCCTCAAAGTTAAAGCTATTATTAATCTCCCCTCTCCTTCCTCCTTACATCAGCTGCAGATTCTGCAAGGAAAAGCTAACTTCATGTGTCATTTCATCCCGAACTATGCTGAAGTGGCCAAAGGTTTTACGTGATTACTCAAGCAAGGCGTCCCGTTCCTTTGGGATGAGATCACCCAAAAATCCTTCAATGCACTTAAGAAATTTTTGGTCAATGCTCCTCTGTTATGTCTTCCTAATTATCATTGCGATTACTTCCTCTATTTTGCTGCCATGTTTAGCACTATTGCCATGGTTCTGGTTCAAGACGATGATGACGGTGACGAGCATGTAATTTACTATCTGTCTCGTAATCTTCTCGATACTGAAACATGCTATGCACATGTCGAGAAGTTGGTGTTGGCTGCTGTCCAAGTTGTTCAATATTTTCATCACTACATTCTGTTATGCACATTGACTGTGATTTCTGATTACAACCCTATGACTTACATATTGACTCGTCAACTGTTGGGGGGGAAATACTCGAAATGGATTTTTATCCTCCAAGTATTCGATTTGAAGTTCACTACTACCAAATCAAAGAAGTCACTGGTCTTCGCCGATTTGATCTGCTCTCTCCCTTCCAATTATGATCCATATAGTTTCGAGGAACACATTCCGGACGACATGCTTTTTCATATTAGCACCCTCGATCCTTGGTACAGTGATATCATCGTATATCTTTAGACTTCCACCTTCCGATCTGAGTTGACGAAGGATGCTCGTCGACGCATCCACCATCATTCGCAACCTTATCGCATAGTCAGAGATACTCTCTACCGCATCGGAGCTGATTCCGTTCTCCGTCGGTGTTTGACTCTCGAGGAAGCTGAAAAGGACCTGAATGATTCCCACAGTGGCACCTGTGGAGGTCACATGTCTGTATATGCTACTACACAGAAGATTTTTCGTGTTGGGTATTTCTGGCCCACCATCTTTAAAGACTGCATTGTTGCTGTCCGTAAGTGTCATGATTTCCAGATCTATCAGTTCAAGATGCGTGCACCACCCTCACATCTTCATCCTGCCATTATCGTTGATCCCTTTGCAAAATGGGGCATCAATTTTATGACGTGTAACCCTCACTCGGCTAGGGGGAATTCTTATATAATTTTCGTCGTTGACTACTTCATGAAATGGGCCGAAGCAATGCCTACACTTACAGGTGACGGTAAGATAGCCGCACAATTTCTGTTCAATCATGTTATTACTAGGTTTTGGGTCCCTCAAGCCATTGTTACCGATCATGGTTTTCATTTTCGTCATTACATGGTGGCTGAGTTAACTTCTAATTTGGGTCTGCATCATGACAACTCAACGTCGTACTATCCTCAAGCCAATGGCCAGGTTGAAGTCGTGAACAAAGTTCTCATCACTATGCTTCAAAGTACGATTGGGATGCACAAGTCAAACTAACATCTCATGTTGTTTTCAGCTCTCTGGGCTTACCAAACCTCAGTGAAGGATGCGACCAGATTCACTCCATTCTAGCTTATTTATGGTCTGGAAGCTACCCTTCTGATTGAATGTGAAATACCTTCTCTCAAGATAGTTGTTGAATTGTTACCGAATACATCACAGGAAGAAGAGCGTCTTCTATATTTAGAGAGGCTTGATGAAACTCTCTGCTTTGTTGCTCTTGTCATTGAAGCACAGAAAAAGCGGGTCAAAGCTCATTTTGACCATTCGGTTTCCTCTCATTACTTTATAGAAGGAGACCTCGTCCTCCTATATGACCAAGCTCACGATAAGCTGGGGGCAAGAAAATTCCAACCCATGTGGCATGGGCCCTACATTTTTAAGCGCGTTTTGCAGAACGAGGCTTATGAATTTATTGATTATGAAGGTTATCCTCTGGATCAGCTCAGAAATGGGTTGTATCTTAAAAAATATTATGCATGAGTTTCTCGTGCATGTTTCTTTTTGTACATAGAAGTCCTTTCATTTTTGTACATTTTTGGCTTGGTGTGCTTTGCGAACGGTTTCCTGATTATTGGGTCGTTTCTTATTGTGCAGATGTCTATTACTCCTTATGTTGGTTTCGCGGAAGGTGCCTCCCGTAGTACCCGGAACATGTATTCTACGGTCTGGGTGATTTATAATCCTGTTGGTGAGTTGATAGACCTACAACGTATTTGTCTAGGATGTACTACAAACAATTTCGTTGAATATAGTGTTGTCATTGAAATCTTAACTAAGGCCATTTCTCTTGACATTCGTGCATTGATTGTTAACCTAAATTCTTAGCTTGTTGTTCTTCAGCTTAATGGGCATTATTCTATTAGACATCCTCAAATCTTAAGGTTGTATTTACGTGTTCGTTTACTGGAAAGACATTTTTATTACATCACATATCAACATATTCCTAGACGAATGAATGCATTAACTGATAGAGTAGCTAATATTGTATTAGATAGACATTTGCGTAATTTGTAAAAATCATCATCACATGACAAAATTCATACAGTAAAATAGATATATATATATCAAGTGTTTGCATCCACGTGCATCATAATTTCAAAAAATATGTATGTTTTGGTTACATCCTGAGACATAATGTCTCTCAAAAAATATGCAGAAATAAAAGCCTAGGTGTCTAGTCGGCGTGACGCTCATGATAGCACGTCATTTCCCGTACAAGCCGCCTCAATAAGTGGTGAACACGGTTCGACACCCCTGCAGTGTGTCTCTAGTACGCACGAGGAACATCATCAAATCTCGCATAGTCCGGGATCCCACGAGAGATTCCCTCCAAGTTGCGTATGATTTCCTCCTCCTCGCCTCCCTCACCATGACGGGTGACATCAAAATCACGAGGAATCCTCTGTGTTATTGGAGACATTCCTGCAGGTATTTCTGGGCCGACATCTGTAAATACATGGATTAATGTCAGAACATACATAATAATAATAAAAAATAATACTCATCAAAATAAAAAATGAGTCTTACCCAATGCTTCATCCCAATTCTCTCCTGCTGGGAGTGGGAGATCCGCGTCACCGGTAAATTCTGTGCCAGAATAAGGCTAGTCCTCCACGAAAATCCGTTGTCAGCGGAGCCACCCAAAAAACTTCGATCTCCAGGACATCTGTTGACCGCCCCCTGATCTTAGCATCAAAGCCGCCCATCGGACCATCCGTGGTTCTTGGGCTGGTGGTGTAGGAACTATCTCTTCCTAACGTTGGAATATCGGTAATCGTTCCAAGATGAATGGTACCATAATGGACCCATAGCCGAACTGTTTCAGCTTACCGTTCTTTCATTTTGTCAACTAGCGTTTCATGTTGATCGTTACCGCCTCTGACTAGTTGTAGAGAGTGGGAACCATGAAATGTACTGCCAGAAGTAGCTATGTTTATGTGGCCTCATGCAAAGCTTGAATTCCTGCAGATCGCGTAATGGTGTGCAACACTACTTTTAGTGTCAGAGCTGAGATGGTTTGGATATCCACCTTCCTGCTCTTGGATCATTTCATTGCCCCTCGGTACAATCTGTCGATAACCATGCTCATGTTTTCCATTGTGGACCGGGTACCTGTCAAGATTGGTACTGCCCCCCCTCTGTGATAATCCAGTTGTGAAATACACATCTAAGACCTCAATCTCTAACTCCTGGTCATGAATTATGAATTTTTCCTGATCAATGTCCCAGACACTAATCAAGTACTGTAATAGCTCTAGTTGAGCTCAGAGACATGGTGCCATAAAGAATTTATTGAGCCCGCAGTCCCTAAAAACATCCATGCATCTCACATTGCCCATGGCTAGCTCATCTTCTTCACTATGTTCTCTTTCCTTCCATTTGATCACCATTTTGCTCTTTCACACCTGCAAAAACATCAATGGGGTCATCATTAGTCGAATGATTTGCTTTTGAAGTGTTTAAAATGGGCTCACTTTTTGAATTTACAAGTTAAACATCATGGCCGCAGTTGGCGCGACTATTTTAAAAACAGTCGCGCCAATTGACGCACCCCATTTGAATTCAAGGCCGGTTGGCGCGGGTCTGTGCCCGATACCCGCGTCGACGGTCTCGCCCTAGTTTTTACAAAAACCCCTCCATATATCTACAAAGTGGATGGAAGGAAATGAAATGTATATCAAAATGCAGGCAAGGAAACCATCTCTTACCTGAAAAAGACAGATTCACAATTGACCTTCTAGATTGTCCGCTGTTAGCTCCACAAAATAAAAGTAAAAAAAGGTAAAAAATTGCTCACAAGAGGTAAAAGTGAAAAGTAATTTATTTTTACTATTTTTGACATTTTATAAACTTTTAAAAACCCTAATTAGGTTTTTGAGCATATTTTCCAATTATTTTTCTATTTATCTCGAAAAATGGGTTTTACGTGTGTTTCTTGTGCAACAATAGGTCCTCAACGTGACGACGATGAAGTAACAAGTTGTATTTTATACTTTTTCGGATTCGGTAAAAACACCAAAAAGTCACCCCTTGAGTCATCTTTCAGCTCCTTTCTGACTCTCGAAAATTGAAAATATTGTCGAGACTCTTGTCGTTTTGAACTCGTTAAAGGCTGTGAAATGATATCTACCCATTATACGTTTACCCCTTTTTTGGGCTGGGATAGATTATTTACGAAAAAGGAATACCTTAGCCTATCGTGACTAAGAGGTTCTCTCAAACATAGTTTTCTACCTTTTCGAATCTGTGAGACTACCTACGAAAAGGAACTGTTGGAGTTTTCTTTTCCGCTTCTTTTCAAAATCTTTAAACTTGAAAAGACATCGAGTTCTTCCTTTGTCAGACTCGTTAAAACCTAAATGACATCGGAAAACTTCACCATGACGTACTCGAGTTCCTCCTTCCTAGGGCTCGTAAAATGTGCTAGGATGGATCTGTCCAAAGGACAAACTTACATGACAAGCATATGATATCCCCTTCAAGCTTGTTTCCAAAAATAATTGGGGTACTCGTCACCAATGGTGAGGGAAAATGGAACTAGTTCTCAGTCTTGTCGGTAGTATGTCGCTCTTGAACATGACACTCATCTGCATTCGTGTCGGGTTGAGGACATCTCATTTCGTCATTTTTTCCTCCATGGGTTTGGGTAATTTGTTTTGACCTCTCATCTACTCTTTGTTGCATCATCATGACCTCAGATTCCTTGATGTCAAATACTACCAATTTCCAGAGTCATGTTGCGGATATGTTCAAGAGAAGTTGTCTTTTGCAGTTTTCAACCTTTGATCCTCTGTTTGGTCCTAATTCACTACCATCTTTTTCCTTTGTCTCATGTCGATGATGTGGGAAACATTATGTCCCTCCTTTGACCAGGTCACTTCCTGTCGACTTCAGCTCACTATCCAAGAAGTTGATCTAGAGACTCCCTTCTGATACCTTGGAGTTTGCATGGCTCAATGGCAAGTTCTTCGCATTTGAAAACAAGTCCTCATCATTGGCCTTCGATCGAGTGATTCTGTGGGTGTTCGACGCCATATCACTATTCACATTCCGTGGATTGTACTAGTTGTACCTTGAGAGCCATTGTCATTATTGGTGGTTTCTCTCGTGTCTGTTAACAGCTTTCGTCATTGGCTGGTAATCAAGTGACTTTCTTGCATGTTCGACTTCAGCTCACATATTTTCATGCTTGAATTTGTACTTTTTCGGGTCGAGATGGAGCGCAATACCCTGGGTTTTGTCTGATAAAATCTAGGCTGCGAGATCGTTCTGGTTTATCATAACTATATGCATGACTCTTTTGATTGGATGGTTGTGACCATGCCTAAGTCTATTTATTGATCCTTCTTGCTGGATGGTTGCGTCCATACCTCGAATCTCATTTTTATATGTACTATATTATGGATGGTTGCGCCCATGCCACATGTTCATGTATCAGAGATATTAGTTGTACTTGTACTTGCAGGTCTTTCAACGACGATGTTTGGTTTGAACACATTCTCGTAAAGCATTTCACTCCTCCCTCTCTCTCGGACCTCATACTTTAGGGGGCATATGTTACACAGTATTTTGTCACCATCCTTGCAATCCCCATCTCACACATTGGAGGACCATTTCCGTGACTTCTGTGTATTGTCATACCTTGCCAAAAGTGTCATTGCATCCCTTAGCATGAGAAAAATATTTTCTTTGTTGACTATTCCTGGAGCAGGCTCTCAAAAAAATATGATTTTGGGTCGGCGCTAGTAGGAAGTTATGGCCTCGCGCCCATACAAATATTAGCATTGGGCCTCACACCCATTGGCGCTCTGTCTCAGTGGACTGCCCGTGCCGAGTTGTTTTTGGAAAGTTTTTTAAAATAGAAGCGAAGTTTCCATTCCCAACCACTTAGTGAGCAGAGTCAGCATGGGTTGTCCGACTGAATAACGTTGAGGACCTTTCTTTGGCTTCTTGTTTCCTACTTTTGAGCAACTCCCCAAAGAATAAGGTCTCCCTTCCACCATATGAGGGATCCCAAACCTCCTCCTCCTCTCTTATAAATACATCTCTCTCACATAGATGCATCTAGCTGAAATGGTTGAATAGTTGAATAATCTGAATATAGTTGGTGTGAGATAGAGCAGAGAGAGACCCATTGTCGAGAGAGATTCTAGGCTTATTGCCTCGCCAAGTCCAATTCCTCAACGAATGCTTGAGATGCATTTTGACTAGACCCACTGAAGGAGGCTACGATGTCAAGGCTTATTTGGTTGTAAACACTTTCTCTCTCCTTATTAATACATGACTGATGTTTTGGTTCCCGTTTTGCGTTTGATATAATTAATCTTGTGCAATATGTTTAGTTCTCCTTGACCAATTAAATAGTTATGGATGCAAGTATGTCTTCGTATACTGCTATCATTCTCTGATCCTTGTGCAGGCACCTGAGTATTACTGCTGAAAGACCGCAACGTGTCAGGACGAAGATCAGGAGACTGCTGCCACAACTACGACAACTACGTTGGAACAAAGGTAGGACATCTATCCCAACTCAGTTTCATTCATAGACTAGGAATCCAAGCATTAGCATGCTCCCTTGCTGCTAGACCCACCCTAGGGCTAGAGGGATGGTCTCTGTCTACAGAGGGGATTTACCTGCACAACACCTATAAGCACACATGGACCCTATGTATATCAATCCTTCCTATAAGTGCTTCAGTTTCTATAGCAGTGAGACCGCCCAAGTATGTTCGAGCGATGTGCGGGTTCTTCCCTCTCGTCTTACAACCCAACAATTGTATAGCTGAAGACACACTGAAGAAAACACCCAAAAACTCACACTTCTAAGTGCCCTAGTGTAGCAATGGTGAGCCCTCCTAGGTATGTTAGAGTGATGCGCAGGTTCTTACCTCTCATCTTACTACCCAGCAATTGCGGATTAGGAACATCCTATCATCAAACAAACAATTTTGATTGATTGGATCGTCACTGCCATCCCCGGCAACGACGCCAAAATGTTGGACTGTATTAATCACTATTAAATGACTAAGACGGTACACATAAATTATCAATCCAGGGATGTCTTTTCTCTCAATGGCAGTTGCACTGTCTGTGCCGATACATCAAACTAGAAGCAAATAAAAATAAAGAAAAATCGTTGCTTAATCAATTGTTGAAATAATTCACTCATGCAGGAATAAAACAATCCACAGTAATGTAATCCTGCCTCAATTAAATGATACCTAGCACGCCACACAACAATTACACGAACTGGTATTTCTAATCACATCTGTGTAACAGCATAATAATATAAAAACTCAAGCATATCTACTAACAACTAGAACAACAACAACAACACTTCCACCAATATGCAAAGTAAATAAGAGATATAGTACATCTACTTTAACCGTTGCAGTCTCTGCTAAAGAGGAGAGCCCTTCTTCCCTAACAGGGCGCAGGAAGATATGGAAACTAGATAGAAAATAAACCAGACAACGCATGTAACAACAACAACGTGATATCTTGTATTAATGTGACCAAAATTACAGAGCCAAAAGTAATATTGTTCTCTGCTAACCCCTTAACCTAAAGGGTCGAGAGTTATATAATAGTTACATGTTCATGAAAACGAGGAACGGATCAGTTATGAGAATCTTACGATTCTCATGCTGATCAAAATAAGATACATATAGTTACAACCACTTCCTTACTAAAAAGTCTGACTGGAAGAATATGGGTTACAATCAAAACTTCCTAAAAGCTGTCACCCTAAAATACAACATGTAATGACTTCTACAGCTATTATGGAAAATGAAAGATGTAGCGTAACAATAATTGAGGACAGGTCGGCTTCCGGAAGTTGACGATATCCACTCAGCAATACAATTGTAACAACAATTTATATAGTGGGCCTGTAACAACATTGTGATGTAACAATATCGTGGTGTAACAGCTCACTGTAACAGAGCGCTTTCAACTGCTTTTGTACGCCTCATGCTCTAGATATTTTGTGCTAAAAATAACATCTGGAAGGACAGCAAAAGACCAAAGAACTTTTCCCAACATTTATCCCAGTTAGTCATAAAAAATAAACGATACACCATAATAATCGATGAAATGGAAAGATAATGAAAATAAGGTAAAACATCAATGTTTAAGATAGAAAAGGAGGAAAAGAGGCAAAGATAGTCCCAAGGGTTGAGGTCACAAGGTGAAAATGGGGGAAATAGATGTAGGAAATAAGTACAAAAATGGCACCCAACACCCACGTCTTCGTATTTTCTTTCGGATTCAGAATGTGACATGTTGATCTGGTGTGAAGTGTACCTCCAACTCCTCTTCTCATCCTAATCTGATTACCTGTTAACTTCTATGTTCTTTCAATGTGCACAATTCAACACACTTAACATTAATATTAGTGCCCGATCAGGCCACAATGTGGAAACTGAGCTCTGATACCGTTTGTAACATCCATTGAGGTTAAACTTATAGTTACTGGAATAAACACGACAATTTTTTTTTGACTTGCATAGTAATTATCATCAGTTTACAAGGTCACTACTTAGACCAATTATTCACTTAATTTGTTAGCCATCAAAGGGTAAACTCATAGTTATAAAAAAAATAACATAGCACATCACTAATCCATACCTTTCTTATGACATTGGAATAACATATACACATATAAAATAAAACTTACCACTTATTAGTATTGCAGATTCAAAATCAAATCCAACTCATTTACAAAGTTACGGTATTCGATTTAAGGCTCTATTGCATTCCTATGTAACACAATAATTAATAGGTCGTAGGATTCTACCCATGGTTGATTTGCATACAATTAAATCTTTAATCCAATGTTTAATGTTGGCACCTGTGGGCACCAGCTATCTTGCAGCACCTCAGAACCATCTCGAATATCCAACCATGGTGCCTCCCAGAGCGATCTTTGTCGTGGATCTCATAGAACCAGATCCAATGGTCTCAGCTAATGCCCTAGGGATAAGGTCCTTTCCTGACCGGTGGTCTTGGGCTTTGGCGCTTCATTCGACCTTTTTATTCTACTCCAACGCCTGGAGGTACCCTGACACTCCCAATCTTTGTTGGATGGGACTTTGTTTGTGCAAGCAGGTATCCTCTACAAGCATACTAGTTTGGCCATGAACGAGGAGGGTCTTACTTTGTTTCTGTCGTTTTTCTTCACATTCCTCTTAATCGTAGGTTTCCTCTACACGAAACCCAAATGGAATTCTATAGCAAAGAGGAGTGCTCTGAACCTTCTTTTTCCCTTAGGTAAGTTCATCCTTCAAGGCTTACTACAAGTAATTTCCCTTTTTTGTATTTGTTGTTTAATAGGATTTACATTCACTTGGTAGTATTATAATATGGTTTAACAAAGGGTTTTTTGGTTTTCTTGACGCAGAGTTTGCATAGTTAAGTTCTAGAGTGGAGGTCGCTCCTTTCTCGGCATCTCGCACTGACTACCAATCTCTTCCACACAGGTATAGTACCCTTCGGTGTTCGCTTTAAATGTGGGTTTTTTTTCATTTTCCCCAAAGGCAATTAGTATTCTTGTGGCTTAAATCTAGCCTCGAGGGTTTCGGTGCCTTATGATTGAATACAAGGTTTCTTCTCTAATTTTTGTTTGATTTAACTGAGTCTTGCGAGCTCCTCTTGTTGGATTAACATTTTGAGTTCTAGTTAGACTCACTCGCTATGTTATATGAAATTTATGTTATGGTTCGATTGTGCATAATGTATGAAGTCTCCATTAACATCCGCTTCGATTATATATACATGCATCACTGTTTTGGCTAGATGATTTTCATTGCATTCCATGAGCTTGTTTTTAACTTTTTCTGGCGGATGTACATACTAAAATGGGTTTCTTCTGAGATGTAGAATAATGGCTTAGTTTCCAGTTTTTACTTTGAAAGTAATGGTGGTTAACCTTTGTTTCTTATCATAGTCGACTGGGATTGTTCTCGGGTGACCAGATTCCTTGGTCTGCCTGGGACTAACCTGGCTCAAATGTTGCTCTTACGCATGGCACAATGGTTCGGTTCTCTAACTTTTCCTGGTATAGAGAGACCGGTCCTAAGTTTCACTTCTTGTGCAATCATGTTTTCCTTTCGGCACTACTACGTTGTTATATATTTAGAAGCTTTGTTCCTATTATCATTAGATTAATTTGCATTACTGATCCATTATGAATGTATACATGGAAAGGGTTTCAGAAGTGAGCGCATTGATTTTCTATCCACTAGAAAGAGCATAAATAGTCTTTCTTATTACTTAACAATGTCTTTTAAATTAAACGTTCTCTTTTAATATTTCCAGAATTGTGAAAATACCGCTCTCTGTTTACATTTCTTCATTTAACTTAGTTGTACCGCATCATTGATTTTGGAATATGAAAGGGTAGTTGTCTTTCCCTGTTATGTTATAGTGTTAGGCAAGTTTAATGTTGATTTTTATAGCATCGAGAAGTGTTCCAAGTCTCATATTTGGTGGAGAGGCTTGGATAACAGTTATCCAAAGAACCCATAAATCGTTTGTGGAAATTACACTCGGATATAGCTTTATTAAAATAATTAATTATTTAAATGCAAACCCTAAGTCTAAACTTAGGAAAATTAAATAATTAAAGGGTATTAATAACGCTGAGTGTGAATCTTCTAGAAAATGAAGATCAAGTCATCTTTTAATCTGACCCGTTGATTAACGATATAATCTTGGCCGTTGATTCATGAGCGAGAAGACTATAAGAAGGGGCTTGAAGGTCATTCGGAAATCAAGTCGGGGACACTCTAAGTACCCAAAGGAAATCGATTCTGAAGCAAGAGAATTTGATTTCAGTGGGTGATATTATAGCGGCAAGGTTGCAGAAGCAGAAGGAGGAGGGAGGAGTTAGTTATCGGAGAAGCAGAAGTCTAGAGGATGAAGGGAAGGGTGAGTTGATCGGCAGCAAGACCCTCTCCACACAGAGTTACACAGTCCAGGGAGAGACTCTACAGAGCCCTCACGCTGGATCACATAGAGGGTGAAGGAGATCACCCCGAGGGTCTGAAATTTGTCTGGAGGTTCCACAAAATTCAGCCAGGTGTATGCTAATTTTTGCTACTCATCAGACTTGTAAATTTACTTTCCATTTCTGAAGATAAATAAAAAACCCTCATCTGCTGCACTGGTTTTCCCACATTGGGTTTTTCCTGGAACAATTGTCCAAAAATAATGGTGTTCATATCGTTATTTCTATTGTGCTACTTGTGTAATTTATCTTTCTGTTCTTATGCTCTTGATTAAAGTTAAGATCTGCAAATGTGTTTATTTCAAAATTTATTGAAGCATCTATAAATAACTTCTCATAAGTAGGAGAAATAAACCAAGTATTATAGTAGTATTTTATGTCTTGAAAATTTCACATGGTATCAGAGGAAAGGGCTAAAGATAGAAAGGGAGGATCTGCCATGGACCCAAGATCCATTATCCGGAAGGGTTCACGCAGTCCTCCAGAGCACGCAGAAATGCAGAGGGAACACGACATGGAAGTGCTGGCATCCAAACTAGAGGAGGATCATGCTTGTGCGTCGAGCACATCTCCTCCAAGTGTTTGGTATATTGAAAATGGAGCATCTACTCACATGATGGGGGTTCGAGAATGTTTTTCGAGCTACCAAGAAGAACAAATGAATTTCCAAATAACTATGGGAAACAAGGCAAAATGTACCTCCATTGGGAGAGGTACCATAACATTTCAGACCGAAGATGGCAACAATATTCAAGCCACGAAATTTCTGCATGTACCAGGGTTGGAAAAGAATTTACTCTCAGTGTCTCAGCTACAGAACAAGGGCTATGATGTATACTTTATTAGAGATAAGGTGTATGTCAAACACCCTCGCTGGAGCAAAAATTCACAAATTGGAGTAAGGAGTCACAAGCTATACAAACTCCAGCTTGATTCTCCGGTGGCCCTGATTGGCAGTACAGACGACAGTGATCTGAATGAGTTATGGCACAGAAGGATGGGGCATCTACATCATGGAGCCTTGGGAATTCTCAAGAATTATGTCATAGGGCCTCTTGAACTCAGCACGAAGAAAGATAAGGTTTGTAGGGGGTGTGTAGTAGGGAAGTACGCTAAAGAAACATTTCCAAGAAGCAGCAGCAGAGCCAAGAGTGTATTGGAGTTAATACACTCAGACATTTGCGGTCCAATGTTCACAACCGCTCTAAGTGGTGCAAAGTATTTTGCTACCTTCATTGATGATCATTTTAGAAAAAACTTGGATCTATTTTCTGAAAACCAAAGATGAAGTCTTTGATCGATTCAAAGATTTCAAAGCCTTAGTGGAAAACTCTACAGAAAACAGATTTTGAAAAAAAAAAAAAAACTGCAGTCAGATAAGGGTGAAGAATATATCGATGAGGAATTCACAAATTTCTATGCAAGGGAAGGCATCAAGAGAGAATGGACAACTCCATACAATCCATAGCAAAATGGAGTTGCAGAACGGAAGAATCAGACCATAAAAGAGGTTGCAAGGGCAATGTTGTACAACCAATATATGCCCAAATTCTTATGGGCAGAGGCCTACAATACAACAGTATATATCCAGAAAAGAGTTCCCCATATAACCTTGGGGAAGGTGACTCCCGAGAATGTGTTCACATGCAGCAAGCCAGAGGTGAGCCACTTCAAGATATTCCGCAGCATGGTGTACTGCCACATTCCAGATGAAAAGAGAAAGAAGTTGGATCAAACTGCAGAAAAGGGTTTCCTTATGGGCTATAGTGAAAATGCGAAAGCATATCGCATCTACATTCCAAAGAACAAGAAAATCGTGGTAAGAAGAGATGTAAAGTTCTTGGAAGAGAGAGCCTTTAGGAAATCTCGGGAAATGGCCACAAATACATAGATTGAAGAAGATCCACTGGTACAGCCTCAACGACCTATAGAGGAGAAGTCAAGTGCCTCTCCAAGGCACAATGACTCTAAGGAGACCTCCTCCAAAGAACAGGAGGCAGAACAAGTAAGACCACCCACAACTAATGGGAGATTGAGGAGGATCCACTAGTACAGCCTCAACGACCAACAGAGGATGGGACAAGTGCCTCTCCAAGGAACAAGGATTCTGAGGAGAGCTCCTCCAAAGAAGAACGAGAAGAAGAGCAGGTGAGACCACCCACCATTGATGGGAGACCGAGTAAAGAACTTCAATAAATTCTTAAGGATGTAGAAGAATTTGTTGGAGCCCCTAGAGAAGGAAAGAGGATAAGGAAGCAACCAGACAGATATCAGGCACTGATAGCTCAGGTTGGTGAACCGTCCACCTTTTGGGAAGCAACTCAGCATCAAGTATGGGTGGATGCCATGGTGGAGGAGTATAGCTCTATCATGACAAATGATGTTTGGGAAGTAGTCCCTAGACCACAAGGCAGATCAGTTGTAGGATCCAAGTGGATCTACAAGATCAAGTATGTTGTAGATGGCAGCATAGAGAAGTTCAAGGCAAGATTTGTAGCTAAGGGGTATGCACAAAATGAAGGTATTGATTATGAGGAAACCTTCGCCCTTGTAGCTCGCTACACTTCTATCAAATCAGTCATCTCTCTGGCTGCGCAGATGGGATGGGAGATTCATCAGATGGATGCCAAGACAATGTTCTAAACGAGGTGATAGAGGAGGAAGTGTATATAGAACAACCATAGGGCTTCAAGACACATGAGCAGAAGACTCATGTTTGCAGGCTTAAGAAAGCCTTGTATGGTTTAAAACAAGCCCCCAGGGCGTGGTATGGGCGGATTGATAACTACTTGCAGAAGATGGGGTTCATCAAGAGTGATGCAGACCCCAACCTCTACTACTTAAGAGTAGGGGATGAGCCTTTAATTCTGGTATTATATGTGGATGATTTGTTTCTCGCTGGATCATCCAAGCTCATCAAAGACTACAAGGAGAATCTAGCTACAAAATTCGACATGAAAGACCTAGGGAAGATGCACTATTTTCTTGGATTAGAAGTCTAGCAGCAGAAAGGGGAAAGCTTCCTAGGGCAAGAAAGATACACAACAAAAATCCTGAAAGATTTCAGATGGAGGACTGTAGACCCATGGCCACGCCAATGATTACTAACTGGAAGAAGATAGACACAGCGGAAGATGATGACGCTGATCCCACCTTGTATAGGTAGCTCATTGGATCATTGATGTATCTAGTCAATACTAGACCAAACATTTGTACGCGGTGAATACCCTTAGTAATTCATGGTGGAACCAAGGAGGGCTCACTGGGCAGTAACCAAGCTTGTTCTCAGATATCTAAAGGGGACAATTGAGTATGGGTTGAAGTACACCAAGGGCAATGAGGTCTAATTGAGTGGGTTCACAGATGCAGATTGGGCTGGAAGCACAGTGGATCGAAAATGTACCAGTGGGTGTTGTTTCAGTCTCGGATCAGGAATGACCTCCTGGTGCAGCATGAAACAGAAGTCCATAGCACTAAGTTCAACTGAGGTAGAGTACATGGCAGCAAGCACAGCTTCGTGTGAGGCCATATGGCTCCGCAAGTTACTCTTGAGCTTGCTCAAGAAGCGGATGGAACCAACTGGGATTATGTGTGATAATCAGAGTTGCATTAAGCTCTTTGAAAATCCTGTGTTTCATGACAAGTCGAAACACATTGACATTCGGTGCCACTTCATCAGGGACTATGTCCAAAGGGGAGCAATACAATTGCAATACACTCCTACAGGGGAACAAGTGGCATATATCCTCACCAAGGCTCTGAGTAAGATTAAGTTCACTTACTTCAGAGAGAAGATGGGGATGGTCGAGAACTCTTTCCATTAGAGGGAAGGGTAGTCTTCAAAAACAGAGGGAGCTACAGTACGGATGAGGCAGTGGCAGAGATAGTGTCGCAGGCAGCAGTATAGACGGCAACAACGCAGAGATGAGGGGCAACAGCCAAGACAACATCAGCGCAGCAGATGTGTTAAGAGTCAAAGCAATGCAGTGGTATCTTGCTTGAACACTTTCCTCGCTAAGAGGGAGGGTTGATTTTTATAGCATCGGGAAGTGTTCCAAGTCTCATATTTGGTGGAGAGGCTTGGATAGCAGTTATCCAGAGAACCCAGAAATCGTTTGTGGAAATTCCACTCGAATATAGCTTTATTAGAATAATTAATTATTTTAATGCAGACCCTAAGTCTACACTTAGGGAAATTAAATAATTAAAGGGTATCAATAAAGCTGAGTGTGAATCTTCTAGAAAACGAAGATCAAGTCATCTTTTAATCTTAGACATTGATTAACGATATAATCTTGGTCGTTGATTCATCAGCGAGAAGACTATAAGAAGGGGCTTGAGGGTCATTTGGAAATCAAGCTGAGGACACTCTTAGTACCCGAAGGAAATCGATTATGAGGCAAGAGAATTCGATTTCAGTGGGTGAGATTGTAGAGGCAGGGTTGCAAAAGCAAAAGCAGGAGGGAGGAGTCAGTTATCGGAGAAGCAGAAGTCTGGAGGATGAAGGGAAGGGTGAGTTGATCGGCAGCAAGACCCCCCACGCAGAGTTACACGCAGTCCAGGGAGAGATTGCACAGAGCCTCACGCTAGATGACGCAAAGGGTGAAGGAGGTCACCCTAAGGGTAAAAATTTGTCTAGAGGTTCCAGAAAATTCAGCCAGGTGTACAAAACAAAACAAAACCCTCCTAAGATAAATACAAAACCCTCATCTGTTGCATCGGTTTTCCCACATTAGGTTTTTCCGGGGACAATTGTCCAAAAATAACGGTGTTCATATGGTTGTTTCTATTATACTACTCGTGTAATTTATCTTTATGTTCTTATGCTCTTGATTAAAGTGAAGATCTGCCAATACTTGTACATGCATTCAAGCATTTAAATAACTACTGCATTCACAACTGGAATTCTTTCACGCCTCCCAACCATGAGATGAGGCAATTACGTCCTCTCTTTCTCCCTCGCAACACTTTTACTAGTATAGTTAAAATTAATAGTCTCCAAACTGGGTTGTACTCTCAAGTACTAGAACCTCTTCAAAGCATAGTTTCTTTCCTTAGGTTACTCCATTGGCTCTACGTCCAGCTCAGGATTATCTTTAGCAACGTCCTGCTTCATTTTTTTACTCTCCCCTCTTCTGAGGTTTTTCCCTCCCAAAGATTCCTATTTATCCTCTCCCCTCTTCTGAGGTTTTTCCCTCCCAAAGATTCCTCTTTATCCCCTTCGGGATGGGAGAGAAACTGTTTCTTTATAGTTGGTAGGTAAAAAGTCTTTCTTCGTGGTTTCTTTCACTGGTGGATTCCCAGATTCTTTTACTTCAAATCAAACTATTAATAATTAAAAGAAAAGCACCACATGATTATTTCTATACTTATCAATATTATGTCAAGCTTCACCCAGCCATAAAGTTTCACAGTTCAACCATAACAGAATTTTACCATGTTTTCTTTACAAAAGTGTTACATAAGTCGTCAAAATCACCCAAAGATTACACTAAGCTTAAACCACACCAACCCATACTCATAACTAAATTTATACCCATGAAATATCAAACCAGTAAACCAATAACCCTTCACCATAAACACCTTATCAAAATACGGTATCCTATCATCAACTATTCTACTGGTATACATCATATCATTTGAATTCATATAAATACCTTAACAAAACACCATATCTTATCATCAACTATTCTACTCATATACATCAAAATAAGTTCATTAAAAACTCTGCCACTCGGGATTTAAAAGAATACAAAATTGTCTCGCAGTAATATGACAGTATCGTTCCGATAGACTGGGTTCATGGCCTTGCATAATTTTTTGAGATAAGAATACCAGTTTAAGAATACCAGTTTATAAATTTGGAAGAAGAAATTGCATTATCCACTTTCAAATAAAAAGAAACAAAAATATTTCAATATGCCACCCGAAGCTTCATCGACATAGAATACACATCCCACGATAAGCATTGTTACAATTTAAGTATGTATATATTGATACAGGAGAAGAGAAGACCTTGCTACGAAACACCCCCAATTCAAAGAAAGTCGAAAAATAGAAGAATGACCATACTGAATAGAACAGACATAGACGAGAACAAATGACTACCGTGGGCATTAACATTTGGATGGCCATTTTTAGACGTAGCAGCTTTTATTGGCGCAGAAGCCACTGAATTAGTTGTAGTTGGTGCAAGAGCGGCAGATGGCAACGGAGGATCTATCACATCTTCTAGAATTGGAGCTGGAGCAACGACAGGTAACTTTGAAGGAGGCATGACAGCTAAAAGTGCTCCAGGTTCAACCAAAAACATTGAATAATCACTCTTTCTTCTAGGATGAAGACAAGCATTATCTGTCATCAAATCAAACAAAACAAAACAGAAGCTGTTAATTAAAAAGGCTTCTTGTCTGAAACAAAAGCATGTCATTTGGAGTAGGAAAAGTAGAAGGTTTGGAATTTAAATATATATGTAGATGGCAAATATTTTATTATCTTTCATTTAGTGAATTAAATAAGAATAAAGTAATATTTAATGAACAAAATGAAAAAACATTAAACAAATAATTAAATTTGTGCATAGTGATTAATGTGCAAAACAATGCATACAGACACCTAAATTATTATTGGACTAGAAAATGGCTGCAAATGCAAGATGAGCAGAAAAGCAAGCAGTGGGACTATTTAATTACTACTTACTCATGTATACGCGGGCTGTGGCTGGAAATTCAGTTATAAGACCATCTACTTTAACGACATTTACAAAGGTGTTGATTTCCATTGTTGGATCTGCAAGATAATCGAATGCTAGACTGGGGAACTCATTTCTTAAACGAAATACGAACACCGTGAGATTGTGAAGATGCAACCGGCTTACAATATCCGTATCATTGATGAGGAAGAATTCAGCGGAAGTAAGAATTGTGTTCCTCGATAACGTCACAGTGTCAGCAAACTCTTTAATCTCCTTGATTGATGAATCTGGGACTGTAACATTAGGGTTCGCTATGTGGTAAACAAGCTTATAACCAGTGGTATTTTGTCTCAACTTCCGCAGAACAGCACTGTCATCAGATTGGATAAGCACTCGTTCAGTCATTTTGTCATATCCAGCCTCTTTTAAGGCACCTACAACTGCGCTTGTAACATCAAGGCCCCGTTTTGACTCTAGGTATCGTGCATTCTGCAGCAGGGAAAATAAAGAAAATTAATAATGATAATTATGGACTTAAACTGACATTTCAATCAATATAGAATGACACTGACGGGTCAAGTAATAGAGCCATCAAAATTTGCAATATAATCGTCATTGCTTCATGGATTTCTCCGGATAAGGCTGGGAATTAAAAACCAGAAGGGGAGAACTTATCTACAAAACAGTTGACAAGGACCTTCTGTGCCTTACGAATTGTGATTTATAATTCATATCGTTTGTATTCAGGTTGAGAAGACGAGGACTGCATGGTTGATCCTGCGTTTGGATTATAACACCAAATGCTCGTTGCTTATTTCTTATTAGTCCCTGCCAACCACCAACTTACACTTAAAAGTCATAGCATGAGCAGTTTGGTATTTTAGTTCCACTTCCAGTGATATTTGGTATTTCTGTTAAACTAGTTAGCATATAATTAATTTGTTTCCGTCTTCCTCTCTAGGAAGTTCACTTGCTTTTTGTCTTACAAAGGAATGTATTAGCTTATGTAATTGTGTCAAAAACCCCTTTTGTTGTAGAATGAGCGTCGGTTATATTACAGGCACTGTAGCCGCAGCATGTTATACCCTCTATATCTCTCAATGCAAAAAAAGTGGCTACTTTTAATTCGATTTATAATATGCTAGTTTCTGCTTCATTTTATCTTGAAAAACTATCTCTGGTCTTTTATTGTATAAGAGCGAATATACTTTGTATATCTGTACTTCAGCACTCTCTTATTTTCTTCATTAGTTCATCGTTTTCATTAAGATTTTTAGCTTGGTATTACAATTAATATTGAAAGGAGATTTTGTGCAAGAATTGTTGCAAGGAAGAATGGCCAATGGCAACGATCCCCTGCAGATTACACAGTTTGCATGAGAAAATTATGAATATTCGACAATCAAAATGAATCAGAATGAAGAGTCTGTTGATGTCCGATGTCCCAAGGTCTCTATCATTGGGTTTGCTCAACACGCAGATCAAACTGCCTTAAGTGCTTTAACAGTATATCAAGGAAATAAGCTAAATGATAACAAGAAAAGGGATAAGCGGGCTCTATTCCGTATACAATCTGCATTGTTTGTGTTAATCTTCACCAGTATTGCTAGTGTAACAAAAATCAAAAAATGCTTGGAACACCTTGCACAGTGTCTATGAAGGATAATACGAAGTCAAAATGGTAAGGCACCTTGCACAATGTCTACGAAGGATAATAAGAAGTCAAATTGGTAAGCCTTCAAAATCTCAAAAGTTTGAAGATGAGAGAAGCTAAGTTTTTTCAAGATTTTATCACTAAACCCACTAGGACCCGAGATACTCTCAATGGAACGAATTCTCAAGGGCAATCTGTCATAGAAGATTTTGAAAATGAAAGAAGCTAAGTATTTTCAAAATTTTATCACTAACCCACCATGACCCCACATACTGTGAATGGAATGAATTATAAAGGGCAATCTGTCATAGAATAAAGAATTGTAGAGAATATATTGCCATGGCCATTGAGGAACAAAAATACCTCATCACAGTGAAAGTGATTGGTAAGTTATTTGCAGTTACATGAGAATTTTGTTGGAAGTAATGTTTTTGTGATGTTCTGAGTTGTCATTGTGAATTCTCAAAGGTTAATCTAAAAATTGTTGTTTTCTATGTATGAGTTGTAGTCGTGATCTAGATATTTGGAAGTCAGTGTTTATGTCTTATATATTTATAACTGATATAAAGATATTTGAAGTGTGTTTTGGGTTGTGTGTAATAACTCTTTAATTTCTCCTCCAATTTTCTAATATAGTATCAGTGCAAATACTGACTTAACTCCTTCACGTGAGAGTCAGGAAAATGTAGGAAAATGTAAGAGAGCAATGAATTCATTGCTTTCTAAATAGATTAGGATAGACTGTGAAATCAAATTTATTTATTGTAAAATTTCTGTGTTCGGTATGCAGATGTGTTTTGTGTGCATCGTTCTTTCTAAATAGATTAGGATAGAGTGTGTAAGATCTAATTAATTTATTGTAAAATTTCTGTGTTTGGTATGCAGATGTGTTTTGTGTGCATCGTTGATCTGTGTGGAGACGCAGGAGTGATTAACTAAGTAGAATCTCCATAGAGTCCGCAAATCTTATATCATTTGTTAAGCGGGGTGTAGACTTTGGTAACGCTTACCAACTGGAATCTCCAGAGAGTCCGCAAATCTTCTATCATTTGTTAACCGGGCTGTAGACTTTGGTAACGCAAGACCTGTTATTCGTTCCCTCGGTCCGTAATTCATGGATGTGGCCGGAGACAACGGTGAAAGATGAAGGCGGTCATGAGAGGAGGATGCTTGTGGAGGCGGAAAATGTTGAGGCAATCATTGCCCGAATCGAACACAAGTCTTGCCAGGTGGAATGGTTGCTAAGATTATCTCGGCATACAAAGGCTTTGAAAACTGCATTGGAAGATCCTCCCACAATAACCGAGGACGAGAGATGCAAATTGGCCTGGTTGCTAAGATTATCTCGGCATACAAAGGCTTTGAAAACTGCATTGGAAGATCTTCCCACAATAACCAAGGACGAATCAGCCAATTGGATAGTGGTGCATATGTTATAATGGCAAGTAAGAATGTGGATGAGGTGTTTATTTCTTTGTACCAGATCCGGATTCGGAATACTAATGATCGGAATACCTATATGATCTAAGCATAGTTACCAAAATGAAGTTCGAATTCAAATTGGATTTGATACTACAAAAATGGTCTATATAAACTGAAAAATTTTGAGAGTACATATGTTAGAATGAGTAATATATTAATAATTTGAGAGTATATATTAGAATGAGTAATATTATTTATTAATGATAATTATATTCAAAATTTTAGAGAAATTTCATTAAATCTTTCTTTTATTAGAATATTTTTGTTTATTTTTCTCTTATAAGAATCCAAAAATAATAAAAAATAAAATGCATCAAATTTATTAGATTCATATAATAAATAAATAAATATGTAAGTAAAATTTAATAAAATAAATAATAAAACCTTAAATTTGAACCTAATAACATAAATAGAAAGAATTATATATAAATATTAAAAATAGGTTTGAAGCGATCTCCAGATATCTCTAAATTTATGTCTCAATCACAATTCTGATTCCTATCTGATCCAAATTTAGTTTACTAGAAGTGTGTGCTGAGATTATCCTTTGAATGGACTACAGAAACAGAACTCCTCTAATTGAACTCTACACTTGATTCTCTGTTTTACAATGGACCTAACAACTATTGTAATTGCTATTGTCAAAAAAATAAGAAAAGTGAAATATGGATTTTAAAATATTTAATATAAAATTTTATGTTTTTTTAATATAAAAATTACTGTTTATTATTTTTATTTTTTAATTAAAAACTATTCATTATTTAATTGTAATTTTTTAATATACAATTTCAAGAATTTTAGTATTAGGTTTTTTGATTAATCATATCATTAAGATTTGGTCGAAGTTTCAAATCAATTAATGTGGTTCATCTTGAAAACAAGGTGAGTAGTTATTCCAATAGCCTTTGGTGAATTAGGTGATTTAGTTAATTAGTTATTCCAATGGGTTGACAGGAAATATTTATTAATTAGATTAATTTCAACCAATAATCATTAAATAATACCAAAAGAATTATATTCATAAAAAATAAGCAAAGAATCCAGGAACATGTTGCAGATATTAGGCACAATAGTTCCCATATGCTCTTGCAGAACATCTGGAAAAATCCTATCACCATGTCTATATTGTATTGAGGATTCCAAGGTCATTGTTAGCTATCACCATGTCTATATTGTATTGAGGATTCCAAGGTCATTGTTAGGGTTGATCATTTCCAACTACGAAGCTTAGAGAAGCTATTGAGATTGAGAGACAAGCTAAGAATCTCAACACGGATGATGGGTGGAAATTAAGTAAGAGTTGGACTCAGACTATATGATTCCTTCCCCTCTAACATAGATTCTTAGGACATTAAGTTTTTTAGTCTTTTTCTTAATTTATTTCCCTATTTCTTATTTTCTTCCCTTGGTTTTTTGTTTTTTAACCTTAGGTGGTACCTTCAATTTTCTATTAATAAAGATGAGCAAAAGATACAAAACTAGACCTCAACCTGCCCATAGGAAACTAGGTATTTTTGGCCATCTGAGTTCGAAATAAGTCAACCAGAACATAAAGAGTCTTAATAACAAAAACCAGATCTGTCTATACTTAAGATCATGCCTTGTTAATTATTTGTTTCTCTTAATTTAATTTAGCCTTCTTCTTTATTATTTAATATATTTATTAATATTTTGATCTTTTCCTAACCCCTTTACCCTTATAAAAGGTAAAAAAAAATTACAGCCATTTATTTGGCATATTTACTTCAAATTTTCCATTAAAAAAGATATTTTTATTATTATAATAACTCATTTTTTATGAATATAATTCTTTCGGTATAATTTAATGATTATTGGTTGAAATTAACCTAATTAATAAATATTTCCCTTCAATCAATTGGAATAACTAATTAACTAAATCACTTAATTCACCAACTACTAGTTTTTAATGGCTATTTCAATGGCTATTTCAAGACAATGATGCATCCATACTATTTATTCATGAAAATCGATTAACTTTCTCACCTTATCATGAACCACATTGAACCACATTAATTAGTTCTAAAAGTCCACTAAATCTTAATGGCTATTAATCCAAAAAAAACATAATACTACATTATGAATCACAAAAATCTTAAATCTTACTTCAATAATCATTTTAATACTATTATTCATTTTGTCCTGATGATGAATCACACTGACTAGTTCAAAACGCTTCCGCAAAAATTTTCTTACATGTGATTTTCACCAAAAATTTTCTTACAAAAGGAAAATTGCACTTGGATCAGCGTCTACTCCTGCTCGATCGAATCATGAGAGAACCATAGGCCGTGAATTCAATGGCTCCTCAAGAAAAGTGTCATCTAAGTTAGACGATTTCTGCAACAAGAGTGCATTGATCACCATATTTTTGCCAAACTATGCTTATTGGAAATAGTGCATGGATACGCTCATCCACATGACAAAGTTAGAAATGGTTGTGTTTTACGGAGTCAAACCTTTCGCTGCATGCCCATGAGGAGAAAGGAAGATACGAATTGCAAATATAGACAACTTGGCTTCCACATGGACGTTCCTGCCTGTCCACGCTGTTAAAATACGTTAGAGCCGCAAAGATGCTATGGTTGCAGTGTGATTTTTGGCACTAGAATATTGTTTTTATCCTCGTGTAGAACATTGGTTTTCTTGTCATTGTGAGTCTCTTGAGATTTTTGTTTCATTTCTATTGTTCAGAGATGCCATGGTTGCAGTGTGATTTTTGGCACTAGAATATTGTTTTTATCCTCGTGTAGAATATTTGTTTTGTTGTCATGGTGAGTCTCTTGAGATTTTTGTTTCATTTCTATTGTTTAATTAAATTAAATTATATTAAAAAAAAATTATGTAAAACCACAAAGAATAAACCAATTATTGAACAGATTAATGTGATCCCTCTTGCTTTCGGAGCATTAGTCACAAGAAGTTCTTAATAAGGACAAGCTGGTGTGACCAGTTGTGCTCCGGGAGCGTCAGTACAAGTTATTTTATACAAAGTAAAGTTATAGAATTGTCCGTTGAAGACATTTTGTACCCAAAATGTTATTCTAGATAAGCTTTGGGAGTATCAATACAAGTTATTTTATACAAGGTCAAGTTATAGAATTGTCTACTGAAGACATTCTGTACCCAAAATCACTGCTTTGTGGCTTGAGGCGTTGACCGCACAACTACAAGCTCATCTCGGATCTTTTGAATCCTGGTAAGGAAAGGGTCTACGCGCTCTCCTTTCTGCATCCTAGTGCATCTCAGCGTCTCCTCCAAATACATCTTCCGTTGCTTAGAGGATCCTTGATATAGTGTGGAAAGGGTAACCCACATCTCCTTGGTCATTCCCTGGGCCACTATGTGTGATACAACATGATCCCGAACTCCATCAAGGATCAACCTCTTTGCCTTCGCCATCTCCTTATTGTATTTCTTCAGCTGATCTGCATCCGTGGAGATTGCTACCACATTATCAATATAAGCCTTGAGATCATACTCATTTAGAAGGAAGAAGATCCTTATCTTCCAGATAACATAGTTGGAAGCTCCATCCAACCTGTCCTAATGTCAAAGCCCGGTTGTGGCCATCTCAACAAAAAATATGTCAAAAATCTCCTCTTCCCTTCCGCTTAGTTGTTGCTCAGCTATACACACTCCCTTCTGGAGTGAGAAACTCAACTCACAACGATTGATGATCTGCAAGGGAAAACGAACTTCTTGAGATTAGAAGTTCCCTGAGGAAATTTTTTCCTTAGTGTGTGCTCTTCTTCCACCCGACGCTAGTTCTGCTCTAGCAAACTGCTGCAAAACTATTGCGTCCAGCTAGAGATCTGCTTTACAAGAAAATATTGGTTGCTACCTCTTCCTCTGGAATTTTTCGACTTGGAGAAATTGAGTTTTTTTGTTGCTCTCTCAAAAAAACTGATTTTCCTCAAGAAATATGGCCTCTTGGCCAAGGTGATTGTGATGCCTCTGGGGTTTCGAACTACTACCCACACTGAGCAGCGAAATACCTGCTTTGTTTGCTACTGAGCTCTCCTGCTGATAATTTGTGCTCTGATACCATGTAGAAATCAGAAACCCAAATACTATTGCAGCAACTGATGTTATTTCTTCTAATTGTTAATTTAATTAAACAACTTATCTGTTATTTCCTACGACAAATATCGAAATGAATACACTGCAACATCACAAATACACTGTGGAAGAAGATAAACACTGGAAGAAAATGCTAGCACACACACATAAAATAACACAGTTATTTTTGGACAATGTCTCCGGAAAAAACCAACTTGGGAAAATCACTGTAGCAGCGAAGAGTTTTATTATTATGGAGCAGTGAAATAATCTGAGTACAACTAGATGCCCAAATTGGCAATCCTACAGAGAAAAAATGGCTAGAAAAACTATTGAGAAAATTCCTAACTCCACAGGCGAATCCGAGCACTGACCTCTGCTCAAAATTGAGTCGTCCAAACTGCCTCTGCACAGTCACTGCGTCATACTAGCGAATCCGAGCACTGACCTTTGCTCAAAATTGAGTCGTCCAAACTGCCTCTGCGCAGTCACTGCATCACACTAGCGCAATTCCTGCGCCACTCAGCTTGGAATTGCTCCTCCTCAAGCCATCTGGTCAACTATTGTTTGGGAGACTAACTATCTTGCCCTCTAGAACCTCTGCCCAGCTTCCGGCTTTGAATCACCGCTTCTCCCCAGCAAATACTAATCTGCCTCAAGAGGCTACTTTGCTGCCTCTGGGTCAACCTCTCTATGGCACTTTTGCCTCTTTGCAAATGCACTCACTGTAACTGGAATGCCTCCTCCGACGTCACTGTCTCTGCCCCTCTCTCACTGCTTCGACCTCATTGAATCTCTCTCTAACAACAAACAACGACTACTTTGGAAATCGATTTCCCAGTAAAATCGAACTGCTCAATTGTATATTCTCCAAGCCCCATCGACTTCTCTTATAATCCTTTGTTGAGACTTCAACGACCAAAATTAAATCTTATCAATGGTTAGGATTAACTTGAAATTGATCCATGTGACTCTCTAGAACATTCACACGTTGACTTAATTAATTATGATTAATTAATCATATTCCCTAGCTTTATACTTAGGAAATATTTAAAAATTGACTAATAATCTAATTAAGTCATCTCTAGGTGGAATTTCCAGAAATGATTTCTCGGTTTTGGATATCTCATGTATTCTAGCCTCTCCACAAAATGTCAAGGCTAGAAAACATTTGATGCTACAAAAACGAACAGAAATAACTTACTCTCACCTCCTATATAGACGCATAGTAGGGGCTTCACCAAAACATCATCTTAGGGCTTGTACCACTGTCTCATGGTTTAATATCATCAAGCCGACCGAGGCAAACATGTGCAAACCCACAGTTAGACTCCAAAAATTCATCGCTTCATTTCTGTAGCTCTGATTTGAGTGATCTTCGAAGCATTGAAATCGCCACACCAAGCTCTATCACCTCAAATATTCTCATGCTTAAATTCATCATGGTTTTGGCCCAAACCCTGATGGAAACCCTATGCTTGGGTTCCAAGCCCACAAATGACTCTTGTGGCACTTTTCCCTCCAAACCTCGAACCCTAGGGCTTGGATTACCTCCCAAGCTACAAAAAATAAACACTCCCTCTTAGCGAGGGAGGTACATCCAAGACTAGGAAGTAACCATCATCATCCGGCGATACTAGCCCATCTGTCGTCTATCACTGCAGCAAACCCTATAGAATGAACCCAACAATCTCGGTAGTGCCTCTGCCTCATCTCATCTGAACCTGAAGATCCCAAACCTCCATAGGGTTGCTCCCTCTGAGCCTACATGATCTCCTCTGGCTCATTCCTGCAAGCACTCATCCTCCTGGATCAAATACCATACATGCAAATCTCTCCAATCTCGGATATGCAACATCACGATCCGATGAAGACTCTAGCTTGCCAATATCCAGTCCATCACATAAAGTCATCTCGATCAACCTGATCTTATCGATGCCAAAGCAATCCTCGAGTTGTCCCAACCATCCATGACAAATCAAGAGAAATCCATGATCACCTGGCTCAACACCAATCCACCATAACTCCCAGCCAATCTCGCTGCCAAGCCAGTTAAGACCACATCTCCATGTCTTCAGTTGAATCCTCTGTTCCACGATCTAGACACCCACATCTCCCTCTGAGTTGCTTTGCTATGCACACTCTGATTCACTCTCCCTCAAAGTAGCTCAAATATGCTCTAATACCATGTTGATTTTCCATAATCTTGAGTCTAGAATAGAATCTTAAAATCTCTGACGCTACCAAACCAAGAATCTCAACATAACTACTTTGCACAGTGTAATATAAACAATAGTAAATCACACATGCACAAAATATAGACAACCTTTTACATTTTTCAACCCAACATCGTTATATTAAACAACCTATAATACAATAGTCTAGGGCTCCTGTACTAGGGATAATGGCCCTCAATCATCCATTAGTGCAAGATACAAACTGGGGCTTGGTGTCAGTACATCGACAACCAATCTGCCCTCAACAAGATATTGTGACCATTTGGTTGATGCAGTAGACTCTCTCAGCGCCTCTCGGTCATTCCATATACCTTCCCAGTAATTCGGATCATTATTTGTAGCTCCTACCTCTATCAATGCTCCAAGTCCATTTGACCATTGAACCTCGCCTATCAATCTGCTCACTAGTTGATCGTTCATCCACCAACGCATCAACACATCGAGACTCCTGTCGAGTTGTTCACAGCTCCACTTGTGAACAACTCTCAATTTTCCCAGTGTTGCTCCTCAGCTACTTAGGGACTTCAGCCCACTATGGTTTTCCTACGCTGCTCCGATGAAAACCAACATAGGGCACGAAGGGTTGCCACCTATCACTGCAAGATGTCCATCTCCCACAATGAACACGGGCTAGGAGGACTGCCCATCATCTGCTGTAGAAGTTCTTCTCCACACATAAGTCTCTAGCTACTAAAAAATGTTCCTGGTTTATCAAACCCTTGAGCTCAACTGCATCTCTAGCAACCACTTTTGTCCATCAAAGTGTTGCACATCGGGCTACAACTTGGGCACTATCACATTGTCCTCCGACAAAATATAAATGCCCAATCCACGTTCACACTTATTCCACTCTCACGCTGCCCTCCAACTGTCCACGAGTGACCAATACATGTAGCATCTACACCTAGCTAGTGCATCCTCACACCTGGGAAATCCTCATCTTGGCTACTGACAGACTTCTCAACATGTCCTCACCTAGAACACTCATCCAACCATCATCAATCCATTAAGAGGCCATCTATAGCTCCTTTTGTTGGTGTCCTCTTGGCCTTGAATTTTGTGCTTCTAGGAGACTGGTTAGGGCACAACACTAGCTCTAACCCACTACTCCAACACTCCTTCAAGTACCCTACAATCTGACCAAATCACTGTAGAATTTGCCTCTTAGGAAAGGGCTCCTAACCACCCTAGTTAACGCCAACCTCATTGGCTTCCACAAGCTGCAAAGTCTATCATCCAATATGGTCTAAATCAAGACCCAACACAAGTCATTGATGGAGGAAATACATACCTTTCCACTGTTGTTCATGGGCAGAGTTCTAGTCACTAGTTAGGGCTCCCACTGTAACCTACAACAACCGAATAATCACGCCAAAAACTGACCTTAAAACATTCGGCCTCCTTTCTTCTCCAAGGTGAGTGATCTCGCTGCTTGAGGAGGAACCTACAACTCCATGTTAGGGTTGTTTTGACCCTCAAAACATCACCTACAAGCCTGCGGCCTAATCATGATAGAAAGGTCCCTCTCTCAGCCTGTTTCAGGAGGATTATCCTGCTATTTCTTGCCCAGAACAACCTTCAATGATTGTGACTCTCCAGCAAGTTACCTCGACCTTCTTTCCTATGAAAATTCGGCTAGCCCCGAATCCTATTGCAGCAACTGATGTTAATTCTTCTAATTGTTAATTTACTCAACAATATACTTGCAGTTTACTACGACAAATATCGAATCAAATACTTTGCAACCTTCACAAATAAAATACTGCGGAAAAAATAAAAACGCTGGAGAAAATAGATGAACACACAAAATACATCGTTATTTTTGGACCAATGTCCCCAGAAAAACCCAACTCAGGAAAACCGATGCAACAACTGAGGGTTTTATTATTATGCAGTAGTGAAATCTGAGTACAAGCTATGGATGTCCAAACTGGCAATCGAAACAGAGAAAAACTGGCAAAAATAACTAGTGCGGAAATTCCTCACTCCACAAACGAATCCGACACTGACCTCAGCGTGAAATTGAGTCATCCGCAACTGCCTCTACGCAGTCTCTACGTCGCCTCTCACTGTCTCGTCAGCGATTGTCTGGGAAACTGATTCTCCCGGCCTCTGGAACCTCTTCCCAGCTTCTGGCACTAAATCTCGCCTTCTCCCCAGCAAAACGGAATTTTCCTCTAAAGGGCACTGCGCTGCTTCACTGTGGCACTCTCTGCCTCTTTGCAAATGTACTTGCCGGATCTCGAAAACTTCCTTCAGCTTCACTATCTCTGCCCCTCTCTCACTGCTTTGATCTCATTGAATCACTTCCGGCAACACACAACTACTACTTTGGAAATCGATTTCTCAGCAAAATTGAATGCTCAACTGTTTTGGTGTGTTTTCTCCAATCCCCATTGACTTCTTATAATCCTCCATTGAGACTTCAATGGCCACGATTAAATCTTAATCGATGGCTAGGATTAACTAGAAATCAATCCATGTACTTTTCTAGAACATTCTCACCATTACTTAATTAATTAATCATATTCCTAAGTTTAGACTTAGGAGATATTAAAAACTGACTAACAAATCTAATTAAGTCGTCTCTAGGTGGAATTTCCGTAAATGATTTATGGGTTTTGGAAAATACATGTATTCTAGTCTCTCTACTAAATCTCGTGGCTAGAACACATCCGATGCTACAAAACCTAACACTCCCTCTTAGCAAGGAATGTGTTATAGTACTACAACTGCTGCCACAATACACTGTCTCGGCACCATCTCTTGTTACGTTGTTGATGTCTGGCTACTGCTGCCCACCAACTCTGTTAGTGCTGCTACTGTAACATCTGCAACTCCCTCTCATATGTTGTTGCTGCAATTGCAACATCTGCAACTGAGAACTATCCAAAATACTTAACAGTCTGTGTTCTGTATGACGCATCTGTCACCCAAGTCCTGACTGCTACTAGTCTTTGCACTGTCACTGAAGCCTCTGCGTTGCTGCTGACTTTGCAGCCCAGTACCTATCCGCTACTAGCCACTACATATGTCACTCTGGCATCTAACTACACCAACTGCCATTGGTCCATCATGTTACTGCAAGTTGTGGGCTCCCGTAGCAAGGTACTGATTCAAGAAGTGAACCTCCTCAAGAATCCTGCCCAGCCTGTAGCACTCTAGGGCTACATAACCAAGTCACCCCACCTCACTCCTGGAGTGATGTCTGCAAACATGGCGAAACCTTTCTCCAGCTTGGAGGACAACCTATTGATCTCAGCTTAAGCAGCCTGCTGGTCCTGTTTCTCCCCTTGTCCTTCTTCGTGAGAGGACACTGAATGTTGTAGTGGCCTAGCTCGCCACACCTGAAGCACTTGACCTTCGACAGGTCCTTCTTCTTCCTACGCTCCCCTTGTCCCTGACTGGGACGCTTCGATGCGAGGGTCACATTCTCCTCTTTCTGCATACAGGTACATCTTAGCTTCTCTTCTAAGTACATCTTCTGTCGCTCGAAAGATCCTTGGTATCGCGTGGATAGAGAGTCCCACATCTCTTTGGCTGTTCCTAGGGCCGCTATTTGAGATACCACATGATCCCGAACTCCATCAAGGATCAATCTCTTTTCCTTCGCCATCTCCTTCTTGTACTCCTTCAACTAATCTGGATCTATGGGGACCGCTACCACATTATCGATAAACGATTTGAGATCGTACTCATCCAGACGGAAGGAAATTCTTTCCTTCCAGATCACATACTTGGAGACTTCGTCCAACCTATCCTGATCTCGTAGCCCGAGTGTTTCCATCTCAACAAAATATGTCGAAAACCTCCTCTTTGTGAAATTTTCACTATGAAAATTATCACTGTAGTAATTGATTTATTTTGCCTACTTATTTGATAAGTTATTTACAGATGCTACAGTAAACTTTGAAATAAATACAGCTGCAGTACTTCACTCTAATCAAAAGTAGAAGAACAAAAATAACACATATAGCACAATAGAAACAACCACATGAACATAGTTATTTTTGGATAATTGTCCTCGGAAAAACCCAATGTGAGAAAACCGATGTAGCAGATGAGGGTTTGTATTTAACTTCAATAGTGAAAAAATCATTTAGAGAAGTCATGACGAGTAAAATAAAATAGCATACACCTGATGTGAATTTTCCGGACAATTCGAGAGAATTCTCGACACATGGGATGACCTCATGCACCCTCTGCGTCAATCTCCATAGCCTCTTTGCGCAGTCCCTACCTGGACTACGTAAGCCTGTGTGGAGGGCTAGTGTTGATGCTTAGAGCTGCCTTCCCTGCGTCCTTCTGCCTTTCTTCTTCTCCGTCTCTGCTAAATTCTCCCTCCTCCTTCTGTTTCTGCAACCCCGCCTCTACAACCTCACCCACTGAAATCGAATTCTCTTGATTCAAAATCCATTTCCTTCAGGCACTGAGAATGTGCCCAGCGTGATTTCCAAATGACCCTCAAGCCTTCTCTTATTGTCTTCTCGTTGATGGATCAACGACCCAGATTATATCCTTAATCAATGGCTCAAATTAAAAGATGACTTGATCTTCGTTTTCTAGAAGATTCACTCTGCTTTATTAATATCCTTTAATTATTTAATTTCCCTAAGTTTAGACTTAGGGATCACATTAAAATAATTATTATTTTAATAAAGCAAAATCCGAGTGGAATATTGTTGTCCAAGCCTCTCCTCAAAATTTGAGACCTGGAACACTTTCCGATGTTATAAAAATCAACACTCCCTCTTAGCGAGCAAAGTGTTCAAGCGAGGTACCAATTGTACTACTCTGATTCTAAAGCATCTGCTAGGTTGCTAATGTCCTAGTTGTTGCCTCTCAACTCTGCATTGTTGCCTTTTGTACTGCTGCCTGTGACACTTTCTCTGCCATTACCTCATTTGTATTGCAGCTCCCTCTATCTCTGTAGACCACCTGTTCCTTTACTGGAAAGGGTTCTCGACCATCCCCATCTTTTCTTTGAAGTAAGTAAACTTAATCTTACTCTGCCTTGGTGAGGATATCTGCCAGTTGTTCTCTTGTAAGAGTGTACCTCAACTGCATTGCTCCTCGTTGGACGTAGTCTCTGATGAACTGGCACCGAATGTCAATGTGCTTCGATCAGTCATGAAACACAGGATTCTTAGAGAGCTTGATGCAACTCTGATAATCACACATAATTACGGCTAGTTCCATCCTCTTCTTCAGTGAGTTCAAGAGTTGTTTACGAAGCCATATGGCCTCACACGAAGTTGTGCTTGCTGCCATATACTCTGCCTTGGCTGAGCTTAGTGCGACGAATTTCTTTTTCCCACTGCACCAGGAAGTCATTCCTGATCCGAGACTGAAACAGTACCCACTGGTACTTTTCTGATCCACTGTGCTTCCAGCCCAATCTACATCTGTAAACCCACTCAACTAGAATTCATTGCCCTTGGTGTATTTCAACCCATACTCTATTGTCCCCTTCAAATATTTGTGAACATGTTTGGTTGCTGCCTAGTGAGCCCCCCTTGGTTCCACCATGAACTGACTGAGGGTATTCTCTGCATAACAGATGTCTGGTCTAGTGTTGACCAGGTATATCAATGACCCGATGAGTTGCCTACACAAGGTGGGATCAGCTTCATCATCCTCTGTCATGTCTATCTTCTTCCAGTTTGTAATCATTTGCGTAGCCATGGGTCTACAGTCTTCCATCTGAAACCTCTTCAGGATTTATGTAGTGTATCTTCCTTGCCAAGGAATATTTATCTCTTCTACTGCCAGACTTCCAAACCAAGAAAATAGTGCATCTGCCCCAGATCCTTCATGTCGAATTCGGTAGCTAGATTTTCCTTGCAGTGTTTGATGAGCTTAGATGATCTAATAAGGAACAAATCATCTACATATAATAACAAGATTAGCGGCTCATCCCCTACTCTCAAGTAGTAGAGGTTGGGATCTACGTCACTCTTGATGATTCCCATCTTCTGCAAGTATCTATCAATTCGCCCAAACCATGCTCCAGGGGCTTGTTTTAGACCGTACAGGGGTTTCTTAAGCCTGCAAACATGAGTCTTTTGCTCATGTGTCTCAAAGCCCTCTGGCTGTTCTATGTACACTTCCTCTTCTATCGCCCCATTCAAAAACGTTGTCTTGACATCCATCTGGTGAATCTCCCATCCCAGTTGCGTTGCTAGAGAGATGACAGATCTGATTGAAGTGTACTGAGCTACAGGGGCGAAGGTTTCCTCATAGTCGATCCCTTCTTTCTGTGCATACCCCTTAGCCACAAATCTGGCCTTGAACTTCTCTATGTTGTCATTTGCAACATACTTGATCTTGTAGTTCCACTTTGATCCTACAACTGATTCGTCCTGTGTTGTAGGGACTACTTCCATACATCGTTTTTCATGATGGAGCTATACTCCTCCACCATGGCATCTACCCACACCTGATGTTGAGCTGCCTCCTGAAAACTAGAGGGTTCTGCGACCTGAGCTACTAGTGCTTGGTATTTGTCAGGTTGCCTCTGTACCCTCTTCCCATCTCTAGGGGTTCCAACAAATTCCTCTGCTTGTTGATTTCTATAGCATCAGAATGTGTTCTAAGTCTCATTTTTGGTAGAGAGGCTTGGACATCAATTATCCAGAGAACCCAAAAATCGTTTGTGGAAATTCCACTCGGGTATGACTTCATTAAAATAATTAATTATTTTAATACAGACCCTAAGTTTAAACTTAGGGAAATTAAATAATTAAAGGGTATTAATAGAGCGGAGTGAGAATCTTCTAGAAAACGAAGATCAATTCATCTTTTAATCTGAGCCATTGATTAACGATATAATCTTGGTCGTTGATTCATCAACGAGAAGACTATAAGAAGAGACTTGAGGCCCATTTGGAAATCAAGTCGGGGACATTCTAAGTACCCGAAGGAAATCGATTCTGAAGCAAGAGAATTCGATTTCAATGGGTGAGATTGTAGAGGCAGGGTTGCAGAAGCAGGAGGAGGAGGGAGAAGTCAGTTATCAGGAAGCAGAAGTCAGGAGGATGAAGGGAAGGGTGAGTTGATCAGCAGCCATAACCCCTCCACACAAAATCACGTAGTCCAGGAAGAGACCGCGCAGAGCTCTCACGTTGGATGATGCAGAGGGTGAAGGAGGTCACCCCGAGGCTCTGAAATTTGTTTGGAGGCTCCAGAAAATTCAGTCAAGTGTTTGCAAATTTTTCTCTGCTCATCAAACTCTTGTAAATGTACTTTCCATTTCTGAAGATAAATATAAAACCCTCATCTACTGCATTGGTTTTGCCACATTGGGTTTTTCCGAGGACAATTGTCCAAAAACAACTGTGTTCATGTGATTGTTTCTATTGTGCTACATGTGTAAATTATCTTTTTGTACTTATGCTCTTAATGATAGTGAAGATCTGCAAATGTGTTTATTTCAGAATTTACTGAAGCATCTGTAAATAATTTATCTCATAAGTAGGAGAAATAAACCAAGTATTGCAGAAATATTTTCCTTGAAAATTTGACATGGTATTAGAGCGAAGGGCTAAAAACAGGAAGGGAAGATCTGCCATGGACCAAAGTTCCATCAATCGGAAGGGTTCACGCAGTGAAAAGGACTCATGCAGTCCTCTAGAGCACGCAAAAATGCAGAGAGAACACGACATGAAAGTGTTGGCATCCAGACTAGAGGAGGACCTTCCTTGTGTGTCGAGCACAGCTTCTCCAAGTGTTTGGTATATTGACAGTGGAGCATCTGCTCATATGACAGGGGTTCGAGAATGTTTTTCGAGCTACCAAGAAGAACAGATGAATTTCCAGATAACTATGGGAAACAAGGCAAAATGTACCCGCATCGAGAGAGGTACTGTAATATTTCAGACCGAGAATGTCAACAAGATTCGAGCCACGAATGTTCTGCATGTACCAGGGTTAGAGATGAACTTACTCTCAGTGTCCCAACTTCAGAACAAGGGCTATGATGTATACTTTATTAGAGATTAGGTGTATGTCAAACACCCTAGCTGGAGCACAAAGGCACAAATCGGAGTAAGGAGTCACAAACTGTATAAGCTTCAGCCTGAATCTCCGGTGGCCCTGATTGGCAGTACAAACAACAAAGATCTGAATGAATTATGGCACAGAAGGATGGGGCATCTTCATCATGGAGCCTTGGGGATTCTCAAAAGCACTATCATAGGGGCTCCTGAGCTCAGCACGAAGAAAGACGAAGTTCGCAGGGGGGATGCATACTAGGGAAGTACGCTAAGGCAACATTTCCAAGAAGCAGCAGCAGAGCCAAAAGTGTATTAGAGTTAATACACTCTGACATTTGCAGTCCAATGTCCACAACTGCTCTCAATGGGGCAAAATACTTTGCTACCTTGATTGATGATCATTCCAGGAAAACTTGGATCTATTTTCTGAAAATCAAAGATGAAGTCTTTCATCGATTCAAAGATTTCAATGATTGGTGGAGAACTCTACAGGAAAGAAGATCAAGAAGTTGCGGTCAGATAACGATGGAGAATATATCGATAAAGACTTCACAAATTTCTGTGCAAGAGAAGGGATCCAGAGAGAATAGATAGCTCCATACAATCCAGAGTAGAATGGAGTTGCAGAATGGAAGAATCGGACCATAATAGAGGCTGCAAGGGCAATGCTGTACGACCAAGATATGCCCAAATTCTTATGGGCAAAGGCCTGCAATACAACAGTATATATTCAGAATCGAGTTCCTAATAGAGCTTTGGGGAAGGTAACTCCCGAGAGTGTGTTCACAAGCAGCAAGCCAGAAGTGAGCCACATCAGGATATTCGGTAGCATGGTGTACTTCCACGTTCTAAATGAAAAGAGAAAGAAGTTGGATCAAACTACAGAAAAGGGTTTTATGATGGGCTATAGCGAGAATGCAAAGGCATATCGCATCTATATTCTAGAGAGCAGGAAAATCGTGGTAAGAAGGGATGAGAAATTCCTGGAGGAGAGAGCCTTCAGGAAATCTCGAAAAATGGCCACAGATACCCAGATTGAGGAAGATCCACTGGTACAGCCTCAATGACCTACAGAGGAGAATTCAAGTGCCTCTCCAAGGCACAATGACTCTGAGGAGAGCTCCTCCGAAGAAGAACAGGAGGAAGAACAGGTAAGACCACCCACAATTGATGGGAGACCGAGCAGAGAACTTCAACAAATTTTTAAGGATGCAGAAGAATTTGTTGGAGCTCCTAGAGAAGGAAGAGGATAAGGAAACAACCAGATAGATATCAGGCACTAGTAGCTCAAGTTGGTGAACCATCTACCTTTTGGGAAGCAGCTCAGCATAAAGTATGGGTGGATGCCATGGTGGAGGAGTATAGCTCCATCATGACAAATGATGTATGGGAAGTAGTCCCTAGACCTCAGGACAGATCAGTTGAAGAATCCAGATGGATCTACAAGATCAAATATGCTGCAGCTGGCAGCATAGAGAAGTTCAAGGCAATATTTGTAGCTAAGGGGTATGCACAGAAGGAAGGCATTGATTATGAGGAAACCTTCGCCCCAGTAGCTCGATACACTTCTATCAGGTCCGTCATCTCACTGGCCGCGCAGATGGGATGGGAGATTCACCAGATGGATGTCAAGACAGCGTTCTTGAACGGGGTGATAGAGGAGTAAGTGTACATAGAACAACCAGAGGGCTTCGAGACACATGAGCAGAAGACTCATGTTTGCAGGCTTAAGAAAGCCTCGTATGGCTTAAAACAAGCCCCTAAGGCATGGTATGGATGGTCTGATAGCTATTTGCAAAAGATGGGGTTCGTCAAGAGTGACGTAGATCCCAACCTATACTACGTCAGAGTAGGAGATGAGCCACTTATTCTTGTAATTTATGTGGATGACCTGTTTTTGACCGGATCATCCAAGCTCATCAAGGACTGCAAGGAGAATCTGGCAACAAAATTCGACATGAAGGACCAGGGACAGATGCACTATTTTCTTGGATTAGAATTCTGGCAGCGAAAAGGGGAAATCTTCTTAGGACAAGGAAGATACACGACAGAAATCCTGAAGAGATTTCAGATGGACAATTGTAGACCCATGGCCACGCCAATGATTACTAACGGAAGGAGATAGACACGTCGGAGGATGATGAGGCTGATCCCACCTTGTACAGACAGCTTATCAGATCATTGATGTATCTGGTCAATACTAGACCAGACATCTGTTATGCAGTGAATACTCTCAGTCAGTTCATGGGTGAACCAAGGAGGGCACACTGGGTAGCAGCCAAACATGTTGTCAAATACCTGAGAGGGACAATCGAGTATGGGCTGAAGCACACCAAGGGTAATGAGATCCAGTTGAGTGGGTTCACAGATGTAGACTGGGCTGGAAGCACAGTAGATCAGAAAAGTACCAGTGGGTATTGTTTCAGTCTCGGATCAGGAATGACCTCCTGGTGCAGCAGGAAACAGAAGTCTGTAGCACTAACCTCAGCCGAGGTAGAGTACATGGCAGCAAGCACAGCTTCGTGTGAGGCCATATGGCTCCACAAATTACTCTTGAACCTAATCAAGAAGCAGATAGAACCGGTCGAGATTATGTGCGATAATCAGAGTTGCATTAAACTCTCTGACAATCTTGTGTTTCATGACCGGTCGAAACACATTGACATTCGATGTCACTTTATCAGAGACTATGTCCAGAGGGGAGCAGTACAGTTGCGATACACTCCTATAGGAGAACAGGTGGTAGATATCCTCACAAAGGCACTAAGTAAGATCAAATTCACTTACTTCAGAGAGAAGATGGGGATGGTCGAGACCCCCTTCCATTAGAGGAAAGGGTGCTCTTCAGAAGAAGAGGGAGCTGCAGTACGGATGCTGCAGTGGCAGGGCTGCAGTACAGGAAGCAGCAACGTAGAAATGAGGGGCAGCAGCCAGGACAACTTCAGCGTAGCAGATGATGTAGAGTCAGAGCAATACAGCGGTATCTTGCTTAAACACTTTCCTCGCTAAGAGGGTGTGTTGATTTCTATAGCATCGGAAAGCGTTCTAAGTCTCATTTTTGGTCGAGAGGCTTGGACATCAGTTATCGAGAGAACCCAAAAATCGTTTGTGGAAATTCCACTCGGATATGACTTTATTAAAATAATTAATTATTTTAATGCAGACCCTAAGTTTAAACTTAGGGAAAATAAATAATTAAAGGGTATTAATAGAGTAGAGTGAGAATCTTCTAGAAAACGAAGATCAAGTCATCTTTTAATTTGAGCCATTGATTAACGATATAATCTTGGTCGTTGATTCATCAACGAGAAGACTATAAGAAGAGACTTGAGGGCCATTTGGAAATCAAGTCGGGGACATTCTCAGTACCCGAAGGAAATTGATTCTGAAGCAAGAGAATTCAATTTCAGTGGGTGAGATTGTAGAGGCAGGGTTGTAGAAGCAGAAGGAGGAGGGAGAAGTCAGTTATCGGGAAGCAGAAGTCAGGAGGATGACGGGAAGGGTGAGCTGATCAGCGCCCATAACCCCTCCACGCAAAATCACGCAGTCCAGGAAGAGACTGCGCAGAGCTCTCACGCTGGATGACGCAGAGGGTGAAGGAGGTCACCCCGAGGGTATGAAATTTGTCTGGAGGCTCCAGAAAATTCAGCCAGGTGTTTGCAATTTTTTCTCTGCTCATCAAACTCTTGTAAATGTACTTTCCATTTCTGAAGATAAATATAAAACCCTCATCTGCTGCACCGGTTTTCTCACATTGGGTTTTTCCGGGGACAATTGTCCAAAAACAAGTGTGTTCATGTGATTGTTTCTATTTGGGTTTTTCCGGGGACAATTGTCCAAAAACAAATGTGTTTATGTGATTGTTTCTATTGTGCTACGTGTGTAAATTATCTTTTTGTACCTATGCTCTTAATGATAGTGAAGATCTGCAAATGTGTTTATTTCAAAATTTACTGAAGCATTTGTAAATAACTTATCTCATAAGTAGGAGAAATAAACCAAGTATTGCAGAAATATTTTCCTTGAAAATTTCACACTGCATCCCTCAGAATTTGTTGGAGTTCTCTGCTCGGTCTTCCACTGGTGGTGGGTGGTCTTACCTGCTCTTCTTCGGAGGAACTCTCCTCAGAATCTTTGTGTCATGGAGAGGCACTCGACCCATCCACTGTAGGTCGTTGAGGCTGTACTAGTGAATCTTTCTCAATCTACGTATCTGTAGCCATTTCCCGAGATCTTCTGAAGGCTCTCTCCTCCATGAATTTTACGTCACACCTTACTACAACATCCCTGTTTTTCGGAATATAGATGCAATATGCCTTCGCATTTTCACTATAGCCCACAAGATAATACTTCTTCGCAGTCTGATCCAACTTCTTCCTCTTCTCATCTGGTACGTGGTAATACACCATACTGCCAAATATCCTGACATGGCTCACCTCAGGCTTGTTGCCTGTGAACACACTCTTAGGAGTTACCTTCCCCAAAGCTCTATGTGGCACCCTGTTCTGCACATACATAGTTGTATTGCAGGCTTCTGCCCACAAAAATTTGGGCATGTCTTGGTCATATAGCATCGCCTTTGCAGCTTCTACAATGGCCCTATTCTTCTTTTCTGCAACTCCATTTTGCTCTGGATTGTATGGAGCTGTCCATTCTCTCTTGATGCCTTCCTTTGCGTAGAAACAGGTGAAGTCTTTATCGATATATTCTCCACCATTATCTGATCGCAACTTCTAGATCTTCTTTCCGATTGAATTTTCTACCAGCGCCTTGAATTCTTTGAAATGCTAAAAGACTTCATCTTTGGTTTTGAGAAAGTAGATCCAAGTTTTCCTGGAATGGTCATCAATGAAGGTAGCAAAATACTTTGCACCACTTAGAGCAGTGGTGGACATTGGACCTCAAATATTTGAGTGTATCAACTCCAATACACTCTTGGCCCTGCTGTTGTTTCTTGGAAATGTTGCCTTGGCATATTTCTCTAGTACACACCCCTTGCAGACCTCATCTTTCCTTGTGCTGAGTTCTAGAGCTCCTATGACAGTGTTCTTCAGAATCTTCAAGGTTCCATGATGTAAATGTCCCATCCTTCTATGCCATAATTCATTCAGATCCCTTTCGTCGGTACTGTCGATTAGTGCCATTAGGGACTCAAGATGGAGCTTATATAACTTATGGCTCCTTACTCCAATTTGTGTCTTTCTTTTCCAGCTTGGGTTTTTGACATAAACTTTATTTCCAATAAAGTATACGTCATAACCTTTATTCTGGCCCTAAGACACCGAGTAAATTCATTCCCAAACTCGGTACATGTAGAAAGTTTGTAGCCCGAACCTTGTTGCCAAATTTTGTTTGAAATATTATGGTACCTCTTCCAACGGGGGTACACTTGGCCTTGTTTCCCATTGTGATCTGAAAATTCATCTTCTCTTCTTGGTAGCTCGAAAAATATTCTCGAACTCCTGTCATATGAGTAGTTGCTCCACTGTGAATGTACCAAACTCCTGGAGAGGTCGTGCTTGACACAAGCGAAATCCTCCTCTAGTTTGGATGCCGGAACAAATATGTCATGCTCCCTCTATTTCTCTATGTGCTCCGAGGAACTACGTAAGTCCTTCTGAGTTGTGTCACTGTCGAAGTCTTTCCATTGCAGAACCCTCTTTTCTGTCTTTTGCCTTTTAATCTGATACCATGTGAAATTTTCACTATGAAAATTATTACTGCAATAATTGATTTATTTCGCCTACTTATTTCATAAGTTATTTACAAATGCTTCAGTAAATTTTGAAATAAATACAGCTGTAGTACTTCACTCTACTCAAAAGGAGAAGAAAAAAAATAACACATATAGCACAATATAAACAACCACATGAACACAGTTATTTTTGGACAATTATCCTTGGAAAAATCCAATGTGGGAAAACCAGTGCAGCAGATGAGGGTTTGTATTTATCTTCAGCAGTGAAAAGATCATTTACAGAAGTCCTAATGAGAAAAATAAAATAGCATACACCTGATGTGAATTTTCCGGATAATCCAGAAGAATTCCCGACACACGGGATGACCTCCTGCACCCTCTGCGTGAATCTGCGTAGCCTCTCATCGTAGTCATTGCCCCAACTGCGTAAGCCTGCATGGAGGGCTAGTGTTGTTGCTCAGCGCTGCCTTCCCTGCATCCTTCTGCCTTTCTTCTTCTTTGTCTCTGCTGACTTATCCCTCCTCCTCCTATCTCTGCAACCCCGCCTCTACAAACTCGTCCACTAAAATCGAATTCTCTTGCTTTAGAATCAATTTCCTTCAAGTACAGAGAATGTGCCCGACTTGATTTCCAAATGACCCTCAAGCCTTCTCTTATAGTCTTCTAGTTGATGAATCAACAACCCAAATTATATCCTTAATCAATGGCTCAAATTAAAAGATGCCTTGATCTTCATTTTCTAGAAGATTCGCACTTTGCTTTATTAATACCCTTTAATTATTTAATTTCCCTAACTTTGGACTTAAGGATCACATTAAAATAATTTTTTTGTTAATAAAGCAAAATCCGAGTGGAATTTCCACAAACAATTTCTGGGTTCTCTGGAATAATGTTGTCCAAGCCTCTCCTCAAAATTTGAGACCTGGAACACTTTCTGATGCTATAAAAATCAACACTCTTCCCTTCTTCTCAACTGCTGCTAGGCTCTATGCACTCCCTGCTGGAGTGAGTAACTCTACCCACAACGATTGTTGATCTGCAAGGGAAATTGAACTTTTGAGACTAGAAGTTCCCTGAGGAAAATTTTCCCTTAGCGTGTGCTCTTTCTTCCACCAAACGCTATTTTTCTATAGAACACTGTTGCAAAATAACTGCGTCCAGCTAGAGATCTGCTCTACAACAACAATACAGCTGCTCCATCTGCCTCTGGTAATCCTCAATCTGGAGAAATCGGATTTCTCTGTCACTCTCTCAGAGAAATCGATTTTCCTCAAGAAATTGACCCTCTTGGCCAAGGAACTACATTGCCTCTAGGGGTTTCGAACTGCTGCTCAAACAGAGCAGCGAACCTCCTCTTTCCTTTTGTTACTGAGCTCTCCAACTGATCAACTACCCTCTGATACCATGTGAATATTCGGCTAACCCCGAATCCTATTGTAGCAACTGATGTTAATTCTTTTAATTGTTAATTTACTCAACAATTTACTTGCAATTTCCTACAACAAATATGGAATCAAATACACTGCAAGCTTCACAAATAAAATACCGCGGAAGAAATAAAAATGCTGGAAGAAATAGATGCACACACACAAAATACACTGTTATTTTTGGACCAATGTCCCCAGAAAAACCCAATTGGGGAAAACCGATGTAGCAGCTGAGGGTTTTATTATTATGCAGTAGTGAAATTTGAGTACAAACTATGCATGCCGAAACTGGCAAAAATAACTAGTGAGGAAATTCCTCACTCCACAAACGAATCCGACACTAACCTCAACTTGAAATAGAGTCGTCCCCAACTGCCTCTGCGCAGTCTCTGCGTCACTCTATGTAGTCACTGCATCCCTCCGGCTCAGAACTGCATTACCTCTCATTGTCTCATCAAGTGTTGTTTGGGAAACTGATTCTCCCGGCCTCTATAACCTCTACCCAACTTTTGGCATTGAATCTCGCCTTCTCCCCAACAAAACAGAATTTGCCTCTAGAGGGCACTGCGCTGCCTCACTATCGCACTCTCCGCCTCTCTGCAAATGTACTCATCGGATCTGGAAATCTTCCTCCGACTTCACTATCTCTGCTCCTCTCTCACTACAATCTCACTGAATCACTTCCGGCAACACAAAGCTGCTACTCTGGAAATCGATTTCTCAACAAAATCAAATGCTCAACTATTTTGGTGTGTTTTCTCCAAGCGCCATCGACTTCTTCTTATAATCCTTCGTTGAGACTTCCAAAACAACGATTAAATCTTAATTGATGGCTAGGATTAACTAGAAATCAATCCATGTACTTTTCTAGAACATTCTCACCATGACTTAATTAATTCTGATTAATCACTCATATTTCATAAGTTTAGACTTAGGAAATATTAAAAACTGACTACTAAATCTAATTAAGTCGTCTCTGGGTAGAACTTCCAGAAACAATTTCTGGGTATTGGATAATACATGTATTCTAGCCTCTCTACCAAATATCGTGGCTAGAACACATCCAATGCTACAAAAACTAACATTTCCAGTTGTCCGGTCTCCTAAAATGGCCCTCAAACAACCCTTCAACCTTCGTTGGTCTTGTCCTCCTTGGTGCGGCCTTCAACAAAGATATTCCCTCTCCTCTACGAGCCTTTCTATTGTCTTGTGTTGCACCTAATGGATGAGGAAATAACCTCCTCTCACCTCCTATATATACACATAGAAGGGGCTTCACCAAAACATCACCTTAGGGCTTGTACAACAATCTCATGGTTCAATATCATCAAGCCGACCTAGACATACACGTGCAAACCCACACTTAGACTTTAAAAATTCATAACTTCATTTCTAGAGCTCTGATTTGAGTGATCTTCTAAGCGTTGGAATCGCCACGCCAAGCTCTATCAACTCAAATTTTCTCATGCTCAAATTCATCATGGTTTTGCCCCAAATCCCGATGGGTGCAAAACCCCATGCTTGGGTTCCAAGCCCACAAGTGACTCTTGTGGCGCTTTTCCCTCCAAACCCCTAACCCTAGGGCTTGGAGTACCTCCCAAGTTACCAAAAATCAACATCAACCAGCTCTTCCTCCTGTCCCTGTTGCTACGTCTAGTGAGAACCCCCGGATCTCCTACCCTTGAGGAAATATTGGTACTCGTCACTATACTGGATCCCTGTGACTGTCCTCCTGCTAGTCCCACTGGCTGCCCCTGCTGCTGGACTAACGAAACTTATGTTGACTGATTCTGATCTCTTGTAAGCATCTCTCGAGATTTCCTGAAAGCTCGATCCTCCATGAACTTTACGTCTCGTCTCACTACAATCTTCCTATTGCTAGGAATGTAGATCCTGTATGCCTCTGAGGTCTCCCTATACTCGACGAGAAACCCCTTCTCTGCAGTCTGATCCAATTTTCTACGTTTTTCATCTGGCACGTGGCAGTAAGCCACACTCCCAAAAATCCTCTAGTCACTCACTTCAGGCTTCTTTGTTGTGAAGACTCCTTCAGGTGTTTTCTTCCCCAATGCTCTATGAGGAGTTTTGTTCTGAATATACAGTGTCGTGTTACATGCCTCTGCCCATAAATATCTGGGAAAATCTTGATCATACAACATGGCCTTTGTAGCCCCAACTATAGTTCTTCTTTTCTGCTCCGCTACCCCATTTCGCTGAGGGTTATATGGAGTTGTCCATTCTCTTTTAATGCCTTCCTTCGCGCAAAAATCTATTTAGTTTTTATCAATGTGTTTTCCACCATTATCTGAGCGAAGTACCTTGATCTTCTTCCCTGTCGCATTCTCTACGAGAGCTTTAAACTCTTTGAACCGATCAAACACCTCATCTTTGGTCTTTAAGAAATCGATCCAGGCCTTTCTAGAATGGTCATCAATAAAGGTGACGAAGTATTCGCCACCACTAAGAATTCTAGTGGACATCGAGCCACAAATATCTGAATGTCTAAGTCCTAACATGCCATCTGCTTTGCTGTCACTTCTAGGGAATGATGCCTTCACATACTTCCCAAGTATGCATCCTCTCCACACATCTTCGTGCTCCGTACTAAGATCAGGAACCACTGTTACAATTTCTCTGAGCATCTTGAGTGCTCCATGGTGTAGATGTCCCATTTTCCTATGCCATAACTCGTTCAACTCCTTTCCACTGCTACTGTCACTGCCTATTAGTGCCAATAGAGAGTCGAGTTGCAACCTGTATAACTTGTTGCTTCGACCTCCAATTTGTTTCACCTTCTTCCAGCGTGAGTGTTTGACATACACTTTCTTCCATATGAGGTGGACATCATACCCCTTATCCTGCAATTGGGATATTGAAATCAGGTTCATACCCAATCCTAGCACATGCAATACATTAGTAGTGTTGGTGCTAGCTCCTGACTCCCTCTTAAAATCTATGGTACCTACCTCTCCATCTTGAAGTACATTTTGTTTTGTTGCCCATAGTAATCTGGAAGTCCATGTGCTCCTCCTTGTAGCTAGAAAAATATTCTCTAACTCCTATCGTATGGGTTGATCTCCACTATCTATATACGAGATACCAGGTGACGCTGATCCTGACAAGCAAGCAAATTCGTCTTCCAACCTGGAGGATAAATCTGAAGCTTCCTGACTGTTAATTTTGTCCATGGTCATGCTGAAGAATTTAGTGTGCAATTTCTCTTTCCTCCCGATGGTGATTTTGCTCTAGCAAACTGTTGCAAAACCACTGCGTCCAACTAGAGATCTACTCTGCAAAAATAAGGGGCTACTCCCTTTACCTCTAGAGTTATTCGATCTAGAGAAATCGAAGTTTTTTCGTCACTCTCTCAGAAAAAAAACGATTCTCCTCAAGTAACTCGATCTTTCTGCAAGGTGACTTAGTTGCCCTCTAGGGTTTCGATCCACTGCTCACACTGAACAACGAAACTCCTTCTATCTTTGTTACTGAGCTCTCCGGTTGATCATATCTTCTCTGATACCATGTGAAAATTTCATCTATTACAGCAACTAGAAAATATTCTTCTAACTGTAAATTTACGAATAAAATCACAACTACAATTTTCACAATAAAGTACTGCGGAAAATTAAACACTGTAAGCTGAGAAATTCTAGCACACACACAAGAACATTAACACAGTTATTTTTGGACAATTGTCCCCAAAAAACCAACTTGGGAAAACTGATGCAACAGATGAGTTTTCTTATTAATCTTCAACAACAAATATGAGTACAAAAATTTTAGATGCCCTACTGCCAATTGAGGAAAATACTGAGAGAAATTTTGTAAGAATTTTCTCACACCCCACAACAACTTTATGCCCCCGAGAAGGACACTCTGCCTTCACGCTGGAGCCTCTGCGTCACTCTCGATGCAGTGATTGAGCAGAGTTCCTGTGGATTTCGCTCTTCCTCACTCTACCTTTTCTAGAATCCATAAATCTTCCTTCTGAATTTCTGTTGCTCCCCTCTCTCACCTGCTACTCACCCTCTAGCTCTATCTCCTCTGTTGAATCACAACCATTGAGAAAATCAAATTGCCTGGGCAACTGAGTAAATGCACTGGTGTGTTCTCCATCTACCCAACGACGACTTCTTATCAATCTTCTATTGGAGCACCAACGACCAAAATTAAAACATAATTGATGGCCCAAATTAATTCTCTGTCGATCCGTATGAGTTTCTAGATGATTCTCACCTTATCTCAATTAATATTGATTAATTAACCATATTCCCTAAGTTTAGACTTAGGAAATATTTAAAAATTGGTTAATAATATAATTGACACACTTCTAGTTGGAATTTCCAGAAATGATTTATGAGTTTTGGATAACTCATTTTTTCTAGCGTCTCCATAAAATTTCGTGGCTAGAACACATCTGATGCTACAAAAACTAATAGGGTAATCATCTCACTTGAATCTTGTACCTTTCCCTTACAAGCTTACAAAGTAAATTTTTATTGAAAATCTTGAGTAAGTTGTGCTTGTTGATTTGCCTTGTCTATAGTAGAATATCATATATCAGGCCTAGCATTTATTTCATTTTTTATTCCTAACCTTTATTGTATTGAATGTTTATAGGCATTGGTCTTCTATGATGATTGGTGAAGCATGTGTAGATTGGGATACCCTTGGTGACAATCTAGGAGTTGGACCAAAGTGAGAGGAGAGTGTTGAGGTGACAATGGGTTCATCTCCTATGTGCTTACCGTTTAGCACCTTGACCAGGCCTTGCAAACGCTGCTAATTCAAGTGGTAACATGTCTTTGCTGATTTTTCCATTCATGCCAAACTTTTGGAGTGAACTATCAAAGACAAAAAAATGAGTAGTCGCGAGAGCTACAAATATTCAAGGTATATTACGCATTATTTTATCCCACATAACTATCACAAACTCTTTTATTATTTGTCTATATTGCCAAATAAGATTTCAATATATTTATCATAAGTAAAGGAACGCTTGAGCAAATCGTCGTGTTGGATTTGATATACATGGGGTGTAGAAGGAATGTGTTATTCATTGTATTAGTGTGCATGATAACCCTTTTACTTCGGACCAATGCATTTACGCACCAATGGTTGTGCTCTATTATAGAAATGCATCTTGTATTATTGTGATTTGTGATCCATTAATTGAATGGTATGGAAGACAATCACTATCATGGAAGTGTGATTAGTATTTTTTTATTTAAAAGAATCAGAAGTGCTTGGAAATGGTTCATTATAATTATGCATAAGTTGGTTTTTAGACATTGATACCTTGATGAGATAATTCAATTTGGCATATGATTGATGAATTAACATCAAACTAATGCATTTTAAGAAACTAGTTGAACGCTTCTAACTAGTCAACTTGAAATTTCCCTTACCTTATTTAAAATAAGAAAATAATATTGGTTGAAATCTTAATGTACCACATCTTTTAATAAAAATATTCGTTTTGCAATGGTTCTTGTGTTATAGACCTCTCCTGAAATTGGGCTATTTAAAAGCATCTAAGGAACAATGTACTCATGTGTGTGCTCGCTATTTTGTGTTTAGTTTTGACCATTGAATTTAACATGCAACTTGTCAATACACAAAAACACACATGGAATAACAAGGCACAAAAGAAATGACCATTCAACGAAGCAAAGATGTGCAAGGTATAATCAAGTCAACACATAAATGAGATTATTTCATTTTCCAAAACTTTGACACAATTGTAGCATAAGTAATCAAGTCACAAATTGTAAATCCTTCAAGAACAAAGCCTATTTAAATCAAGAGTTACTTGAGTTATTGACTCAAAATTGATAAGGTTGAATGGCTTTTAAATTCAAACAAAAAACCTCTGAATTTGTTATTCAAACGGAAACTTCTTGTTAAATAAGGAACTACCAAAAAATTAAGGAGGCCTTCCGCTAAAAGTGTCAAGTCATGGATAAATAGTTTCTTTCTCAAAATTAATGGTATGCTTTACATTGAAAGCATAAAGTCATTACAATCACATTTATCAGGAAGAACACTTTGAGATGCATGGTAGTATCCAAAACCCTAAGCTTTAATGTGACCAAAGAAAGCATCTAGAAGCAAGTGTTAGACAGTCACTTTCTCAAGCACACAATCTAAAAATGAATTAGAATAACAACATCTCTAAATGATTGTGTTGTTGATCGTCACAAGAAAATGAATATGATGGATAAATTGATCAAATCACTTAAACACAAAATAAGTAAAAAGGATCAAGATATGTTGACATTGAAAATTGAGAACATGAAGCAAGATAACCATGGTTGATGCTTCTTGTGACAAAAAAAACAAGCAGTTGATACAGATGCAACAAAAGATATCATTGATGAAGGCACTGTTGTACCTATTTTGTCACAAGTCCAAGGAAATAGTTGGGCAACATTTTTCAAAGTTCAGAATAATTAGCCAACCAGTTCTTATGTCATTGTAAACTCAGTTTCTGCAAATTGTAATGTAAATGACGCTAGTACAATCGTTTAATTATGTAACAACCTAGGTAAGCCTATGATTTTGGCGATGAGTTTCATCCTAGGATGTTTTTCGTTTCACATAATTATGTATGTTTCTAAATGCGGATAATCGGCAGATTTTTTCCCTCCAGCTTAAACCCCAAAACAAGGGTGGAATTTATTGACAAAGTCCTAGATAAGTCATTGTGTTTTTAGTCAAGTCTATTGTAAAAGTGGTTTTGGAATAATTTAAACTATTTGGCTAAATTATTTTATTACAAATAACTTGGTCTCTAAGAAACCAAATTCGCTCCCCTAGCCCCTCGTGTCCCGAATCCATGAATAGGACACAATTCGGTCGGACTCGTGTCCTTCCGATCATGTCCGATCGTGTCCCGATTTGTCGGACACAATCCGCGAAAAAAAGACCTCCGCGAACTTTAAAAGGGCGATTTGGCTCATTTGTTTTTTTACTTTGACATTTGTGAGTTTGCAAGGAGAAAAGGAGAATTTTCAAGGAGATTCAAGCAACACGTAGGTGCATTTTCTCTTTTTTTTGCATTCAATTTGTATGTGCATTTCTTTTACAAATTTGTGCAATTTTTATATATTTGTTTACAACATTCATGGATCAATCAAGGGCAACAGGGAAGGGGCAAAGGAAGGGGAAGGGGAAGAATGTCCCCATTGGAGATGGCCCTCCTATTCCATTTTCATTAGGGTCTACAAGTGTTCCCTCTATTGGAAGTGGGGTTGCAACAACAACTTCAAATTTTCAAGGTCTAGGGAAGACAACAACCTCAAAATAACAAATATCCATTGAGGAAATATGTCACAAGAGAGCAAGGGCCAAGCAACAAGATGAAGGGAGGAGGCAATGTTGCTTGGAAATGCAGCTATTGTAACAATCATTTCATGAACGCATATTACCATGTGAAAGCTCATTTGTTGGCTTTACCAAGATGTGGAATTGCAACTTGTACACAGGTTCCTTTATCAAAGAGGAAAGAAATGGAAAGAGACGCATATGCTGGTGTGGATAATGTGGCTGCAAAAACTAAAAAAAAACAAGAATGATGACCTGCTTCCATTCTTGAGGAAAAGCAGCAACAAGTTCCCATTTGAGAGTTCTAGTGGGGGGGAAACCGTAAAAAGAAAGGAAATTGCACTTGGTCCAATGGACAAGATTTTCCAGAAAAGAAATGGGAAGAGCTTGATCTCACCATTGCCTTTTTTTTTCTATCAGAACTTCATATCCTTAAATGTTGCACGCTCACCTCTATTTATTGAGATGTGTCGAGCTCTAACTCAAGGGGCTCCATCATGGTATGTGCCTCCAAGGTCAGAGAAGCTTAGAACCATATTGTTGACGAAGGCAAATAAAGAGGTGGACAAAATGCTTGAGCCTATTAAATTAGCATGGCTAACATCTAGGGTTAGCATTGTTTCTGATGGATGGACAGATCCAACACGACACCCACTCATCAACTTCATGGTGTCTTCCTTGAATGGTCCAGTTTTGTTGAAATCAGTGGATGCACTTGGCCAATACAAGGATACACAATATATGGGTGGATTGTTTATTAAAGTTATTGAAGATCTAGATGTTGATTCTTCTGTGCAAATCATTACAGATAATGCATTTGTTTGCAAGGTTGTTGGCATGATTGTGGAAGCTAAATATCCACAAATATTTTGGACACCTTGCATTGTCCATTCATTGAACTTAGAAATTAAATCTATTGCTTCTAATGTGCTTTGAATTGGAAGCAATATTGAGGATGCACGACATATCTGCAACTTTGTACAAAACTTTACAAATGCCCTCACTATCTACAAGGAGTACACCAATCTGTCATTGATGAAGATTGCGGATACACAGTTTGCCTCTTCATTCATCATGTTGAAGAGGTTGAGGGAGGTCAAGATCGCTCTTGGGGCCATGGTTATTTCAGATTTTTGGTCTTTTTGGAGAAAGAGAGATCAAGCAGCCTCAAAAAGAGTGAAGGACACAGTGTTAGATGATGCTTGGTGGGAGAGGGTAGATCTACTTATTCAAGTCATGGACCCTATCATTTCTTTGCTTCGATTTGCATGTACAGACCGACCCATCCTAGGAGAGGTTTATGAGGGATGGGATTCCATGATTGACTATGTGAGGAGCATTATTTTACAGAGAGAGTGCCCCGAGTATGAGACATCACCAGTGGCCTTCTTCACCACCATACAGGATATTCTTATCAGTAGATGGGACAAGAATTGCACACCTTTACACTGTTTGGCTCACTCCTTGAACCCAAAATACTGCAACCATGAGTCGCTGAATGGCGGACCTTCCCACAGATTCCCTCCTCACATGGATGTTGAAATCTCACAGGGGAGGAAGGATGCATTCAGGCGGATTTTCAGGATAGAGCATCCCTTGATGAGTTGGAGGATACCTTTGCAGATTTTTCCATTGGCACTGGTCGATTTGCAGCATATGATGTGATTAAATATTGGAGGGCTAAGAAGCCCTATTCTTAGTGGGAAACTCATGGGGCAACAAGCCCCCCTCTACAGTAGTTAGCCATGAGGCTCCTCTCTCAGGTGACTTCATCCTCTTGTTGCGAGGGGAATTGAAGCACATATGGGAATTTGTATAGTGTCAAGAAGATCAGGGTTGAGCAGTCCAGGGCAAAGACAATGGTGTATGTGCACACCAACCTTCGTCTTACTTACAAGCAGAGGGATGAGTGGTTTAAGGTAAGGAAAAAGACGTGGGATGTATTTCCTGATGATATGGGCATGGACAGCAGTGTTGACTTGGAATTAACCAACTTGGATCTCAATGAGCCAGTGATAGAGGCTGTCACATTTGATTATGGTGATACTATACAGGGTCATCCTCCACACCAGCAAATGCAAGGATGACTTTGGATACAAAGGAGGAGGATGCAGCAGAGGAGAGCAATGGTGACCATGATGATGAGTGCAGTGATGCTATTTTGATGATGAGGATTGATGACTCATGACTCATAAGCTACCTACTGCCTTGAGGCTTGTATACTTGTAGTTATTTTGTATTTGCTATTTCTATTTCCCATTGGCATTGTACTACCTATGTAACACATTTTGATTTTGATAACTTATTGAGAAAACTATAGTATCTTGTCTTTCTCCGATTGGATCATTCATGAATATGTCACAATTGTATTTGTATGCATAATGTTACTTTGTATCTTTGTAAAACTTACATCTAGATGAAGATCTATGTTTGAATCAATGAATATGTATGAATTTGTGTAAGAAATATAAATAAATAAATATATATATATATATATATATATATATAACGTGTCATGTTTTGGGGGGTCAATGTGTCCATGTCCGACACTTGAATTTTGGTGTCTTTCGTGTCTCGTGTCCCCGTGTCAGGTGACTTAGCTTGGTCTACCAGATAATATTGTGTCACAAAATTGGGTAAATATTATGATGGTCTATAATGAATGGGTATTCCCCCTTTGAGGGTTGAAATTGTAATTATTTGATGTAAAAAAAAATTATTGCATGGTCACTCACAATCAGATACCATGGCTAAAGTATTTGAAGGTGGAAAAATAATTAATCACCTCTTGTGTCAATTAATTAATTTTTCTAGCAAAATAAAATTAAATCCTAAGCCATAAAATTACTTAATTTAGAGTAAAAAAACAAATTCTTGAGAAATTAATTTCTCCAAGTGGAAAATGACCTAAAAATTCATGGGTCAAAAATAAGTTAATTTTTGGAGGTCCCCCACTAAGGAAAAAAGAATATTTTAAGAAAAATTAAGCCCTTGGACCTTGGTGGTTAAGTCAAAGTCAATTTTTTGAGGAAATTAATCGAAAAAAAATATTTTTGGATTAATAACTAAGAAACTGGATTCGCTCCCCTAGCCCCTCGTGTCCCGAATCCATCGAATCGAACATGATTCGACCGAACTCGTGTCCTTTTGATCGAGACACGATTGTGTCAGGATCGTGTCATAATTTGCTAGACACAGTCCGCGAAAAAAGACCTCCGTGAACTTCAAAGGGGCGATTTGGCTCATTTGTTTCTTCACTTTGACATTTGTGAGTTTGCAAGGAGCAAAGGAGGAGCAAGGAGAAAAGGAGCATTTTCAAGGAGATTCAAGCAACAAGTAAGTGCATTTTCTCTCTTTTTTTGCATTCAGTTTGCATGTGCATTTCTTTTACAAATTTGTGCATTTTTATTATTATTTTTTTTTACAGCATTCATGGTTCAATCAAGGGAAAGCAGGGAAGGGGCAAAGGAAGGGGAAGGGGAAGAATTTTCCCATTGGAGATGCCCCTCCTGTTCCAATTTCATCAGGGTCTGCAAATGTTCCCTCTATTGGAAGTGGGGCTGCAACAACAACTTCAAATGTTGGGGAAAACAACAACTTCAAGATAACAAATATCCATTGTGGAAATATGTCACAAGAGAGCAAGGGCTAGGCAACAAGATGAAGGGAGGAAGTAATGTTGCTTGGAAATGCAGCTATTGGAACAATCATTTCATGAGCACATTTTACCATGTGAAAGCTTATTTGTTGGCTTTACCAAGTTGTGGAATTGCAACTTGTACACAGGTTCCTTTAGCAAAGAGGAAAGAAATGGAAAGAGAGACATATGTTGGTGTGGCAAATGTGCCTTCAAAAACTAAAAAAAAAACAAGAATGATGACCCCCTTCCATTCTTGAGGAAAAACAACAACATGTTCCCATTTGAGAGTTCTAGTGGAGGACAAAAAACAAAAAGAAAGGAAATTGCACTTGGTCCAATGGACAAGATTTTCCAGAAAGAGAAACGAGAAGAGGTTGATCTCACCATTGCCTTTCTTTTCTATCAGAACTTCATATCCTTCAATGTTGCACACTCACCTCTATATATTGAGATGTGTTGAGCGTGAAAATTTGGTTACCCAAATCCTACTGCAGCAACTGATTAGATTTCTCCTATTTGTTATTTACTGAACAAATTATTTATGGTGTTACACAGTAAATATCGAAATCAAACGCACTGCAGCCTACACAACATTAAATACTATGGAAAATACAATACAGGAAAGCCTAGATGCACACACATAAGTACACAATTATTTTTGGACAATCGTCCCCGAAAAAACCAACTTGGGAAAACTGATGCAGGAACTGAGGGTTCTATTATTATGTAGTAGTAATCTGAGTACAAATCGTTGGATGCCCAAACTGGCTATCTGATATAGATAAAAACTGACAAAGAGATAGTGAGAAAAAACTCACACTGTCACTGGCGATCCGACACTGATCCGAGCTCTGGATGAGCTACCCTATACTGTCTCTGTGCAGTTACTGCGTCAACCTATGCAGTCACTGCGTCATAGCTCAAGGAACTGAGTCACCTCTCCTTTTGATATTCTGCCAACTGGAAACTCAACTCCCTGGCCTTCCGGATTCACACCTCGACTTCCCGCACTAGATCTCGATTGTCTCCCAGCAAAATAGCGGACTCCCTCTGAAGCTCTCCAATGCCTCTGTGTGGCATTGCGCTGCCTCTCTGTGTCACTCGATGTCTTCTCTTCCTTGAACTCCCTGGATCTGGAAACCTTCCTTCAGTCTTACTATCTCGGCCTCTCACTGCAATGAAATCACTAGATCTCTCTCTGGAAACTCAGCGCTGCTACATTGAGAATTCGATCTCCCAGCAAATTCGATCTCTGCAAATCTCAAGTGTGTTCTCCAAGTGCCCATCGAGTTCCTTTTTATAATCACTCGTTGAGACATCAACAACCATGATTAAATCTTAATCAATGCTAAGATTAACTTGAAATCAATCATGGTCTTTATTTAGAAGATTCGCACCTGTATAATTAATACCCTTTAATTAATCACATTTCCTAAGTTTAGGCTTAGGAATACATTAAAAATCATTAATTATTTTAATTAAATCATCTCTAGGTGGAATTTCACCAAACGATTTCTGGGTCTTATAGAATGCATGTGTTTTAGCCTCTCTGCAAAATCTTGAAGCTAGAGCACATTCGATGCTACAAAAATAAACACTCCCTCTTAGCGATGAATGTGCTCTAGTGTTGCAACCTACTAAAGCATCACTCTGATTCTACACCATCCCATGTTGCATTGCTGATGTCTGGCCTCACTGCCCACCAACTATTGCGCAACTTTGATTCTGCATTGCATCTGTGCTGCTGTTGACTCTGCATACTGCTGCCAACTACTGCATCTGCACTGCAACTCTGTTGCTACTGCCATTGCAACATCTGCAATTGTCTCTCATCTGCTGCTGCAATTGAGAGATGTCCACCATACTGAATCAACTGTGTTCAGTCTCATGCATCTGTCACCCGAGTCCTGAGTACTGCTAGTCTTTGCGCTGTCACTAAAGCCTCTGTATTGCTGTTGATTCTGCATTGTGCCAACTGCATTGTTGCCAACTCTGCTCTGCGTTGCTCAGTCTCTGACGCTACTAGCCACTACATCTGTCACTCTGGCACCAAACTGCACCAAATGTCACTGGTCCATCCTACTACTACTTATATTCTCTCTCGTAGCAAGGTATTGATCCAGGAGGTGGACGCCTAAAGGTCCTGCCCAGTGGTATCTCTCTGCGGCTACAAAAAAAAATCACCCCACCTCACCCCTAGAGGTATGTCGGTGATCATGGCAAACTCTTCCTCAAGCCTGGAGGACAACCTATCTATCTTAGTGGATGTAACTTGTTGATCCTGCTTCTCCTCTTTGTTCTTCTTGCTGAGAGGGCATTGAGAACTATAGTGGCCTAACTCGCCACATCTGAATCATTTGATCTTCGAAACATCCTTATTTCTTTTGCACTGCTCATGCTGCCTCTTTGATGTGAGGGTTGCATTCTCCTCCTTCTCGAGCTTCACCCCACAGCTGTTGTTGCCACTTATGGTGCTCTTCACCAAGTCTCACTTGATCTCTTCTTGTTGTAGATCAGCCCAAACTCTTTCCCAATCCGGAAACTTCTCTCTACCAAGGATACTCTGGACAAAGACTTGCCAGTCCTCTCTCAGGTGACTTCATCCCAATGTTGCGAACATCGGCATCGGGATAAAATCGGCAAGGCTCCTGAAAACCAAAAAATTGTAAAAATCGGGAAAATATCGGTAAAAATCGGCAAACATCGGCAAAATTAAGATACCATAAAAATATTTTTTTAAATCGGCAAACATCGGCTAGGCCAAAACATCGTGATTTTGAGATAAAATCGGGATGTTATCGAGATGTTCGCAACACTGCTTCATCCTCTTGTTGCGAGAGGAATTAAAGCACATATGGAAATTTGTATAGTGTTAACAAGATCAGGCTTGAGCAGTCCAAGGCAGAGACAATGGTGTATGTGCACACCAACCTTCGTCTTATTTACAAGCAGAGGGATGAGTGGTTGAAGGGAAAGACAAAGATGTGGGATGTCTTTCTTGATGATATGGGTTTGGACAACAGTGTTGACTTGCGATTGGCCAACTTGGATCTCAATGAGCCATTGCTAGAGCCTGTCACATTTGATGACGGTGATACTGTAGAGGGGTCATCCTCCACATCAGCAGATGCAGAGATGACTTTGGATACAGAGGAGGAGGATGCAACAGAGGAGAGCAGTGCTGACCATGATGATGAGTAAAATGACGTTGATTTTGATGATGAGGATTGACAACTCATGACTCATGAGCTACCTACTGCCTTGAGGCTTGTATACTAGTAGTTGTTTTGTATTTGCTATTTCTATTTTCCATTGGAATTGTACTACCTATGCAACACATTTTGATTTTGATGACTTAATGAGAAAACTACAGTATCTTGTCTTTCTCCTATTGGATCATTGATGAATATGTCACAATTGTATTTGTATGCATAATGTTACTTTGTATCTTTGTAAAACTTCATCTAGATGAAGATCTATGTTTGAATCAATGAATTTGTATGAATTTGTGTCAGAAATATCTAATTTTTAATATATATATATATATATATATATATATATATATATATAACGTGTCTTGTTCTCGAGGGTCAACATGTCCGTGTCCGACAACTTTGTGTCCTTCGCGTCTTGTGTCCCTGTGTGAGGTGACTTAGATTACTAACAAATGGTTTTTATGAGAAATTTGAAAATTCCTCAAAAATAAATATTTTCGATGACAGAGATTAAAAGATGATCAAGTATTTATCAACGGTCGAGATTATGTTGATGGGGATCAAGCCAACTAGTCGTTATTTTCCACTTGGAGGATTTATCTATAAATTAGAAGCCATTTGCTTCTCAAGTCACGAAGTGAAAGTTTTGACTTAGTCTATGTAATTTTGTAACGTTGGTGTTGTTCCACTACTTTGCTGGGAACGCTTGAAATATCATAATAAAAGACTTTGTGGTTTTGTTCATGGTGTTCTCTCTTTGATGATCTGTGGCATGTGTTGGGTATGTGCTTTCCTATACTGTGCCTAAAATTTTATAAGCTTGATTATTCATTAGATGGTGATAAGAACATTTTATTGGTAGATTTGGGGTCTATCTTAGGTGATCTGATTCGTCATATGTCTAACAAGTTTTGTTGAAGAAATATATAGAGTTTGCAGGTTCCTCAGCCCTTGGAATCCAAGTTCACAAACTTTGGAGGAGATCCGACCTTGTTTGGGCTCTGGGTATTTTATATGGTCTTCTTACTTCGGTAAAGCTGTGGGAAACACCATAAATTTTGAAACAAATATGATCCATTGTCGTTGTTCATCATTTAAAAAATTATTTATCAAAAATATTTCTATTTCCAAGAATTGTACATTTGTAAATTTATTTTTGTATAATAATATTTTTAACTAAATTTTTCTAATCCTTGTTTTACAACGACTGGGGTTTGGGGTTTATTTTTCATATTTTGTATATATTGGGGTTTTGGGTATTTTTTATTTTCATTTGTGCAGGGGAGATCCAAGTTATTTCAAGAAGATTTCTTGGGGTTTGAGCTAGATCTAGGCCCTTCAGGGTAAGATCCAGTCTCCAAATTTTTTGCAGGGCCAACATTGAAGCACTTTGCAGTAATTTGGGTGATTATTGAAGATCTGAAGCAAATAACAAATTTTCGTGAGGGTTTAAAATTTTTTTTAGGGCTTCAAGGCCCATCGTCCAACTTCAACCCTAGTTTTTGCCTTGTTTGGCCTAGCCGTAGCCCTAAAAGGGCCACAACCTCCCTGTTTTACCCCTTCCGTGAGGCATAGAGGCCTCGACCTCCTCTCTAGGCTAGACAAGAGCCCTTTTAGGGCTTGTCGTGGGCCTTTTTAGGCCTCCAAGGCCGGGTTGTAGGCTTCCTCGGTGCTCCTCCCCTCTCAGCCTACCCTCCATCCCCTTGACTCCCTCTTCTTCCTTCTCCTTAGCCCTCCACTTCGCCTTCTTTCATTTCCACCCTGCCTATCCTCCCTTTTGATGCCCTCTCCTCCTCTGCGATCCTCGTTTTCCTCCCTTTATCCTCCTTGGCCTGCCCTTTTCTCCCCTTCGCGTATCTCGTCCCCCCTTTCCTCCTAAGTCGCAACCTCTTAAAGGCCTGGTGTTGCCTTTCTAAGGCCTATCCTCCCCTGTCGCTGCCATTTGTGGGCTCCTCCCTAAGTCATATTCCTCTTTGGAGCTTGCAGCAACCTTATAAGTCCTCTCGACCCTTCCCATAGCCAAGCGACATCCCTTCTAGGGCTTGCTATGAGCCTCTTTGGCTCCTTCCCTTGAACCGCAGGCCTATGAGATCTTGCAGCTTCCATATCCCAACATTCTATTAGCCCTTGCCTTGTTTCGTTTTCCTTCTATCCCTCACTGTTTGGCTATCATTAATTTTCTGAGCTAATCTATTGGTTTTTCAGTGATTTTCAAGTGAATATTTGAGCTAACATTGGTGGATGTAGGTAGCCTAACCCTTGGAGAAGTTGGGCAAGTTCCTTCTGTGAAAATTCCTGAATCTACTTAACAGAAATTTCTACTGCAAAAATTTGGTTTACTTCTCCTACTTGTGTTTTTACATTTACAAGTTATTTTCAGAAATATTCAGAAAACAACGAAGTAAACACACTGCAGATGTACACATACATACAGATCAAGTACTGAAGAATTAAGCACACATGACAAAGGACACACAATATTTTTTGGAAAAATGTCCCCGGAAAAACCCAATGCAGGAAAACCGGTGCAGCAACTCTTGAGGGTTTTATTATTATGCAGAATTATGAATACAAACAACATCACCAGTAGTGGTTTTCCCAACAAAGAAAAACCCAGTAGATGTACCTCTATCTCCGGAGACAAAAAATATGGTTGATTCAATTCAGGATGAGGAACCCCATAGGTGTCTATGCAGTCACTGCGTTACACTTTAGTGTAGTTGCATCACCCTTTTTGGATCTGCTGAATACGGGCCCTTTCTGGCCCACTGAAACCCCAACGCTATAGCCTCTGTCTCTGCATCAGCCCCTCTTGGCCTGCATCACCCTTCTATGACTGCGTCAGCCTCTGCGCTAGCTCTGTGTGACCCTGGTTGGGTCTGTGTCACCCTTCCTAGACTGCGCTGCCTCTCTGGTACAGATCTACCTCTCTGCAATTGTATTCTCAGCCTCGAATCTGAAATCCATATGACGATCTGCCCCTCGCTACACTACAAGCTCACTCGAAAATTCTTAGCAAACCGCGCCCATAATTTCAACTTAGCTCAAGTGCTACCACTATGTGTGTGTCCTCCAACTGACCCCAAGCCTTTTTTTAATACTTTTCTCGTTGAACAATCAACGGTTGTGATCTAAGCTCTAATCAACGGCTAAGATTAGGAAAGACTTGATCCTCGTCACTTAGAACATTCTCACCCACATGTTTAAATTAATTCCCTTTAATTATTTAGTTTCCCTAAGTTAGACTTAGGGACTCTATTAAAATAATTAATTATTGGAAAACTTAAATTCCGGGTGGAATTTCTCCAAACGATTTCTGAGACTTGAAGATCTCATGTGTTCTAGCCCCTCCACGAAGTTTCGGATCTAGAGCACATCTGATGCTATCCAAAAAATCAACACTCCCTCGTAGTGAGGAATGTGCTCTAGCAACACTTCAATCCAGAAGCATTACTCTGATCCATGGCATCGGTCCTCTGTGTTGTTGATGCTCAGCTGCTGCCCCTCATCCACTGCGCTGTCGCCTTCTGTACTTTTGCCCATGACTCTGCCACTGTCACTGCCTCATCTGTACTGCAGCTCCCTCTCAAATGTTGCATCATGTTGCCCATAACATTGCCACTGCTAACTGCTGCACTTCAACTCAGTTGCTGAGAGTAAGAAACTGAAGAACATCACCCAAAGTACTGACAGACAAGTCAGTCTGGCTGTATCTTGATACCGAAGCACCCTCTGCTACTATTCTGCGGTGACTCTCTGAAGCACCCTCTGCTACTATTCTGCGCTGACCCTCTGAAGCTTTGCATTGTCTGCTGCTCTGCATTGCCTCTGTGTTGTTGTTGCCTCTCCTCTGCACTGCTCCAATCTTCAGCGTCCTAGCACTGCCAAAGTGCCTCCATGATCCTCTGCACCAACTAACTCCAGTCATCCTACTTCTATCATTAAGGGCTCTCGTAGCTCGTATGTGATCCAAGAGTTTGGGCACCTCAAGGATCCTGCCCCCCTCGCTGCAGTTCGAAAAAACTATTGATCAATGTCGCCCCACCTCTTCTCTCAAGGCACATGGGCACTCATAGCCACATCATCGCACTTTGTTGTTGTTGCCTTGGAATCTGAATCTTCCTTGCCCTTCTTCTTCTGAGGACAAGTATTGGAGAAATTTCCTAATTCACCACATTTGAAGCGCCGAACCTTTGAGAGGGCCTTCTTCTTATTCCCTTGTTGTTGCTTCTGTCCCTTAGATGCGACAGCAACATCTTCCTCCTCCTCCTTGATCTTGGCTCCTCCGCTGCTGTTGCCCATCTTGGACATTCTCCTGATCTCCTCTTGACGAAGAGTTGCCCACATATCCTCCCAATTTGGAAGTTGTGCTCTGCCCAAAATACTTTGGACAAAGTTCTCCCAATCATCGATGACTGCATTCAGGGCAGTCCTCACCATGATACCATCATCAGGAGTTGCCCCCATAGCAACCAGCTGATCTCAAATTGCCCTCAATCTAATAAGGGGTCGATTTCCTCTCCCTTCTGCATCTGAAATAGTTGTAGTTGATTCTCTAGAAGCATCTTCCTCTGGATGGAGGTGCCTTGATACAACTTGATCATCGTTGTCCACATCTCATTTTCCGTGTTCTTTTTGGAAATATGTGGGACCACATGATCCTTCACCCCATCCATAATCAAGCACTTAGCCGGTGCTTGATTTTCCTCATACTTCTTTAATGGATCAGCATTGACCAAAACGGCTACAACCCTCTCGGCATGATATTTGATACAATATTCGTCAAGGATTGACAGGAGTCTGGCTTTCCAGATGACGAAGTTAGATGCACCATCTAACCTGTCCTGATCCCTCAATCCATGTGAGACCATCTTTTCTCAAAATGTCGAAACGAATGTTCTTCTCCCTTCTTCTGTTGTTGCTCTCAACAAGAGACTGGATCTGGGTTTCTTGGTGATAAAAACCCTCTAGAGAATACACTCCTCGGACAAGTGATTTCCCTCCTGGAAATCCTCCACCAAATCTGTTGAATCAGCCCTCTCCAATCACTCCGCTGATCGGATCTCAGACTTCTTGGCTAGAATGTTTGCTAAGGAACTGTTTCCCCTAACTTTGTCAACCCTGCTAGACATTCTTCTACACCGACAGAAACAATGCCCCACCAACAACTTCGAAGAACAAAACTGCACCTCCATCCACGACAACTGGCACAACGTCACCCCCTCTCGGACTATGTCACCCTCTTGGGCCTACGTCCGCCTCTGTGTCAGCTCTGCATGAGATAGACAGGCTCTGCGACACCCCTGCTACGTCTACGCTGTCCCTCTAGAGCTGTGTTGCCTCTCCTCGATTTGTGTTGTCTCAGTCGCCTTCCTGCAGCAAAAACTTCGTCACTTCGTTGATGGCTTCAGTTCCCCTTGATCTGCAATAGCTCTGATACCATGTGAAAATCCTAAATCTACTTAACAAAAATTTCTACTACAGAAATCTAGTTTACTTCTCCTACTTGTGTTTTTACATTTACAAGTTATTTTCAGAAATATTTAGAAAACAACGAAGTAAGCACATTGCAGATCTACACATACATATTGATGAAGTACTGAAGAATTAAGCACCCATGACAAATGACACAATATTTTTCAGACAAATTTCCCTGGAAAAACCCAATGCGGGAAAATCGGTGGAGCAGCTCTTGAGGGTTTTATTATTATGCAGAATTCTGAATACAAACAAGGGCACCAGTAGTGGTTTCCCCAACAGAGAAAATCTCGACAAATGTACCTCTATCTTCAGAGACAGAAAATATGGTTGATTCAACTGAGGATGAGGAACCCCACAGGTGTCTACGTAGTCACTGCGTCATCCTTTAGTGTGGCTGTGTCACCATTTCTGGATTTGGTGAATACGAGCCCTTTCTGGCCCACTAAGACCCCAGCGCTGCAGCCTCTGGCCGTCAGCCCCTCCTGGCCTATGTCACCCTTTTGTGACTGCGTCAACCTCTGCGTTGGCTCTACGTGAGCCTGGCTGGGTCTGTGTCACCCTTGTTGGGCCTACGTTGCCTCTGTGTCACCCTTCCGGGACTGCGTTGCCTCTCTGGTACGGATTTGCCTCTCTGCAATGGTATTCTCGGCCTCAGATCTGAAATCCCTTTGCCAATCTGCCCTTCGCTACACTGTAAGTTCACTCGAAAATTCTCAGCAAACCGCGCCCCAGAATTTCGACTTAGCTCAAGTGCTACCGCTATGTGTGTGTCCTCCAACTAACACCAAGCCTTTCTTTAATACTTTTCTCGTTGAACAATCAACGGTCGTGATCTAATCTCTAATCAACGGCTAAGTTTAGAAAAGACTTGATCCTTGTCACTTGGAACATTCTCACCCACATGTTTAAATTAATTCTCTTTAATTATTTAATTTCCCTAAGTTAGACTTATGGACTCCGCTAAAATAATTAATTATTGGAATAACTTAAGTTCCGAGTGGAATTTCTCCAAACGATTTCTGGGTCTTGGAGATCTCATATGTTCTAGCCCCTCCACAAAGTTTCGTATTTGTGGTCAGAGCTAGAGCAGATCCGATGCTACCCAAAAAATCAACACCTTTAAGGCCCCAAGGCCTAAGGGTTTGATCTTTAAACCCTCTTATACTGATTGTTTTGCTACATTAGTCTTATTTCTTCCTAACAATGATATCTAGCTCATTAAATTGACAAAAAATTAACTCACACATTGTCTAATGCATTGATAAATCAATTGGAAAAATTGGGCACTCATAATTTGGTTTATTTCATGAAAATTGGGTGACTGTCATCAGTTCATTGAAGTTTGATCTATAACAGTGGCATTTGCATCATAAAAGGGCCTAACTCATTTAAAATCTTGTGCTTGACAAAGCGGTTTGGCATTTGGGCTTCGGTCATTTGCATATTGCATACATATGCATCTTACATTTTGCTCCTAAATTTCTCTAAAGTAATCTAACTCATGGTTGTCGTAAAACTCACTTATTGCTCATTTGGATAACATTGGAACATAAGTAACATAAGGCTTCTATTGTTCATGCTCCAATAGTTCATTGTGGAAAAGATTTGTTTCATTACTTAAGGTGATATTATTATCTAGCATTCGTAATATTGGATAAGGATACTATCTTGTCTCTTGTGAGTTTTTCATGATCTCTAAAGTCATAAGTTTGCACTAATACGCTCACTCTCTAAAGAACATTAATCTCAAGCAGCATTGTGTTGAATGATTTAAGTTATTTGGGCATCTTGTGTTACATCACTTGTCATGTGTGAGATCTAATTGTTTCCATCACTCTAATTGGCATTAAAATAACTTGTTCCAATTGCGTTTAAAGAATATCATTAAATGTCTCTTGAGAAATGGAGAATCTAATTGCTAATGGTTGTGATCTAATTACAATATTGGCATCTAAGATCTAAGTGTTCTAACCTTGAGAATTTCTTAAATATCTCGTGAATAATTGGCATTAAGGAATCTAATTGCAATTATTTGGAAAGCTTCTAATCTTATAAGAACATTGACAATTTTATTGTCTCTTTTGAGTAATTGTCATTGGCACTATATATTGTCTCATTGGCTAATCGTATAAAGTGGATAAGTGTTCTAGTTTCCTTACTTGTTATCACTGTCATCATTTCTTGATTATATCTTTGTGGATGGTATCTTTATCTTGAGCATATTAGTGAATCATTGTGAAGAGCATCTATCTTGTTGAGTATATCTTGATATCTTGTTGGCACTTGTAAAGTTGGCACATATTCTTATGGTTGAGATTGTCTCTTAAATACCATTTTTAAGTACTTATTGCCATAACTCAAGATCAATTAAGTACTTAAAGGAACACTAAACAATCTCACCTTAAGAATCACTCAATAATTTTGCATCAGCATCCTAAAACTAGCCTTACATCAATAATTTACCTCCAAGCATAAGTTTGGTTGATAGAAAATAGGACCACCTTTCTCATCTAGCTTGAGGAGCCTAGAACCTCTTTAGTGGTTAATACGATGACCTTGCAGTCGTCAGAGCTATAGTCTCTGCAACACTAGAAGAATCGGGTGGCTAGAACCTAAGGAGAGGTATCGTTAATCAAGCCTTTGTTTGCATCCCCTTGGCTTCTTTCTCACAATCTACTCTAGAGACTAGCTTCAAAATAGTTAAGAGGAAGGATACACTTAGAATAGGCATCTAATTAAAAGAAAACAAAATTCTTGCATCACACCTAAGTCATAGGATTTGCATAGCATATAGGATAGTTAAACATTCAAGCAACGGTTGTTCATCCGGTCACCTGGTTCATAATTGATCTAAAGAAATTAGTTGACTCCATAAGGCACTGGTCTCATTGATAATTAAATCTAATCCTTTAACTTGCTAAAATCAACCAAGTGGCTAGGCAATTCAGCCATGTCTCCCGGACTTGTTGGTTGCCAACAAATCTTGCATTTCTATCTTCCATAAGGACTACCCCCCATAGCTTGTTGTTGGCAAACAGTTCGAACAGAGAGGTTGGGGATCATAGTGAAATCCCCTAACCTGGGTCGTTGTTGCAGTGCCTATACAATTTGAGCAACAACAAGAACCATTCACATTTATTAGAAATGAATCAATAAAAGCAAAAGTTGTCAAAGATGAATCACAAGATTACAAAGAAAATAGTGATACAAAAAGATGTGTAGGTGAATGTGAACTTCAATTTTTTACTTTTGAAGTTACAAAAGAAAGCATTCATGAATATATCGATGCAAATCAACAAGTCAAGAATGATCTTTACAAAATAATTCTTAAACCATGGGAAGAGCTAAAATTCAATACAAACACAAAAGGTTTAGGACATGAACAAGACATCAACGTTCATATTCTATACTACTCCAAGCCAATTCAATTTGTAAGTGGTAGATTTCTGGACTAAGACTTAAAGCAAGACAATTCAAATGTTCCAGAAATTGATCAAGGTATTGTTAATGGGTCAAAGACTATTATTGATAAAATTATAGATAGGTTCCAACATTGTCAGAGTTGACCATATGGAGACAAATTGCTTTGAACTCCACCCTTATCTTCATTGTGGGAAAACAAATTATCTTTTCGAGAGCTATTGAAAGAAAAAGAAGGTTCAAAAACAAGCAATTGATTATGGTTGGATGAGCTCTTGGCAATGAAATTTAAAAACCAAAATTTTGCTTAAGTCTTGCTATTGACTTTAGACATAGGTGAAGGCATGTTTAATAGAAGGAATTTCACTAAAGGGTGATTATGAATATTTCTAGCTAGTTTTTTCAAAGGATCCTAATAATTTTTCTGGGCATGACTATGGCCCAAACATTGATATGTTACTGAGTTGAGAATTCACCCTCAGATAGTGTACATTAATATTGGATTCATTAAATCAAGGAAATCTTACGTTTCCATTGATAGAGGAAGATATTGATGATGAATGCCAGACTTCAATTTTTGAAATCTAGTCATGTTTTTGACAATCTATAACCATCCACATGAAGAAAAAGATGCAACTACAGTAGTATTGTTATTTTATCATTTCTAATGGATTATTGAAGATTTTCCAATTGGGCATTTTTGAGGTTTCTGCCACTCATCGTATTCTTATGTGACATGCATTAATTATTTGAGTTGTATCTGATCATTATGATTGATGCTAAAACTGAGCAATTCCAGTAGGACACCTTGCTTACTACTCCATGGCTATTTGTGTATATCCCAGTGTTTTAAAAATCGGACTTGGGTTCTGAAACGGTCGAGGGTTGGCTCCGACTCCGACTCGGCCGGTTCGGTTTCAATAACTCGGTCTTTGTAAAAAATACATTAAATATTATTTTTTTAATAAAAAAACATAATTTTAAAGATTTTCATTCATGTGTTCCAAACACAAAGCATGAATATATCCACTATATCAAAATTGCACCCAGTGCACTATCTAATACATGATGATGATATAGAGATCAAAACAAAAAATATAGCCAAGGAGGCTCTAAATGGCCTCTACAACAAAACATGAATAGTCACTACTTCTAGACATCTGACAAGACAATATCCTCTGCCTCAAACTCTGAACCAGAGGGGGAAACTACTCGCTCCTCCTCCTCTGAATCAACATCCTCAACTAGAACTGTAGCATGTTGAGCCTGAAATAGATGAGTTATGCGCGTCCGTCATGGCTGACTAGAGGAAGTGTCTGCGGCTGCAACTGGAGGACTTGGAGTTGGGACTGGGCCTGCTACTAGTGGATCTGCATTGGCTCCAAACGGTTTCTCTTCTGTGTGAATCCTCTCAAAGACAGACCAATAGCGCTCACACCTAGAAGCACTGCAAGTTTGACTCAAAATGCAGATTGCAGCAAATCTTTGCAATTCAGGACAATGGCTCGGTCGGCTCGGTCAGCTCGGTCGGCTCGGTCAGCTCAGTGGGCTCAGTCGGCTCGGTGTACAACTCGGCCGGCTCGGTCACAAACCGGCCTCCGGACTGGTTTTTCCACCAAGTCGATCTGGCCGGGGGTCAGGCTTGGTTGACTCAACCGATTCCGAGTCGGTGTGGCCGATTTTTAAAACTATGGTATATCCATGGCTATTTGCGTATAATTTTCTTGGGAGAAATCAGGCAAACATTTCATTCACTTTGATAATCATGATTAGACCTTGCAAAGAACAGCTATATTCATTTGCATCGCTGCATGGCATTGGATTAGGTTGTTAGGAATTTTCAGAGATGTGTTAGAGCTGCAGTCAATTCACTTCTCATGATATGCTTATCAAATATTGGAGTTCACGTTAGTTAATAATTACAAAGGTTCTAGCTCACATGCTTACATATTGGGATATTCCAAATTCTATGAGTTTTCGACATCCCAATTTGGCAACTTTTTAGGCATATCTTCAACAAGGCTTAGCCTAGGAATTTTAGACCTAACACGTGGGGATCATACAAGTTTATCCACTAGTTATTGTTTCATTGCTAGTATTATTGTTCAGACTTTTATGATTAATGGGGGAATTGTTAGCGTGTGGCTTCCTATAAAATCATCAAGTTCTCTATCACCTCTTCATGTATTTCACAACATTGAATATAGATTTTATCCCAAGTCTACTAGATCTTGTTTTGACCCCTTAGCCTTTTCTCTCAATGTGGTATCAGAGTGAGAGAAAATCTAGTTCAAGAAGTGGTTACATCCATGTACTATATATGTGTATCATTGATATGAACATAGTTGAAGTGGCGTATGCCCTTTCCTCCATTCCCTTATGTCTCGTTGCATATTCTATAACTATATTCTCTCATTTCAGGCTATTGGAAACAATGGTGGGGGTTGAATGAAAGGATCAAATAAGAACTTTCCAGAGGTATGTTTTAGGGTTGTTTTGTTGCTATTTGAGAAAAAGAGAGCACTCCACCTTAGAGCTAACTTGATCCATCTTATCCACCACCTATCAAGTCAAGCTTTCTGTTGTAGCAGCTACAACACCCTCCAAAATTTTTCCTAAATTCAAAATTTGGAGCCTCCCTTATGATACTATCATCTCTCGTTTCAAGTCATTAATGTCATGTTTGGTCATGTTTTCTAAGTGTTCAAGTCCTTCCTTAGGAAACCTAAGTGTCGACGTTATTCGCTTTCACATGCCTAGCTCGTGATGCCTTCATAGGGCGCTCCTTCTAAGCAAGCCTAGCACACTCCCTATTGACAGTCAGCACACACTCTTGGAACTCAAGCAAGCGCACCTCTTGTTGATAGACATTGCGCAGCTCCTAGAGACAGTGATTTTTCACTCCTTGTTGACAGCCACTACACAATCATTGTTGACAGTCAGTGCGCAATCCTTATTGACAGTGACTGTGCACTTCTTGTTGACAGTGAGAGCACACTTCTTCAAGCCAGTTTTGTCACACTTCTTAGTGGCATTCAACTCACTCTTGACTCCAAGTTTCCCAACATGTCCTGAGCGCACTCACAAATCTTAATCTATTTGCATGTCTGCTCTCCCTATATAAAGAGTCCATCCCATAGCTCATTTCACACTTATCTTTCGCTTTTGAGATCTATGCACTTTTGGAGCACAAGGAGCATCCCTCACTCTTCGTTGCAAATGTGCCATCTTACAAGTGAGTTTCTCAACTGTCCCTTTTGCTTTCACATGTGTTGGTTTCACTTGCTTTCGCATATCTTGTTAAGGACACCTTGACGCACCTTCTAGAGGTAGCCGTAGCACACCTTCTAAAGGCAACACTAGCGAGCTTTTTGACATTAGTTGATCCTATCTATCACAAGAACATGCGTTGGACATACTCCCATGGCATAGCACAATTTCTCATTACAGTTGACACTTGTCTCATAAACACATGTGCCCTAATTGTCACACTTGGAGAATAAGTGTCATTTCAATGTCATTTCAATGTATACATGTTGGTTTTGGGTACTCTGCATATTCTTGCCTATGCGCTGTGAAAATTTAGTTACCAAAATCCTACTGCGGAAACTGATGTTAATTCTTCTAATTGTTTAATTAAACGAACAATTTAATTGCAGTTTCCTATGGAAAATATCGAATTAAATTCATTGCAGCCTACACAACATAAAATATTGCGGAAAATACAACACAGGAAAGATAGAAACACACACACATACAAGTACATTGTTATTTTTGGACAATCAACCTTGGAAAAAACCAACTTGGGAAAACCGGTGCAGCAGCTGAGGGTTTTAATATTATGCAGTAGTAATTTGAGTACAAATCATTGGATGCCCAAATTGGTTATCCGATACAGAGAAAAACTAACGAAAAAGATAGTGATAAAATCTCACACTAACACGGGAAATAGGGCACTGATCTAGGCTGGAGAAAAGCTACCATGGGTTGTCTCTGCGTAGTCTCTACGCAGTAACTGTGTCTGTCTACTGCGTCATAGGTACTCGAACTGCGTCGCACCTCCAGCTTTCTGTTTGTTGTAGTTTATTGTCTATTTGTTCTTTTATTACTGTTAAACCCCATTCGGGGATATTACAGTGGTATCAGAGCTCATAGACTTGGCTCAGCCTGTGGAGCACGCAGTCTATGACACCGGAGGATAGGCAAAACATCACATACCAGAGGCAGAGATATAGAAGCAGAGAAAGGAGGTTCGAGATTACACTCGACCAGGTTGAAAACGTTCCGGTGGTAGAAGAAAGAGGAAAGGCACCTAGGGCAAAGGAAAGAGATGAGGGGAGGGAGTTTGCTCAACTCCTTCTGAAATCAGTACAAGACCTCACTAAGAGGATTGAGGAGATGGGGCAGAAGATTGGTGGAGACAATAAGCAGAAGGGGATTCAAGGCGAATTCCAGAATAGGGAAGGATCTGACACTTCACATCATCCACCCGGTCCTAACACTGCGCAGCAGATGGTGCCACGCTCTACCATCCCCACATTTCTGGCTTCGAGAGCAGGAGCAGAAGGTCCACAAGAGCCGGAAGTGGCTCACTATGGAGAATATTTTGCAGAGTATCAGTCCTATGGGCCGGAGTTTGGAGGTGCTCTCACCTTCAATGAGTTATATCAGCTGAAGAACAACAGCATACCCAAGGGCCAAACTAGAGGAGGAGGGTACACGCAGGCCAATGATCTGCAGCGTACCGTGGGTAGACTTTTTCTGTCAACTTTTGATGGGTCATCAAAATGTTCAGCCAAAGCTTGGTTAGAGAAGTTGGACATCTATTTTCAACTTAACCAGATGACGGAGGTAGAGGCCATCAAGGTGGCTGCACTGCACCTAGAGGGAAAACCCCATCCCTGGTGGTTTCATGGGATGACCACGCTGGGTCACTCAGGAGTGACAGTGTATGATGATTTTACCAGGAAGGTGTTGGAGAGATTTGATCGGAAGGATCCTGAGGAGCATTTCGTGGAGCTGACCAAGCTCAAACAGTCGGGAAACCCGAAGACCTACATTTCAGAATTCCTAAGACTTTCGGTGATGGTTCCAGTTTTGTTGGACCCAAGGAGCATTTACATGTTCATAGATGGTCTGGCAAAGCCTTTGCATGGGCTGGTGAGGACTACTCGGCCCATTATGATGCAGGGCGCAGTTGGGAGCAACAGGGATTTGCAGGATGCACTACCTAGGACAAGGGCCACCATACCCAACACACCCGCTTTCCAACGGAGAGGGAGGGACACGAGAGCTCCACCCCCGAGAAGGAACCAGGGCCGAGGGCCATTGGATGATGAGACCTAAAGGGATTTGAGGCAGAAGAAGCTCAGCTTCACCTGCCAAGAGTCGTGGGCACCGAGTCACAAGTGTGTGTGAAAATCCTAAATCTGGATTCCTACTGCAACAAATCTGAATTACTTCTCCTATTATTTTCCATAATTATTTCATTACAGTGAAATATCGAAGTAATTATTGAAGCAGTCTAGACTCTACACAAATGATGTTGCGGAATAAATCTAAGTGCTGAAACAAACTGTGTTGGGAAAAACACTAAGGGGGGGGGTGAATCAGTATTTAGATCTGACTGAATACTTTTTAACTTTTTCTTTCTCTAAAACCCATACGCTACTTTACTGAACCAAACTCGCGTATACACGCGGATATCCTTAATAAAACATGCGTATGACCAAATATCTTATTATGCATTTAATTCTTTACTTAGATCTTTGCATCATTCATTCATCAGATGTTTAGTTAGCAGTAAGCATGTGCAGTAACAACAGAATAAACCATCACACATAAGCAACACACATGAACACCAGGATGTAAGGTGGAAATCCAAGTCGAGAGAAAACCACCGCTGCCGTCGTCTCAGTCTTCAATATTTATTATAAAGAAAACATCTTACAACCATGTACTGGCGTAGACTCATACCAGCATGCAGGCACCCACCTGCAGAAGGCTACAACCTTCTCTCGTTTACCAGCCTCTCCTGGAGGGGAGCTACAACCCCCTGCTCTCGTTTACCAACCTCTCCTGGAAGGGAGCTACAACCCCCTGCTCTCGTTTACCAGCCTCTCCTGGAAGGGAGCTAGTACCCCCTGCTCTTGTTTACCAGCTACCATTGGAAGGGAGCTACTACCCCCTTACTGAAGGCTTCAACCCTCAGCACTACTGCCGACCACGTTTCATCAATTTTCAAACTGGATCAAACAGCTTCAACACAACCCTTCACTTATCAACAAACATACTTTGCCCAATGCTTCAAACTTAACAGTGAAACCACTGTAACCAAAAAATCAGAGATAACCCAGACATCATAATAGATATGCAGAAACACATTCAACATTGAGCACCCATTAGTTCAGATACCATACGCGCTTTTATTGAATCAGACCCGCGTATACACGCGCTTTTCATGAAACGAAACCGCGTATTCATCTGTGCATTTTTCAGAAAAACCCTAACTGCCCATACGCGCTTTTATTTAATCAGATCCGCGTATACACGCGCTTTTCATGAAACGAACCTGCATATAGATCTATAAAAGATAAACTTTGCAGAACAGACCAGATCTATGAACTTACCCAGATTTCTTCAATTTCTTCATCAGATATGCGCCAGGTCTTCATAACTTCTTTTCAGATCATCCTAGAGATTCATCATTTCTAGATCTAGAGATCTTGAACCTTCATCATATTCATAGGTGCATCATAGATTCAGATCTATCAATTAAGAACAGAGTTCAACCGTGCAGATATACTTCAGAGTGAAGTATTCATTAAAGCCCAGACACTTGCACACACTTGCACTATGATCTTTTTCTCCTTATAGATTTAGCCTTTATAATACCATGAGTCAAAACCACTCAACCACATCAAGGGTATTCTCAGACTCAGATCAAATAGATAATCCAGCGCTCAATACTTTGGGCCAATACCATGGTAATGTCCCCTGGTTTTATAAATTTAGAGCGCAAATTGGCATACGCGACTTGGTACGTACTTTTCCGCGTACATACGCTACTTCGCCTTAACAAACCCACGTATGCTTTGTGACATAACTTATTCATCATTATTCTGGCACTTACTGAAATCCTTTCTTCTGCTACTTCTGAACTGATCTGTAGATACATCAGATTTACATTATTAACAACTCATCAAGTCAGTTTCCATTAAGGACAACTTCATCGAGTAGGTTTCATCAAAGACAACACATTGTATCACATTGCCAACAATCTCCTCCTTAACTCATCAAGTAGGTTTCCTTCAAGGACAACTTCATCAAGTATGTTTCCATCAAGTACAATAGGTTTCCATCAAGAACAGCTTCATCAAGTAGGTTGCCATCAACTTTATCAAGTGGGTTGCCATCAAGGACAACACTCTGCATCATATTGCCAACAATCTCCCCCTTTGGACTTGATGGCAACCACGATGGTGTTTGATCATCACAATAGATAGTTACATTGATTATAACCATTATGCAAACATTATGATACTCTCCCCCTATTCAAACACCATGTTACTCTCCCCCTTTGACATCAAGGGCAAAGGGCGGATCAAAACCAAAACAAGGTTTTTCTTCTTATGTAGAAAGAAGAGCTCCTGTAGATCTGATGTGTACTGAAGTTACCATGCTCCCCCTGAGTTCACGCTGAATCTTCAAACATATTTTGCAATGAAGTACATGACTCTATAACCAAGGACTCATACTTACATCAAAGATCCAACCAAGTGGATTTACATATATGACTCATGTACCCAACCAAGTGGGTTTACACATTTTGACTCAACTACCCAACCAGGTGGATTTACAAATTTGAACGAGCCCTTTACATGACTGAATATTACAATTTACATCATAGGTCATAGCCTTTTCATCAAATTACACATATGACTTTTTATAACCAATATCAAAAAGACCTCAAGAGAGATCATATTTCAGAATCATCATAATGCCAACAATGCATTACATTCAGCAAGGCTAATGCTCCCCCTGAAACAGTGCATCCAATGCATCCTTTCTATATGACCAAAACTCTTCCTTAGCTTGTGTAACCTGAACACTTTCAACAGCCAATCATCAAGGTATCTTCACCCAATATCAGAGAATGAAATAGAAATATAAGAGCTGAAACATCACCAGAGATACCAAACAACACTGCAGCTGTGCTGAAGAATGCTGACCCCAAACAAAATTTGTCAGCAACCAACCATACGCGGTTTTCTGTGTATAAACTCGCGTATATACGCAACTGTCCTTCAGGAAAACCGTGTATCTAATTTAATCTTCAGAATTTAAGCAGTTTTGTTCTTCTGAATGGCAGAGACTTCTCCCAGCTTCTGTCTGAGATATTTGAATGCTTCCTTGGAATATATGAGAGAGGAAAGATAGGACAATGTAGCTGTGTTTTCAAGTGTCATCCAATAGTTGTAGCATAAGCACATCAATAACCAAGCCTTCATATTCTTCCCAAGAGGAATTATCATACTAGAACAACTTCTTCTATAGACAATCTGTGTCAAGCCATCATCCATGTGATTTGTTATTACCAAGATCTTCTTGATTTATATCTATTTCATAACCATGATGTAGTATGTGTAGGAATTATGTATAAAAGGTCTCAACCGTGATAACAGTCATCAACAACAAACTCTGCATGATCTATCCTTATCTCTGAATCATAAGACTTCCACCTCATTCATGTGAAAACAAAAATACTCTTCATCAAAAAGCATTCAGGGCTCATCCATAATCTCATCATAAGAAACCATGTATCATGTCATCATCTTTTGAGCATGAGTATTACCATAACTAAGGAATAAGCAAATACAATGCCAACAGTGCAATCATTAGTAGTCAGACTAATGCTTCCCCTGAACCTGTGTTCCTGATCTTTAGTTGTCTTATTGTTTTCTTTAACAGAAAAGCATACGCTTCTGTCTCCATTGGAACTCGCGTGTATACGCGACTTTTCTTCATGAAACCAGCGTATGGAAAGTGAAATACAAAGAAGTCTCACTCCTTCATGTCTCCCTGAACTTATACCACCTGTACCTGTCCTCTTCACATCAAATGCACTGTCAGAAATAAACATAACCAGAATTACCAAAACAACCATGGGAATCATCATACATTGCTCCTCCTGTGAGGATACATTACTAATTCCTATAATGTATCTCACATCATTCCTGCAGTCATTATGAGAAGTAAGCTTTAGAAGCGGATGACTGCAGTAGGATCAATATTCCCTACGTTTCTGACCGGTCCTCCTCCTTTTTCTAGCTTTGCTTGAAATCTCTTATCGTGTGCTGGAAATTATCCAATTTCTCAAATCTGTTCATCCTGCATTCTTTTTCTACATGTCCATACTTGTTACAAGCATAACATCTTACGTGACCAAAAAAGTAAGCATAGGGATCATAATGTGTTTTTCTATTCTTTCTTTTATTGCAATCAGCTGCTTTGTGACCAAACTTGCTGCATGAAAAACAATATCCCTTAAAGAAACCAGAATGCCTTTCTACGTAGAATCTGTTTGTTTGTGACTGAAACAATCTGCTTCTGCAATTTTCTGCAACATGCCCATAATTATGACATTTAAAGCATTCAATATTATTGATCAAAGGAGGGAATGATTTCTTTTGAGAGTTCAAGATTGTCAGTTGACCTTTTGTTTCTTTCAACACTTCAGGCTTTGCATTGATATCCTTTGAATCTTTAGCACTTCCTTGTGAACTAGATTCTCCTTTAATAGTTTCATGAAAACCAAGACCAAATTTAACAGAGGGAGACCTTTGACTACTAAGAATATTGTCCAGAATCTTAGTACTATCTTGAAACCTCAAAAGTTTATCCTTTTCTTCTAATTTACCTTTTAGAATGTTTACCTTAACCTCCAAATTTCGGCATTTCTTCTTCATACATTCTTCTTTCCTTCTTCCTTCTTCTACTTGATCATTCAATTTTAGAATCTCTTCTTTCAACCCATTTTCTTGTTCTTCAAATGTTTGTAGAAGATCTTCATTCTTCTTATTTCATGCTTCAAGATCTGCTTTCAGAGAGATGATTTCTGCTTTAAGTCCTTCTTCTTCAACTGATTGTAGAAGTTCTTCATTCTTCTTATTTGATTTTTCCAGATTTGTATTGAGAAAGAGGATTTCTGCTTCAAGCCTTCTATTTTGATAGGTTGCTTTATCCTGCAGTTTTTGATACATTTCTATCTGTTCTTTCATTCTAGAGATCATCTCTTTGTAGATAGATTCTTGCTTATTAGATGATCTTTGTTGTTCTTCAACTTTAAGCTTGAGAGCTTCTTCTAGATCCATAACATTAATTTCACTATCTTCACCATTGCATGCACAAGAAAGTGAATCAAAAGAACAACAATCAATACCTGTTTTATCTTCTTCATTTTCTGCTGCACTTGTTTTCTGAGATATCTCCTTTCTTTGAGTAGCCTTCTTCTTTTGCTTCCTTCCCATTGTGACGGATCTCCTTCTAGCGATCAAGCTCCTGCAGAAGGACCTGCTCTGATACCAATTGTTGGGAAAAACACTGAGAGGGGGGGTGAATCAGTATTTAGATCTGACTGAATACTTTTTAACTTTTTCTTTCTCTAAAACCCATACTCTACTTTACTGAACCAAACTCGCGTATACACGCGGATATCCTTAATAAAACATGCGTATGACCAGATATCTTATTCTGCATCTAATTCTTTACTTAGATCTTTGCATCATTCATTCATCAGAAGTTTAGTTAGCAGTAAGCATGTGCAGTAACAACAGAATAAACCATCACACATAAGCAACACACATGAACACCAGGATGTAAGGTGGAAATCCAAGTCGAGAGGAAACCACCGCTGCCGTCGTCTCAGTCTTCAATATTTATTATAAAGAAAACATCTTACAACCATGTACTGGTGCAGACTCATACCAGCGCGCAGGCACCCACCTGCAGAAGGCTACAACATTCTCTCGTTTACCAGCCTCTCCTGGAAGGGAGCTACAACCCCCTGCTCTCGTTTACCAGCCTCTCTTGGAAGGGAGCTACAACCCCCTACTCTTGTTTACCAGCTACCACTGGAAGGGAGCTACTACCCCCTTACTGAAGGCTTCAACCCTCAGCACTACTGCCGACCACGTTTCATCAATTTTCAAACTGGATCAAACAGCTTCAACACAATCCTTCACTTATCAACAAACATACTTTGCCCAATGCTTCAAACTTAACAGTGAAACCACTGTAACCAGAACATCAGAGATAACCCAGACATCATAATAGATATGCAGAAACACATTCAACCTTGAGCACCCATTAGTTCAGATACCATGCGCGCTTTTATTGAATCATACCCGTGTATACACGTGCTTTTCATGAAACGAAACCGCGTATTCATCTGTGCATTTTTCAGAAAAACCCTAACTGCCCATATGCGCTTTTATTTAATCAGATCCGCGTATACACGCGCTTTTCACGAAACGAACTTGCGTATAGATCTATAAAAGATAAACTTTGTAGAACAAACCAGATCTATGAACTTACCCAGATTTCTTCAATTTCTTCATCAGATATGCGTCAGGTCTTCATAGCTTCTTTTCAAATCATCCTAGAGATTCATCATTTCTAGATCTGGAGATCTTGAACCTTCATCATATTCATAGGTGCATCATAGATTCAGATCTATCAATTAAGAACAAAGTTCAACCATGCAGATATACTTCATAGTGAAGTATTCATTAAAGCCCAGACACTTGCACACACTTGCACTATGATCTTTTTCTCCTTATATAGATTTAGCCTTTGTCAATACCATGAGTCAAAACCACTCAACCGCTGATGGTATTCCTGGACGGGATCAAATAGATAATCCAGCGCTCAATACTTTGGGCCAATACCATGGTAATGTCCCCTGGTTTTATAAATTTAGAGCGCAAATTGGCATACGCGACTTGGTACGTACTTTTCCGCGTACATACGCTACTTCGCCTTAACAAACCCGAGTATGCTTTGTGACATAACTTATTCATCATTATTCTGGCACTTACTGAAATCCTTTCTTCTGCTACTTCTGAACTGATCTGTAGATACATCAGATTTACATTATTAACAACTCATCAAGTCAGTTTCCATTAAGGACAACTTTATCAAGTAGGTTTCATCAAAGACAACACATTGTATCACATTGCTAACAATCTCCTCCTTAACTCATCAAGTAGGTTTCCTTCAAGGACAACTTCATCAAGTATGTTTCCAATCAAGTACAATAGGTTTCCATCAAGAACAACTTCATCAAGTAGGTTGCCATCAACTTTATCAAGTGGGTTGCCATCAAGGACAACACTCTGCATCATATTGCCAACAAACTGAACAAAATACAATGAAAAACAACCACATTTGACACAGTGATTTTTGGACTAAGTCCCCGGAAAAACTCAACTTGGGAAAACCGGTGTGGAATATATGAGGGTTTTGTATTATTAAGCAGTAGAATCTTGATTACAACTAGGGTGCCAATATCCAGCTCACCCTTGAGAGAAAATCTAGGCAACAGAACAAATGTGAGGTATACCTCACTCTGCAAATCCTTGGCTGATCTAAGCGGTGTTGGTGAAGCCCCTCTCTGCCTCTACGTGATGCCTACGCTGGAACTGCGTAAGCCTGCATGGGCAAGCTCTGGAACTGTGTCACCTCTCTTCTGCAAATGATCAAGCTCATCAGAAACTTATTTTTGGCCCTCCTGGCTCAGAAACTCTAGCTTCCAGCTATCTCCGAACTGGATACAAAAGGCACTGTGTCACTTCTGCGTGATTCCCTTCAGGAACTGCGTCACCCCTCCAGGTGATTGTGTTGCCTCTCTCTGCGTCATTGCTGCCTCTCTCTGAAATGTACTCTTGGTCCACTTGACCAATCACTGCATCTGCCCCTCTCTGAAACTTATCACTGAATCAAATCACTTAGCAAACCCAGCCCTAGTGATTCGATCTTGATCAAAAATTTGTCTTTCTCATAAGCTCGAAAATGCCAAATGCTCAATGTCACAATATGTTTTCCATAGGCCCCTCACCCTCCTTATATTCTTCCGTTGACCCTTCAACGACCAAGATTAAAACAAAATCAAGGGCTAAGATTAACTTGGAAGTGATCCATTACTTTATTTAGAAGATTCACACTTAGTTTAATTAATACCCTTTAATTAATCAGTTTCCCTAAGTTTAGACTTAGAAAAACATTAAAAAACGATTAATTATTTTAATTAAACCATCTCCAAGTGGAATTTTCCAAAATCCTTTATGGGTATTATGGAATACATGTGTCTTAGCCTGTATACAAAATTACAAGGCTAGAGCACATCTGATGATACCATAAATCAACACTCCCTCTTAGCGAGGAAAGTGCTCTAGCAAAACAACTCAATGTGTTGTTGCTTTGACTTCTGGAACATCTGTTGTTGTGTTGTTGATGCTGCTCACCAACACTGCACACATGTTGCATCCGTACTACTGCTGACTCTACATGTTGCTGCCAACTGCCCCTATACTGCAACTCCCTCTGAATTTTGCAACCATGCTGTTGCACTGCGTGAGCACTACTCTGCACTGCGTTGCACCACTTGTGCACTACGCTGTTGTTGCTCATCTGCTATTGTTGCTGCTCAACTACTACTGTTGCTGCATTGTTGCTAATTTCAACAGAAAAACATCCGAAATTAGACGAGTAACACTGCATATGAATAATAAGACTTACTGCTGCTAACTTCCGCACTAGCTCTCTGAATATGTTGCGTTGTTGTTGCTTTGCAGTGTGTGAGCATTGCACTGCATTACGCTGCACCATTGTGCACTGTGCTGCTGCTGCTCAACTGTTGTTGTTGCTACTCCCTCTCTACGCTGATCAGGCTCTAGTACTGCTAGCCACTGCAATGTCTCTTCATCTTCCGCTACAACTGTCCATCCTGCTCTTGTCTTAAGGCTGTCGTAGCTCGCATGTGATCCAAGAGTTCGGAAATACTCAAGAATCCTGCCACTTGTACATTCTGGATCTACAACTCCAAGTCAGCCCACTTCCCTCCTTTCGGAATATGAGCTAACATATCACAATCAGCTTCTGCCTCAATCTTGGCAGCTCTGGCTTGAGGATCTTGCTTCTCCTCCTTGTCCTTTTTCTTAAGAGGACATTGTGTGGCATAATGTCCCATTTCCCCACAACTGAAGCACTTGACCTTGGACAGATCTTTCTTCTTCTGCCTCTGTTGCCCCTTTGATGCAAGGGCTGTGTTATCTTCTTCCTCCTTGACTTTCGAACAGTTGCTTCCATCCTCAATATGGATTTTTAGGAGATCTCTCTTCAGCTCTTCTTGCTGCAAGGCTGCCCACATCGCTTCCTATCCTGGAAGCTTTTCTCTTCCTTGAAAGTTCTCGACAAAGACCTGATATTCTTTTGAAACGGAGTTCAGAGTGAGCCTTACCAGCTCTGAGTCTTTGGGTGTTGATCCCATTGCTAACAGCTAGTTTCGGTTATCCTGATTCCAAACAGGAAGGAGTCAAAACGCTCTCCCTTCTTCATCCTGGTATTACACATCTTCTCCTCCAGATACATCTTTCGTTGCTCGGAAGATCCTTGGTATAGCTTTTCCAGCCTACCCACATTTCTCTAGCAGTGTTCTTTGTCGCTATGTGAGGTACGATGTGATCCTTCACACCATCTAGGATCAATCGGTTGGCTCTTGCCATATTCTTCTTGAAGGCTCTCAGATGTGCTGCATCCAGTGGCTCTGCAACTGCACTGTCAATGAGGGCCTTTAGATCATGCTCATCAAGGAGAAAATGAATCCTTGACTTCCAAAAAACATAGTTGGAGGCACCCTCCAATCTATCTTGGTCACGCAATCGGTTGCTGGCCATCTCCTCAGCTGTCGATATCTTCCTCTAACCCTCTGCTCAGCTAGTCTAACGCACTCCTTGAGGAGTAAGTCAATGCTTCTGCTGCAGCACGGGAAAAACTAAGTTTCTTTGAGTAAAAAACTCTCTGAGGCCAAGAAATCCCCAACTATGTTTTTCAAAAAAATTCTTACGCTTATGGACCAGCACTCTCTGTTGTGCAGCTACTGCGTCCTTCAGCTACGTTGGTCTGTTACGCTATCTCTTCTGCAACTAAAAAAGCTTACCCCTTTGTCAACTCTCTCAAAGGGAGCCTTTTCTGCGTTGGATTGCCCTCCTGGCCTGGACTGCGTAATTTCTTGGGGAATCTACTGCTGCTTACGCAGATCCCAGTATCTTCAGCGTTGATCTCTTGGTTCACTCTTGTTTCTCCTGCACTTTAGCTTGAATAAGCTCTGATACCCATGTGAAAAATCCTAAAACTGGATTCCTACTGCAACAAATCTGAATTACTTCTATTATTTTCCATAATTATTTCATTACAATGAAATATCTAAGTAATTACTGAAGCAATCTACATAAATGATGTTGACGAATAAATCTAAGTGTTGAAACAAACTGAACAAAATAAAATGAAAAACAACCACATTTGACACAGTTATTTTTGGACTAAGCCCCTGGAAAAACCCAACTCGGGAAAACCGGTGCAGCATATCTGAGGGTTTTGTATTATTAAGCAGCAGAATCTTAAGTACAACTAGGGTGCCAATATCCAGCTCACCCTTCAGAGAAAATCTAGGCAACAGAAGAAATGTGAGGTATACCTTACTCTACAAATCCTCGGCTGATCTGAACAATGCTGGTGAAGCCCCTCTCTGCCTCTACGTGATGCCTATGCTAGAACTGCGTAAGCCTGCGTGGGAAAGCTCTGGAACTGCATCACCTCTCTTCTGCAAATGATCAAGAGAAACTGAGTTTTGGCCCTCCTGGCTCAGAAACCCCAGCTTCCAGCTATCTCCGGACTGAATACAAAAGGCACTGTGTCACTTCTACGTGATTCCCTTCAAGAACTACATCACCCCTCCAGGTGACTGCGTTGCCTCTCTCTGCGTCACTGCTGCCTCTCTGTGAAATGTACTCCTGGTCCTCCTAACCAGTTACTGCATCTGCCCCTCTCTGAAACTGATCACTGAATCAAATCACTTAGCAAACCCAACCCTAGTGATTCGATCTTGATCAAAAAGTTCTCTCTCAAAAGCTCGAAAATGCCAGATGCTCAATGTCACAATGTGTTTTCCATAGGCCCCTCACCCTTCTTATATTCTTCTGTTGACCCTTCAACGGCCAAGATTAAAACATAATCAAGGGCTAAGATTAATTTGGAGGTGATCCATGATTTTATCTAGAAGATTCACACTTATTTTAATTAATACCCTTTAATTAATTAGTTTCCCTAAGTTTAGACTTAGGAAAACATTAAAAAACGATTAATTATTTTAATTAAACCATCTCCAAGTGGAATTTTCCAAAATCCTTTCTAGGTATTATGGAATACATGTGTCTTAGCATGTATACAAAATTACAAGGCTAGAGCACATCCGATGCTACCATAAATCAACAGTGTGTCAGAAGGAAGGCACACTACATTGAGGTTTTCTCCAATAGTGAGGAAGAAGAGGAGACCTTCTTTCAGATGGGAAGAGATACCAGCACAGGAGCACCAGGGGTGAATCCCCTCCACCCCCCTCCTCCCCCACATCCTCCTCTAGCAGCGGGAGGATCAATGTTTGCACCTACTGGAGGGGTTCTTGCATCTTTGCGAGGGGTACCCAAGTACCTAACGCTGAGGGTTCGGGGGATAGTTCAAGGACAATGTGTCTCGGTGCTAGTGGACAGCAGGGCTACACACAAATTCATTGATGCCCAAATGGTGCAAAGAAGGGGCATACAGACGGAGAGCTTTGATGGGTTTTCCGTGCTAGTTTCGTGGGCCAGGACCATCCAATGCATGCGTTATGTCCCAGCATTGATGGTTACCATGGGAACATACTCATTGACGGACCATTTTTTTCTGGTCGATATTCCAGACGCCAACATGGTGTTGGGGGTTCAGTGGCTCATCACCCTTGGTAGAGTCACTACTGATTGGCAAACACTGGAGATGGAGTTTGTGGATAAGAAGAGTGGGAAACAAGTGATGCTCAGGGGCATGCATACATATCCCCCTCAAACAGTTTCTGCGCATAGGATGGAGTTAGATTTCTGACGGGGAGACATAGAGTGGGTAGTTGAGTTGAGGATCTCGGATGCAAGTGTTTCAAGCCAACCCACGCACCCTGATATCCAGGCCCTCCTAGAACATTACTATACAGTTTTTGGGGACATTCCACCAGGGCAGCCGCTTGACAAGAGATTTGAGCACACTATCGAGTTGGAGCCCGGCATTCAGGCCATGATCACCACCCCCTGCAGACATCCCAAGGCCTATAGGGACGAGATTGAAAAAGCTATCCATGAGCTATCGGCATTGGGGCACATCAGGCCCAACACGAGTCCTTTCACTTCTTCAGTTGTTCAGGTGAAGAAGAAGGATGGGACGCTGCAGATGTGCATAGACTACAGGGCCTTGAACAAGAAAACTATGAAAAACCGCTACCCAATCCCCAGGATCGATGAGTTGATGGATGAGCTGAGGGGATTGAAGTTCTTCTCCAAGATTGATCTAAGGTCGGGGTACCATCAGATTCGGGTGAGGGACAAGGATGTCCCCATGACTACTTTTCGATGTCACTACGGACACTTCGAGATCTTGGTGATGCCCTTCGGGCCAACCAATGCTCTGACTACTTTCCAGTCTTACATGAAACACATCTTCCGTGGTCAACTGAGGAAGTTTGTGTTGGTGTTCTTTGACGATATTTGGATATACAGCCGCACATGGGAGGAGCACTTACAGCACATAAAGACAGTACTACGTATCCTGGAGGAGAAGCAGTTCTACGCCAAGTTGTCCAAGTGCGAGTTTGGCTTGACAGAGATGCTCTATTTGGGGCATATCATTGGGGCGGATGGAGTGAGAGTCCACGATGAGAAGATTAGGGCCATCCATGATTGCCCAGAGCCTAAGAATGTGACAAAACTTCAGGGGTTTGTGGCAATTTGTAACTATTACAGAAAGTTCGTCAAGAAATTTTTGCATCTTGCAGCATCCCTCACGGATCTCACCAAAATGGGGGCTTTCAATTGGACCGAGACTGCACAAAGGGATTTTCACAGGCTCAAGGAGGTGATGAGCAGTTGTCCGACGCTTGCTCTGCCTCACTTCACGCAGCCATATATGTCGGACTGCGATGCTTCAGGGGAGGGACTAGGCGCAGTACTACTGATGCAGGGGGGGGCAACCCATATCTTTCAAGAGTCGGAAGATATTGCCGCATGAGAGGCTATACCCCATTTACGATAAGGAGATGTTGGCCATCATGCATGCACTAGCTAAGTTCCGGCAGTATCAGATGGGGAACAGGTTCCGAGTGAGGATTGATCACAACAGCCTCAGTTTTTTTCTAGAGCAGAAACAATTGTAGGAGAGGCAACAGAAGTGAGTGAGTAAGATCTAGGCCTATGACTTCGACATAGAGTATGTCAAGGGGAAGTACAACGTAGTGGTTGATGCGTTGTCCATGAGGTCGGCTTCTTTTTCATTGTTGAGTACTGAGCCGAATTGGAAGGCTCATTTGCTGGTGGAGTACTCCAAGGACTGTTTTGCATGTGAGGTCTTGGAGGGGCTGGCGACTGATGACCACAACTAGGTGATGGATGCGATGATCTACTACAGAGACCGGATCTATTTAGTGGCCAACTCCCAGTTGCGGGAGAAGATCCTTCACGCAGCCCATGATTCACCATTGGCCGAGCACCAAGGGTACACCAAAACTTACAGGGCCATCAGGGAGAGGTTTTCATGGAAGCGCATCAAGGATGATGTTCTGCGGCAGATCAGGGAGTGTGAAGTATGCCAGCAGAACAAGGGAGAGATGAACCACGCAGCAGGGCTACTTCAGTCGCTTCCCAATCCTGAAGGGAAATGGGAAAGTATCTCGATGGACTTCATCACAGGGTTGCCCATGGTATAGGGCAAAGACTTCATCTACATGGTTGTGGATCGCTTGACCAAGTACACTCCTTCGCGATCTAGGCCAAGTAAACGGCCTCACAGGTGGCCGAACTGTACTTTAGAGAGGTATTCCGATTGCACGGTCTTCCCAAGACCATTGTTAGTGACAAAGACATCCGCTTCATGGGGGGCTTTTGGCAAGAGCTGTTTCGGTTGGTGGGTATGGAGCTCACTCCTAGTACGAGCTGCCACCCCTAGACGAATGGCCAGACGGAGATAGTTAACAAGTTGCTAGAAGGCTACTTACGAAACTATGTCATCGGGCAGCAAAAGGCATGGTTGAGATGGTTGCACATGGGGGAGTATTGTCGCACAGAATGTCTAGGCACCACGACAATGATTCAGATCGGGGTTGTCACCCTGATCCCCAATCTCTTTATCTAAGTTGTCTCCTTGCAGACTAAGGGGGGTAGACCTTAATGAAATGGAAGAAAGAGAACTGGTTGGAAACCAACCATTTCAGGAGACACAGTCAAACGACCAAGTACTTGTTTAAGATTTAATGAGATTTAACAAATTCAATTAGATTAAGAGTTTGAAATTAGTGCTTTATGGAGTCAATTATCCCGTTATAAAATTAGGATCAAATAGCTGATAGATAACTGTTGCTATGCAATGCTAATGCAGAATGCAAGGAAAATTATTTGAAGGAGCGAGATCAAACAAAAGGTGATGTTAAAAGCCTAAAGCACTTAGGTTATTAATAATTTGATCTAACCACTAAGTACTTAAGCAAGAGTGCAAATTATGAAGATGCCAAAATTACTCAATTAGAAGACATACAATTCGTCGTAAATCTGCAATAATAAGATATTGATCACACTTGAAAGAATTTCCCAAGACTTAAATATTCAATAACGATTCAATAATTCAAGTAAATGAAACAATACTACTTACACATTAGGCAATTTTAATCGACATAAAATGTTCCAAAACTTAGATGCCAATGATCATCAACCCCAACTAAAACATATGAAATTTACTAACACTTAAATCTCCTTAATTATTCATCCAGGCACACCATGGAAATTTTATGCATAAAACCTCTTCGTCAAGCAAATTATGGATTAAATGATGTTCTTAAAAAAATGCAAATCCAAAAATTAAGTTTTCTTTATAGTCAAACTTACGATATTAAAAATTAGATATTTGTTAACCATAGAAATTTCTCCACAATTAAATATCTTTGCAAAATAGATCAAAACCTGAAATGTCCCAAAAATTTTTATTCTCCAAATATTCATATACACAAAAGGATTAAAATTTAACTATAGACAAAAGAAAGTTAGAATTAAATTTTTTGAAGTTTTTTGAATATTTTTTTTTAATTTTAACCCAAAATCTAAAATTACAAAATATATATATATATATATATTGAAATCTAATTCATACAAAAGTAAAAGTCTAAATTTAATTAAAGTTAATTTTTATTCAAAAATTTAAATGAAATGAAGCATTCTAAATGCTAAATTTAAATTTAAAACTTTAAACTAACCCTAACCTAAAGTTAAGAATCTAAAAAAAATTATAATGAAACTAAAATCTAAAGGAAATCAAAATGTTATCAAAAGTTAAATGTTAAAATAAAATAAAAAATTTAAAAATTGAATGTCAAAAATTTAAAGTCTAAAGTTAAAAATTTTATTTGCTTTTTTGTGATGCGTTATGTTTCGATGCAGGTCGAAGAGGAGTCAGCCGCAAGTGAAGAGGAAAGAACACAACAGGGTTAGGGTCGACAGCGAAGGGAACCAAAGATGAAGTTGCGTGAAAAGGGATTGAGGGTTACGGATGGGAAGGAGCAATGGATCCACACAGAATAGAGCACGAGCAGATGCCGCAGGGAAGGATGATGCAAGCAGGTCAATAGGACTGAGTGATCAAGGCAACATGGAGAGAAGGGGTGTGGCGCAGAGTATGGCAGCCAATGAGGAGAGAAAAGAAGGAACGTGAATGCGTTGAGGAAAACACAACAATGGAAGGCACGCAGGTTTGAAGGCAGGCAGTAGCGAGAAAGGGTAACGCAGCAAAGGAAGACGAAAGGGCTCACACAGAGAGGGAAATACAGTCACAGTGGATGGAGAAGACGCTTCACACAGGTGCGAGGGAGGACACAGAAATAAAGGGCGGATTTCGAGCAGCATACAAGGGATCGACAACAGTTGAATTGCAGGCACACTAATGCATAAATACTTTTGAAAAATTTTCTCCTTTTGTCCAGCAATACTTGAGATAAAATATGTTTAAAGTAAATGCTCCTAAAAAAATATAAACCTTGAGGCCAGATCCAGCTTAGATCTGCAACCAAATTTGATCCTGAGACCAAATCTTACCCTCCAGGGCCTAGATCTGGCTCATATCTTAAAAAAATCTTTGAAAATCTCCCACTACAACCTGCACAAAACTAGAAACAAGAGACTCAAAAACCCAGTATATACACAAAAAATAACAAACCCAAAACCCCAGTTAGTAAAACAATCAATAATATCTACAATGCTATTTTACAAATAAAGTTAGATCAAAACCTTCCATGGCTAGATTTAAACCATTTAGCACAATTTAAAAAAAAAATGAAATTAAGGGAGAGGTACAAGCCCTAAAAAGAACCCTGCAAAAAATGGAATTTAAGATAAGCTCGGGGAATTAGATCCGGAGAGCTCTTCAGATCTTATTTCCTTGGGAGTCAGTTGGTCCAACTGAGGAGTTCTCTAAACGCCCAAATCTAAATCCGAGAGATTTTTGAACACTTAAAATTAAACTGTTAAATCAAAAGAGAAATAAGATAAATAATAAAATTTTCAAGAGTCAGAGATAACTGCTAACTCAAGCCAATTAATATTCTCACCCTAAATCCAGTAACCTAAGCAAGATACTTGTGCAATAGATTACTCTACAAGAGCCATTAATCAACAATTCATTAAAATAATCACCAGCAGAATATAAATAACAAGTTTACCATAAAATGCTGAAGAGGAACGCCACTATCAAAATAAAACCCCAAAGACTTCGTTTGTATTATTCCAGAAAATATTACAGGAGAGCTTCAAGAGCAAGTACACGATCAAGAGATCGGATGACTGAAAGACTGACAAAGACTTCTAAATTATAAGATAAAATCTCCAACGGCTAGTTCGAATGATCCCTGTCAAAGTAATCTCGACCATTAAAAAAGGTTTAATCATCTTTTAATCTGGTCCGTCGAAATTATAAATTTTTGAGGAAATTCGAATTTATCATTTAATTCTTTTTTAATTAACTCAAAAATAATATTTTTTAGTTAATTACTCAAAACTTTGACTTTGACTTAACCACCAAGGCCCAAGGGTCCAAATTTTTTTGAAATTATCAATATTCTCTTGGCCTGGGACTTTTTTAAAAAAATCATTTTTAGGAACCCACGAATTTTGCCTTTGATGAATTTTAAGTCACCTATGACTTAAAATTAATTAAATTTCTGGCTTAAGAGTTTTAATTTAATTTGGCCTGAAAATTTAATTAATTGACTGAGAGAGGATTTAATTATTTTTTCAACCCTTTTTACATAAGATAAATACATTTTGACACATGAAGGGGGAAAACCCATTCGTGATAGACCCTCAAATAGATACCCATTTCTGCGACTCAAAACATGATCTAGTAGACCAAGTAGCTTGTAATAATATAATCTAGTCAATTAGCTAGGATTATTCCCAAACTACTTTTACAAAGACTCGATAGAAAACACAAGGACTCACTTAGTATATTGACGACAAAATCCACCCTAGCTTTGGGGTGAGGCTGGAGGGAAAAACTCCGTCGATCACTTGTGTCGAGAAACACAAATGAATCAGTGAGACAAAAAGCCTCCTAGGATAGAAATCGTCACCAAAATACTAGGCTTACCTAGGTTGTTACATACATAATGGTCTTACTTAGATCATTTACATCATAAACATGCAGAATGGGTTTACATTGTTTATAAAACTGTCAACTGGCGATGAAATTTGAATGGCATGAACACCTCGAACATGATAAATCCCATTTGAAAAAATAGGGGTGTACTGCTATGGGGTCGTTGACAAAGAGTGGTCAACATCTGGATCTACTTAGGGACACATTGCTTCATTGAAGGAATGTGAGAATCCAGAATCTGAATCCAATCAACACATGAAATTACATAAGTAGCGCCCATCCAAATATCATCATATAACATTAAGCACATGAAAATAAAAGCTCTTCATTTATTGACTATTCTACCAACATGAAATGTAAATTTACTCTAACTACAAAACGAAATGCTGAAAGGACAAAGTGTAGGGTTAAAGATACAATACAAAGGATGCTCGGTGGCATCAGATGTGTTCAATATAGTGCATACTGAGCATTTGCCTGCTTTTAGGCAAGTCTATGGGCTGCTTTTCGGATGTGCCATGTGCAATCTTGCATACGACAGGACTTTGTTTTATCCGAAAATCGAGCTTCCCGCAGCCATCAAATGTATCGAAGCGCTTCCTTATTCTTTTTCTTTTTCTCTTTAGGCTTTTCTTCATGGCAAAATTTACCGTTAATGATGTGGAACATTGTGCTTGTGAAATTTCAAACGAAGTATTCAAGATATGTGTGACATGCCTCTCTACATTCTACATCTATTCTAGATCCTTTCCAATTTCTTCATTAATGTGACCAGCCACTTTCTTAGGACATTCACAACAAGACGAGACCTGCTTTAATGGATTGGGCAAATTATGATATATTGAAATCTCCTTGGTTTTCTGCCATCTATAATCTGGATCAAGCTGAAACTTTTGTACATGTGGTTTCCTTTCTTCTAACCTCTTATGCATGGAACTCATTTCTTTGGCATACCTTACTGTTAATTTCGCTTGATTGAGCTCAGTTTTCACGAATCTGTCTTGCAAAGTGATATGATTTGCCTCCATACTTTTCATTTCTCGAGTGTGCTTTGCTTCCATTTCAATCATATGTTTTTGAATAATGGACATTTAATTAGAATGATTAACTTCTATTACCTTTAATCTGTTTTCAATGGTATCCATTTCTTCCATATTTATAACACATGGTGCTTGTTTTTTCTCTATGGCCAATAATCTATTCTAAAGAGATATTTGATCAGCTTCCATGTTGCTTATAATTTTATCATTCTTCGCTTTCATGCTCATGAAGCAATTTTGCATATAGTTTATCTCTTTCTTATGATTTGCTTGCATGGTCGCTAACTGATTGTTGTGATCAAATTCCATGATGGCCATTTCTTCATCATGTCTTTCTTCCATGGCATTCACTTGATTGGAGTGATTGAATTCCATGATTGTTATCTTTTCCTCTAAGGCTAATAACTTGCTATGCATAAAACCAATTTCCCTGGCATGATCGACTGTTAATTTTTCTTGATTAAGTTCCACATTCTCAATGATTTGAGCCTGGTTGGCCTCCATGTTCTTGATTACCTGAGCTTGATTTAGTTTTATATACTTAACCATCTAAATCAATTCGCTAACAAGATGCTTATCGTTGTCAACACTGATTTGACAACTTGTTTCTGCTTCACCACTATCATGGATTTGTGCTGTCGTGGTACAAGTGCATTCATCCTAAGAATTTTCATGAAATCTCCTGTGGATAGTTGAGTTCTCTACAAGACCACTTTCATTATTTTGCATAGTACTGGGAGCACAAGGTGAGCCACCTTGTTTATATATTTATCTTTAGAAGCATTGATGATGTGTTGAAAATAATAAAAATACTCCTCAAGACAATTTCGAAACCAATCGATAGAATCACCTTTTAAGAAATAGCCAAAGAGACATATCTTGACATCTTCATGATCATAATGTGAAGACAATATATGTTTATTATATGAGTAATCTTCAAGAGATGCTTTCGAGCAGCGGTTGAATTACCACCCGAGAACAAAGGCAATTTAGGAATTGCCTCTTTTGGCACGTCATGAAAAGGACCACCCATGATGACTTACTTAAATGAAAAAACCAAATGGATGTTAGAGAAAGAGATCCTTGTTCAAGAAAAGTCAAGAAATTCACAAGAAGCGGGCTTCTTAGCAGAAATTCTTGTAGGAAATGAAGGAATGGGAGCCGCCCCTTGAACATGAATCTGATTCAAAAACCGAAAAATTAGTCGAGAGAAGCAGATGGATATCAAGGAGAGATTCTTGTCTGAGAGTAAAATAGATGAATAAGTGGAGTTGCCACCCAAACAAAAAGCCAACCGAAATGTCCAGGTGCTAAAGGTGCAAATGATGAAAGGAATAGTGAGATGACGAAAGAAAAGGTGATGAAAAGATGAAGAGATGAAATGATGCCAGAAAATGTTTGGTCGTGTGACGAGCTAATGAATGGCAAAAAAATATTGGAAGATTAGAAAATGTCGTTGAGACCAAGGACAGAAAAAACCATATCCCTGACAGTGGCGCCAAAAAATTTTGTCACACAAAATGTCTAGGCACCGCAACAACGGTTCAGATCGGGGGCTGTCACCCTGATCCCCAATCTCTCTATTTAAGTTGTCTCCTTGCAGACTAAAGCAGGTAGACCCTAATGAAATGGAGGAAAGAGAACTAGTTGGAAACCAACTAATTCAGGAGACACAGTCGAACGACCAAGTACTTGTTTAAGATTTAACGAGATTTAGCAGATTCGATTAGATTAAGAGTTTGAACCAGTGCCTTATGGAGTCAATTATCCCGTTATGAAACTATGATCAAGTAGCTGATAGATAATTGTTGCTGTGCAATGCTAATGCAGAATGCAAGGAAAATGATTTGAAGGAGCAAGATGAAACAAAAGGTGATGTTAAAAGCCTAAAGCACTTAGGTTATAAATAATCTGATCTAACCACTAAGTACTTAAGCGAGAGTGCCAATTATGAAGATGCCAAAATTACTCAATTAGAAAACATACAATTCATCGTAAGTCCGCAATAATAAGATATCGATCACACTTACTTGAAAGAATTTCCCAAGACTTAAATATTCAATAACGATTCAATAATTCAAGTAAATGAAACAATACTTAATTACACATTAGGCAATTTTAATCGACAAAAAACGTTCCAAATCTCAGATGCCAATGATCCTCAACCGCAACTGAAATATATGAAATTTACTAGCATTTAAATCTCAGTAATTATTCATCCAGATACACCATGAAAATTTAATGCTAATAAAACCTCTTAGTCAAGCAATTTATGGATTAAATGATGTTCTTAAAAAAATGCAAATCCAAAAATTAAGTTTTCTCTATAGTCAAACTTAGGATATTAAAAATTAGATATTTGTTAACTATAGAAATTTCTCCGCAATTAAATATCTTTGCAAAATAGATCAAAACCCCAAATGTCCCAAATTTTTTTGATTTTCCAAATATTATATACAAAAAAGGATTAAAATTTAACTATAGACAAAAGAAAGTTAGAATTAAATCTTTTGAAGTTTTTTGAATATTTTTTTTAAAAGTTTAACCCAAAATCTAAAGTTGCAAAAAAAAAAGTATATATTGAAATCTAATTCATACAAAAGTAAAACTCAAAATTTAATTAAAGTTAATTTTTATACAAAAGTTTAAATGAAATGAAACATTCTAAATGCTAATTTCAATTTAAAATTTTAAACTAACCCTAACCTAAAGTTAAGAATCTAAAAATAAATAAAATGAATCTAAACTCTAAAGTCTAAAGCGAAATCAAAATGTCATCAAAAGTTAAATGTTAAAATAAAATTAAAAATTAAAAAATCGAATGTCAAAAATTTAAAGTCTAAAGTTAAAAGTTTTATTTGTTTTTTTGTGATGTGTTATGTTTGGATGCAGGTCGAAGAGGAGCCAGCCGCAAGTGAAGAGGAAAGAACGCAATAGGGTTAGGGCTAGCAACGTAGGGATCCAATGATGAAGCTGCGTGAAAAGGGATTGAGGGTTACGTATGGGCAAGAGCAATGGATCCACGCAGAAGGGAGCACGAGCAGATGTTGCAGGGAAGGATGATGCAGGAAGGTCGAGAGGAATGAGTGATCAAGGCAGCGTGGAGAGAAGGGGTGCGACGCAGAGTATCGTAGCCAGCGAGGAGAGAAAAGAAGGAACGTGAATGCATTGAGGAAAACACAGCAAGCGAGGGCACGCAGGTTTGAAGGCAGGCAACAGCGAGAAAGGGTAACGCAGCAAAGGAAGAGGAAAGGGCTCACACAGAGAGGGAAATACAATTACAACGGATGGAGAAGACGCTTCACGCAGGTATGAGGGAGGACATAGAAATGAAGGGCGGATTTCAAGCAACATACAAGGGATCGACAATAGAAAATTGCAGGCACACTGATGCATAAATACCATAGTAACATGGGTACCGCTCCCAGCCATTGGAGAGCACGTACCCCACGCTCCCGCACTCCTGGGAGCTTGGGAGCTGGTAGGAAACTTTCCTAAATTGTCGAGAGCTTCAAAGGGTACTTTGGAGCTTTTCGAGAGCTTCACTACAACAAATTTTGACGTTTCGAGTACTTATTTTGAGTGGATTTTCACCTTTCTGGTACCTATTTTGAGCAGATTTTCACCTTTCTGGTACCTATTTTGAGCAGAGAAGGTACCATTTGTTTATTTTCTAAGTGATACATGATAGGACAAGGGGTTGGACTACATGGGATTTGTAAAGCGACATATATGTGGGGATGTAACAAAGGTTTCAACAAAATAAGGACAGTTGCTTGTCATTCCTTGGTAGCTTCTGTTGCAAATCTTCAAGTTCAACAATTGCAAATAACTCTACTTTCTTGAAGTCTGTCTTGAAGCTTTAATGATAAGATTCAACAAATTACAATGATGGTCAGAAAGAGAAAGAGGAGCGTGTTAGTAAGTCTCATTTTATAAATTTCCAAACTTGAATTTCGAAATTGAATATAATATAGTGTTGCATGAAATCACATAATAATCAAGTAATAATAGCCTTTTTTTTTCAGTTTAGGAGTGTCGCATGTTTCTTGTTGATGGATTAATATTTTGATTTTTTCTGGCAGTGTTTCAAATATCAATCTTATACATATTTCATTGCAAGATGGAATCTCCAGGATTGAATTTTGTTGGCAAGTTTTGGATGGAAATAAATAAATTATTTTATTTTTATTTTTTATATATATTAAATTTTAATATATTATATTATTGCCACTCCCAACTTGATATTTCCTGTAAATTTTGGCAAAGCTTCTAGCTGTATTGGATACTTGTTCCCCCGTACCCGAAGTACCAAGTACCGGAAACTCGTGCAACATAGATAAATACTTTCAAAAAATTTCCCCTTTTGTCTAGCAATACTTGAGATAAAATCTGTTTAAAGTAAATGCTCCTGAAAAAATATAAACCTTGAGGCCAGATCCAGCTTAAATCTGCAACCAAATTTGATCCTGAGACTAGATCTTACCCTCCAGGGCCTAGATCTGGCTCAGATCTAAAAAAAGTCTTTGAAAATCTCACACTACAACCTACACAAAACTAGAAACAAGAGACCGCAAAACCCAGTATATACACAGAAAATAACAACCCCAAAACCCCGGTGAGTAAAACAATTAATGATATCTACAATGCTATTTTACATATCAAGTTAGATCAAAGCCCTCCATGGCCAGATTCAAACCATTTAGCACAATTAAAAAAAAAAAAAAAGGAATTAAGAGAGAGGCACAAGCCCTAAAAAGAACCCTACAAAAAATGGAATTCAAGATAAGCCCGGGGAATTAAATTCGGAGGGCTCTTCAAATATTATTTTCTTCGGAGTCAGCTGGTCCAGCTGAGGAGTTCCCTAAACACCCAAATCTAAATCCGAGAGATTTCCGCACACTTAAAGTTAAATTGTTAAATCAATAGAGAAATAAGATAAATAATAAAATTTTCAAGATTCAGAGATAACTGCTAACTCACTTCAATTAATATTCTCACCCTAAATCCAGTAACCTAAGCAATAGGTTACTTTACACGAGCCATTAATCAACAATTCATTAAAATAATCACCAACAGAATATAAAGAACAAGTTTACCATAAAATGCTGAAGAGGAACACCACCATCAAAATAAAACCCCAAAGTCTTCGTTTGTATTATTCCAGAAAATATTACAGGATAGCTTCAAGAGCAAGTACACAATCAAGAGATTGGATGATTGAAAGACTGACAAAGATCTCTAATTTATAAGATAAAATCTCCAATGGCTAGTTCGATTGATCCCTGTCAAAGTAATCTCAACCGTTAAAAAAGATTTAATCATCTTTTAATCTCGTTCGTCGAAATTATAAATTTTTGAGGAAATTCGAATTTATCATTTAATTCCTTTTTAATTAACTCAAAAATAATATTTTTTAGTTAATTACCTCAAAATTTTGACTTTGACTTAACCACCAAGGCCCAAGGGTCCAAAATTTTTCGAAATTCTCAATATTCCCTTGTCCGTGGACCTTTAAAAAAAATATATTTTCTAGGGACACGAAATTTTGCCTTTGAAGAGATTTAAATCACCTAGGACTTAAAATTAATTAAATTTTTGGCTTAGGATTTTTAATTTAAGTTAGCCAGAAAATTTAATTAATTGACTGAGAGGAGATTTAATTATTTTTCCAACCCTCTTTACATAAGATAAATACATTTTGACACATGAAGGGGGAAAACCCATTCGTGATAGACCCTCAAATAGCTACCTAATTCTGCGACTCAAAACATGATCTAGTAGACCAAGTAGCTTGTAATAAATAATCTAGCCAATTAGCTAGGATTATTCCCAAACTACTATTACAAAGACTCGATAGAAAACACTAGGACTCACTTAGTATCTTGACGACAAAATCCACCCTAGCTTTAGGGTGAGGCTGGAGGGGAAAACTCTGTGGATCAGTTGTGTCGAGAAACAAAAATGAATCAGTGAGACAAAAAAACGTCCTAGGATAGAAATCGTCACCAAAATACTAGGCTTACCTAGGTTGTTACATACATAATGCTCTTCTTAGATCATTTACATCATAAACATGTAGAATGGGTTTACATCGTTTATAAAATTGTCAACTGACGATGAAATTTGAATAGTGTGAACACCTCGAACATGATAAATCCCATTTGAAAAAATGGGGGTGTACTGCTATGGAGTCGTTGACAAAGAGTGGTCAACAAGGAGTATTGCTACAACACTACATACCACATGTCCATAAGTATGTCTCCATTTCGTGCATTATATAGTTATGATGCCTTAACTTTCGTTGATGTCATGTTTGGAGACAGCAAGGCCCCCAGGGCCAAGGAGTGGGTCCAGGAGAACCAAGATATCTTGAGGGTTCTCAAGGAAAATTTGCGGGGAACATAGAATCAGCAGAAGATTTACGCTGACAGGGGCCACGTGGAGAGGCACTTCGAGGTTGGGGATCTAGTGTACCTACGTCTCCAACAATACAAATAGTCCACACTGAAGCAGAAGGGGGCAGAGAAGCTAAAAACCACGTTTCTGTGGGCCTTACAGGGTCACTTGGAGAGTGGGGGAGGTAGCGTATGAGTTGGAGCTACCACCAGGGAGCCGGGTGTACAACATATTCCGTGTATCTTGCCTGAAGAAGGCTCTGGGCCAGCAGGTGACAGCAGCAATTGAGTTACCTCCCATGGACGATGAGGGGCAATTGGTACTTCAGCCTGAGGCCATACTGGACACCAGGGAGAGGCACTTGGGGAGCAGGGTAGTGAAGGAATACTTGATCAGATGAAGGAACCTCCCGGATGAGGATTCCACTTGGGAGGGGGAGAAGATACTTCAGCACCCATCATTACAGTTGCTTGAGGACAACCAACAATTTGGAGGGGAGGACTGTAATATCCTCGATTAGCAGACAACTAATTGGGAATATTAATTTTTGACTATTTTTTATTTTCCTTATGTTAAGCAGAAATAAAGTGGGTAAGGGGACCCACAAATAAAACTAAGCAACTAAAGTGCTTCCCTATATTCTCTAAAGGCAAATATTGCAGCTGAAGTGTGGTCCATGTGGCCACCCAGCGTAAGGAGGCAGCTCCTAGGTGGCTGCATGGGAGAGGCAGTGTTGTGGTAGGCCAGAGAAGGCGCAGTGCAGTCCTTGTGGGCCCAAGGGAACATTGGAGGCCCAGTTATGACAAAAGGGAATGAGAGCAGCTCATTCCTCATTTATACATCTATCTGATTTTCTGTCTTGATTGACTAAAGCACGCTTGAGCTGTTTAGCCAAGTCTGTAGTGTTGTTTAGCATAGAGATTTCCAAGCGGAGATCTCAACCTCTGCCTCGGGGGACTTCGAATGCCCGCTCAGGAGAGGAGCACCACCCAGATTTGTGAAGAGCTTGCAGAGAAACATCACAACCACACGCAGTCCCTTCAAGACAGCACAAAGGCAATCCAGACTGCGTAGCGATTGCACAGTCCAACAGAGAGGGAGTGTCGAGAAGTGGAGGAGCAGTGCAGTTTCAGCCGGAGGATTTGGAGGGGAGGCTAGCCACCTCTTGCCAGGGATTTAGGCAGAGTTTTGGAGACAATTTCCAGTAGTTCTAGCCAAGAGACAGATTTCCCCAGCAGAGTAGCGTGCCAAGCACAAGGGGGGCATTTTCCAGGGTTGGGATTTCTAGAAACCCTTCACGAGTTTTTGTGGGTCTTGTGAGTAGAGCCCGGGGTTAAAAGCCTGGAATTTTCTGAGCACGGGAACAAGTCCAAACCATAGTCTGATTCCAGCCAGTAGCAGCAATTCCAACACTGGTAGCACAGAGAAGGAGCCACGCAGAGCATCATTCCAACAGTGTTTTTTCTTGATCAAGAGTTGTTCTTTAGCCTGCCTAGTGCTGGCCCAGATGCCATCTTTCTAAGCACCTCTATTGTAATCTTCCAACAGAAATTAATAAAATAGCTCAGCTGGTTTTGGCTTCATGTCTTGTGTCTTGATGATATTTCTGTGTTTGTTGTAGTTTATTGTCTCTTTGTCCTTTTAATATTGTTAATCCCCATTTGGGGATATTACAATGGCACAAGCGAATGGGGCATCTACACCATGGAGCTATGAGAATGCTCAGAGAAACAGTTATGGGAGTTCCAATTTGTAGTACCAAAAATGATGACGTGTGCTAGAGGGTGTGTTTTAGGCGAATACGCTAAAGCAACATATTCCAGGAGCAACAATAGGGCGAAAAGTGTATTGGGACTAATACACTCAGATATTTGCAGACCAATGCCCACTAGAGCTCTTGGTGGAAGTGAATATTTTGTCACTTTTATAGATGACCATTCCAAGAAGACTTGGATTTACTTAAGACCAAGGATGAGGTCTTTGATCGGTTCAGAGAATTCAAAGCTCTGGTAGAAAACCTGACTTGGAAGAAAATCAAAGTATTGCGTTTAAATAACAGTGGTGAATATACTGATAAAGAATTCACAGACTTCTGTGCAAGGCAAGGCATTAGAAGAGAATGGACAACTCCTTACAGTCTGGAGCAGAATGGAGTTGCAGAACAGAAGAAAAGCACTATTGTTGGGGCAGCAAAGGTAATGTTGTATGACTAGGATCTGCCTAGATTTCCATGGGCAGAAGGATGCATCACAACTTTATATGTCCAAAACAGGACCCCTCATAGAGCTTTGGGCAACACAGCACCCTATTGAGATTTTGGGGTGTTAGGGTAGCATCGGATGTGCTTTAGCTTCCAAACTTTGTGAACGGACTAGAGCACATAAGATCTCCAAGACCCAGAAAGCATTTGAAGAAATTCCATCAGGTTTAAGAGATAAAGAAATTCTATCAGGTTTAAGAGATATTTAATTAATTAATCTTTTTAATTAAGGACCCTAAGTCTTACTTATGAAAATTAAAAGATTAAAGTTAATTAAATTAAACATGTGATGAGAATGACCTAAGTGACGCGGATCAATCAGCGTCCAATATTAGCCATCGATTAGAGATTAGATCACGGTCGTTGGTTTTCCAACGAGAAAATTATAATAAGAAGGCTTGGGGTCAGTTGGAGAACACAGACACTGGTAGAGCACTTAAGTTAAGCTGAGATTCTAGGGCGTGGTTTGCTAAGAATTTCATAAGTGTTTCAGCTGCAGCGAGGGGCAGTATTCGCGAGGGGGATGGTCTAGTCCCAGACCAGGAGTACAATGAGGGCAAAGAAGGAGCATACCAAGGCAGCGCAAAGGCAGCAACTACGCAGGTCAGCAAGAGCCCAGGAGGGGCAACGCAGAGGCAGCAGGAGCCAAGGAAGGCTGACGCAGGCCCAGTTAGGGGAGCGTAACCCCAACTAGGGTGACGCAGGCCCTTCCTGAGCAGCGCAGAGGCTTACGCAAGCCAGGAAGGCTGAAGCAGAGAGCTTCAGAGCAGCGCTGGGGTTTCCAGAGGCCGGAAAAGGGCTGAGTTCTGTAAATCCCGTTTCAGGATATGAATTAGTCACAATTTTTTGTCTCTAGGATAGAGGTATTGCTGCCATTTATATTTCTCTGTTGGGTTAACCAGTTTGGTGCCCAGATTTGTTGTACTTAGAATCTACATAATAATAAAAACCCTCTAGAAGCTAGCAACACCGGTTTTCCCACATTAGGTTTTTCCGGGGACATTTGTTCAGAATATCCTTGTGTGTCATTTTCTCTTTGAGCATGTTATTCAATACTTGATCTATATGTGTAGGCTATTAACTATATTTACTTCAATGTTAATGCTGAATTTTTCAGATTAATAACTTATGTAAGTAGGAGAAGTAAATCACGATTTAACAGTAGGATTTCTTTCTAGTAAATTCAAAAATTTTCAAATGGTATCAGAGTGATTGCAGATCAAGCTGGATCTCTAGTAAGACGGCTGAAGAAATCTGTGTTGCAGAAAGCAGCAGCAACAGCAGTTAAACTAGAGAGGGCAGCGTAGCAGTAGAAGGATGCAGAGGCAGCAAGATCCATGTCGGTGCTGACACAGTCCCAGCTGGGTGACGCAAAGACAGCGCAGTGGCCTCCAGAGTGACGCAGGAGCAGCCTGCGCTGCGCAGTAGCTGCGCAAAGGCTGCGCTAAGCCAGTGTGCTCACGGAGAGGCCAGCCAGGGTGACGCAGTCCAGAATTTGATTATTGTGCAGACTGTCATGTGCCGGAAGCTGTGTTGCAGAATTAAGCCTAAGCTAAGTTGACAAAGAGCAGGAGGAGAACAACTTCTCAGTAGATTTCATTGCCAAAGAAAGTTGAAGATCGATCGCAGGGTGATCGAAGAGAGCTGATTCCTTGTTTTTGGCAGATTTCCAAGAAGGAAATCAGTTGTCAGAGGGAGCAGAGGGTGCCTTTCTCGCCAAGGACCCTAAATCTAAGTCTCTAGCAAAGAGAGGAGGATCTATTCTGACAAATTTCTGAGTATATGGCGCCACATGGATTACGTGATCAGGATAGGTTGGACGCCCTGTCCAAATTTGCTATCTGGAAGGTCGGAATCCTGGTATTCCTGGAGGCTTATGACTTGAGGGAGCATGCGGAGAAATTCTTGGTTATACCGACTGATGTGAAACTCCTGCCAGAGCATAATTAAGCAGTGACACATGCCAAGCGCTTCACCATGGACGGGGTTAAAGATCATGTGGTACCACACATAGCCAAGAAGACGACGACTCATGAGATGTGGGAAGCTTTAACGACATTGTATCAGGGGAAGTCTGTCTAGAGAGATGCTTCTGGAGAACTAGCTAAGGTTATTTATGATGTCCAAGGGAGAGGAAATCGATCCTTTCCTATTCAGACTGCAGTCGATCTGAGATCAGCTGACTGGCATGGCGGTCAAGGTGGATGATGATGTCATGGTGAGGACTACTCTCAATGCAATCACAAAGGACTGGGAAACATTTGTCCAAAGTCTCTTGGGCAGAGTGGACCTTACTAACTGGGACAATATGTGGGCTATCCTCCAACGAGAGGAGATCTGCACAGCTTCGTGTGAGGCCATATAGCTTAGAAAATTGCTCGTGAATTTATTCAGAAGTGAGATGGAATCGACCATTATTCTATGCGATAACTAGACTTGCATCAATCTCTTTGAAAATCATGTTTTTCATGATCGGTTGAAACACATCGACATCAGGTGTCATTTTATTAGAGACTGTGTTCAGCGGGGAGCAGTACAGTTGCAGTTCCCATAGGAGATCAGGGAGCAGACATTCTCACCAAGGCCCTAAGAAGAACAAAGTTTGTTCACTTCAAGGAAGATGGGGATGATTGAGAATTCGTTTCAGTAAGAGATGAAACAACACTTAAGAGGGAGTTGTAGTACGGATGCAGCAGTGGCAGTGGCAGTGTCATGGGCAGCAGTACGGTAGCAGCAGCAACGCAGTGGTTGATGGACAGATTGTCAAATATCAGCAACGTAGAGCATGCTTCAGGGTCATAGCAGTATGCAGCAAGCATATTGTTAGAGAACCTTCCTTGCTAAGAGGGAGTGTTGATTTTAGGTAGCATCATAAGTGCTCTAAGTCTCAAAATTTGTGGAGAGGCTTAAACACAAATTGTTTGTGGAAATTCCACTCGGAACATGTTTTATTAAAATAACTAATTATTTTAATGGAGACCCTAAGTCTAAACTTAGGGAAATTAAATAATTGAAGGGCATTAATAAAACAAAATGTGAATCTTCAAGAAAACACGAATCAAGTCAAGTTATGATCTTAGTTGTTGAATAGAGATCTAATCTCGGTCGTTGATATCTCAATGAGAAGAATATAAAGGAAGACTTGAGGGTCATTTGGAAAACACACCAGTGCAGATACTCAATTGCCCAAGTAAATCGATTTTCTTAGTGGCTGAAGTTCAGCAAGAGAAAATCGATCCAGAGGGAGAGTTGCAGGTGGAGGAGAAGCAGAGAGGGTTCAGCAGCAGTCAGGGGTGCAGGAGCAGGCGAGGTAGTGGCAAGAAGAGACAGCGCAGGGGCAGGAAGGAAACAAAGAAGAAAGATAACACAGTTCTATGCAGTACCCATGCAGAGCCAGTGCAATGGTGACGCAGGAGGTCCAGGAGGGTCCTTCCAAGGTCATTTCTCATCAGCTATTTTTGTGAGAAGGTTCTCCAGTGTTATCATAGATAGTTTGTCTTCATTACTGTTGATTGTAAATTGTACAAGAAGATTACTGCTGAATAATAGAAACCCTCATGTAATATCCCAAACAGAATATTTCGACCAATTTTGCAGAAAATAATGTAACCCAAAATTTTATCGTAAAATCAACATTTATTTAATAGGAGATTGCCATGTAAAATAAAAACAAATAGAACACTGCAATCCATTACACATTGAACAGGAAGAATCTCAGCTTTTTATTATAAATAGCAAACTGGGGTTACATGCATATCTAACCCAAAATAGTTGAGATGGAAAATTGGCCTCCAATATAATCTACTGCACTGCACTGGCCTCCAAAACTGAAACGCTGTACTCCCTGTCCAACAACAGCTGCCACTGAATCAACTGAAGACAATGAAGCACCAATGTTGAAACGTTGTACTCCCTATCCAATAGCCCTGAAGCTCTGTGAAACTCTTGAATGAAGTCTCCTCAAAGAGAGTTGGGTTTTCGTCCAACACTCGGCAACATACCCGAGAGTTTCCATCTTAGGGCTACAAATGGAGAAGAGAACCGTGTTCTCAACCTCACATACAAGAAAGATTTCAAATCCAAGATATTCCTCAATGGCCTCCTCCTCTTTTTTTATAGATCTCATGGACCCCTCTAGAGCCTTCTATTTTATTATTATTTTAATCATGGAGCACTTTTCCCTCTTATTTTCCAATTAAAATATTCCTTTTTAAAGCAGGAAAGAGTAAATCAGCTACCATGTCTCCTCAGGTCACTGTAACTCATGTCCAACCATCCCATCATGTAGGTATTCTCGTTCTAGTTCCAATGAGCTATTACAATAAGGTGTTCTATTACATATTCCTCCTAGAATGCCACCTTGAGCTTAATTAATGGAGTTAAGCCCAAAAATAACTCAGTTTTCCGAAAGTTGTCGGAATGCACCGGAACGAAAGGCAAACTGTGCGGCTCATGGAATATATCAAGTGAATGCCACCAGCCCTCATAAAAACTCTTCAAAACTCCTCCAAAAATCCCCTGGGCCCACTGATGACCCCAACTTGTACATGTGACCTGTCTGCTCACAACTCTGGAAGTCCATCCCAACCCTGTCATAAGGAACACCAAAAAAAAGGAATATTACAAACCTTTCATCCCAAGATTGCTTGCCCTCAAGCAACCCAAATATGTGGGCCACCGTACTAGCCCGATGCAACTAAGACCCAATGCTCGGATCCCATACAAAGTCGTTGGTGTGGCTATGCTCCTGTGTCAAGCTACCCGGAACAGACCCCTCAATGCTGGGATCCCAAACTGATCTCTCACCGCACCTATCATCAATCAATCCTCCCGGATCCCAACACCACCATGGCCAATGATCGCCCGAATCTTGTGGCTCGGACTGCGCAGCGCCTCTAGCTATAGTTGTTGCCCCATGAAGCGAAGACCACCAACAGGCATCAGCGCTCCATGGCCCCTGCTGTGTTGTAGCTTTAACTATGTAAGCTTCCCCACCAACTGCATACCAACTCATCACCTCTCTCCAATCCAACTCCTGACTCAATCTCATGCTAAACCTACTCTCCTGAAGTCGGGATGGAATGCTAAAGAGTTGTCGACCTGTGCCCCACTGCCAACTGGAAGCTACAGCATCTGTCATGTCTAAGGGTCCCTACTCCACTATGCTCTCTACAAAGAAGATCACACCAACAATAGGGTATCAACTCATGATCTCTTGCCAGTCTATCCCGGATGAAGAATCCAATGTAGTGACATCTGCATACAGAACACATTTGGAGTGTTGTCGCCAGCCCATACTGAACTCATGTTGCTTTGTCCCGCCTATCAACGAGAACTGCCTGAAAAAGAAGGCCCCTCTCTCTATAATAAGCCCAAGTGGGCAAGATATGCTACAAGCCCCATCGATGTACCCCTGGAGAGTGCTGCTCCCTGAAAGTACTGCAGCCCTGCCAACTGTATGTGCATCTACCAGCACCTCATCAGTGGGTCGGCTCAAAGATGGATGCACCACCATCTCCAACAACTCCTTCCTGTCATGATCAAGAATGTCATACTCCTGCTATCTACTAGCCTCCCGCAAAACTACATTATCAGCCTCCAACATCTCTTGAGGATAAGTATCTGCAACTGTTGTCACCCTACTAGATCTTCATACATCTGTCTGCACCTCCTCCATGGCTGACCCCAAGGTTAGCCGCATCTCCATCACAGATTCAATGTGAACCTCCATCTGGCTCTCCCCAAAAGGGCTATCATACATGTTGTGCATATCCTCCTCCTCTACTGACTCAAGCTCCCCCATATGTTGCTCCAGGTAAATCATCACAAGTGACTCATCACCTTGAGTATCTCCCATAGGTTCCCCTGACTGTCCACTGTGCTCACTGGAATACAACTTTGGTTGACGGTCATCAACTCCACATGACTGCTCATGCTCCCTAGAAGCATCCTCATATGACCCCATGGACTAATCCAAAGAAGAGTCCCCATCCTGACATATAGAAGGAATGTCCTCCTGCTCTATCTCTGCCACCTCATCTGCATCTCTCAAGCATGAGTGATCAAGCCCCCAAGGTTCTTTGCAGATGAAGCAAAGTCCCTTCCTCCTCAGCGCATTTTTGTTGCCTGATCCACCAAACTAGAGCAGCTCCTCCCTGGTCAATTGTCTCCTGAATAGCCCAACATTTTACTCAACCAGCCCTTGGGCTAGCTCATAAGCAACAGGTGAGACCAACTTCTCTCTCCTCCAAAGGCTCAACAACCTAGTCTGCAACTCCTGGCAAATGGCATTGCAATCTCTCATACATGACGACAGGATGGACTGCATGTGTGCTATGACAGTGTCAGGAAGATGTCTCCTAATGCTGAAGAAGCATTGGAACATCTGCAGAAATCCATCACACTCAAGATCAAACATGATGTCATACGTTCTGAATGTGGCCATACCTCCTAAAACCTCAAGCTTCTTCCCAAAGGTAGAGCCTGCATTGTTGTCCAAGTTCTGAAAAGAACCCACTACTAACTTGAAAACTTCCCTCATAACTTTATCATTGAAAGGAGTTGTAGGTGCAGTCAACCTCATAATGTTACTGAGCCATGATGTAACCAGAAGTTTGAACCCTTCACATGGTTCTTCTAAGAACTTGGGTTGTATAAGAGCAAGCATAGCAGGTTTTAGAGCCCAAATCAGTTTCTTCCCTTCTAACTGGCTTACTTTGGAAAGGAGTTCATTAAGTTCATCAAGTTTGGAAAGAACTCTCCATGTGATCTTCATGAGATTCAAATCTTACCCAAGTTTAAAGATCTTGTGTCCCAACTCATGTTCTTTCTACCAATCTTTTGTCGGCTCTTGCTGGAGAAGAGTGTGGATCCCTTTGCGAATGGTTTGTTTCCAGTTTGGGGTTTTGGTCCAAATTGCAGTCCACTAATGTATTGTTGTGTTGATTTAAGAGGTGTTTTAAAAACCCCATTCTTCAATGTATTTTTTTGAGTATTGATCTGATCTCTCAGCTAAAATAAATTTTATTTGCAAGCTACAATGGATATGTCAAATCTTAAACTCAGGGTTTAACTGGGAATTCATTTTCAAGACAGAAATAACACACTGTTATTGGATAATGCAACTTATTCCAGCACTGTTATACCCTCAGGAACATCTATTTATGTCTCCTTTCTACCCACTAGAAAAGAAAAATAAAATTAGCAGTAATAGTGAATAAGATATGAAACCTGGAACTGGTGTGTTGGTGCAGTTGATGTAAAATAGCTCCTCCCACGTACAGCCATCATGCACAGTACCATAGATTTAAATCACGTCAATAAATTTGCAGAAGCTTGTCCCAACAAGATGATAGCTCATCAAGCAAATAAAGAGTTTTGTTCCCCTTGTTCACAAGAGAGCTCGTGCTAGCGGTGTAGAACGGTTCATCAAAGAAGATGGGAAATTTGTGGTCTGTCATCAGAGAAGTGGAAATTTTGTACAAACTACTATTTGGCCCCCTTCTTCAATAATATGTCCTCTGTCGAGCTGCTATAGCATAGGTGACATGGCCCAAATTAAACTTGGAGAATGCATACCGTGACAGAGTGCCTTCGTCCTTCCTTTTACTGTGCAACAATCTAGCCTATGAAACCACTGTTGATACACACAATTATTCGGCCCTTGTAATTTTGGTCTGGTGATCATGCCATCACAAATGCCGAGTGCCACTCTAGGATAGTCAAAATCTTGTCCTCGATGGTTTAATCATTGCGTGAGTGAGCTCGATCTAATAGGAATTCTATTCACTTCCACTTTGCGTGATAATATAGCCTTTGGATGATGGAACCGATTGTCGAATGCTAAGCTTGCCGGCTTGATGTTGTAGTTTCGAAACGGAATCAAGATCTCGATCCACAGAAGATATGGGCAGCATTCAATTCGCAAGAGTCTGTTGTGTCACATGAGCTCTGGTGGCTTACCCTGTAGTTAGCTCGACACCATAGTTGTTCCGATCCAGCTCGACTTTTAGTGAATCGACCCCGATTTTGAATCACCGTGCCATGGCCCACAGCAAGAATTCGACCAAATTTCAATCGTGGTAGTGGCGGCAGTGTCTTAACCCTGATCCTTGATGCTACAACGAACACGACTCGATGACTTAACCCGACCCTCAGCGATTCTTTTAGCACTCGATCCAACGCATCATTCCGCCTAGCTATTCCTGTGGTGGCCTCAGTCTCATGCAATGCAGACACGCACCACAGTCGACACAATTAACCACACAATCACCACGTGAAACAAACAAGTCATTTTCAAATATGCTCAGTCGTCAATCACATATGGGGAACGACCTCGACCATCAATTTTTGATGGTGGCTCAGCCAATCAACCTCCATGAACATTTAAATGATAATCAACTGCCTCCCAGCGCTAAAATTAGCTGACGAATTTCAATTTCTCGGCATGAGCTTGGTCCCTCGAGTTGCAGATCAACCCACAGATCGAGCGCTTAATCAAACCAGAATTCACCCTGCAAATATAACTTCGTCTGGCTAACAATCTTCGGCTTTTATGGCCTTAAAAACATAAAATAAATAAAATTTTAATTCCTCGGCCCTTTAATTTTAATACAGCAGCCCCTTGCTCAACGTAATTTCATAGCCCTTTTTCACAACAGACAGCTCAACCCTTTCACGGCTCCACCAATTCGACTTGGTTGTTAATCAATGACCGCAATGGAGTAATGACGGTGTCATTTCAACCCACTGAACAATCGCATGTGCGGCTCAGCTTCTACGCTTACAGCTGCTGGTCCTTTCACAACGAACAACTTTCTTTTCGAAAGTGATCTCATTGGTCTGCTTGAGGGTGACATTATCTCTTCACCAATAATCTCCCACATGCCATTGATTCTATTTAGGCAACACTGGCTCTAGAAAATTTGGCGTCTTCAAAATAAAAACCCTTGAACAATCGGTATTTGAACCTTCAATCTTCTTCAGTAGTTTCCCTACACTAAAACCTTTAAACTTGGATTTTCCGGTACTTTTGGCAAGTAAACCCCTAGGCTGGCAAGATCACCAACTCTGATACCACTGTAATATCCCAAACGAGATATTTCGACCAATTTTGCAAAAAATAATGGAACCCAAAATTTTATCGTAAAATCAGCATTTGTTTAACAGAAGATTGCCATGTAAAATTAAAAAAAATAGAACACTGCAATCCATTACACATTGAATAGGAAGAATCTCAGCTTTTTATTATAAATAGCAAACTGGGGGTTACATGCATATCTGACCAAAAATAGCTGAAATGGAAAAATGACCTCCAATATAATCTGCTGCACTGCATTGGCCTCCAAAACTGAACAACTTCACTCTCCCTCCAACAACAGCTGCCACTAAATCAGCTGAAGACAATGAAGCACCAATTGAGGATCTGAATGCTCCTCACTCCAATATCCCTAAAGCTCTGTGAAACTCCTAAATAAAGTCTCCTCAAAGAGAGTTGGGTTTCCGTCCAACACTCGGCAACATACCCAATGGTTTTTGTCCTTGTGCTACCAATGGAGAAGAGAACCGGATTCTCAACATCACATACAAGAAAGATATCAAATGCAAGATATTCCTCAATGGCCTCCTCTTCTTTTATAGATCTCATGGACCCCTCTAGAACCTTCTATTTTATTATTATTTTAATCATGGAGCACTTTTCCCTCTTAATTTCCAATTAAAATATTCCTTTTTAATACAGGAAAGAGTAAATCGGCTACCATGTCTCCTCAAGTCACCGTAACTCGTGTCCAACCATCCCATCATGTAGGTATTCTCGTTTCGATTCCAACGAGCTATTACACTAAGGTGTTCTATTACATATTCCTCCTGGAATGCCACCTTGAGCGTAATTAATGGAGTTGAGCCCAAAAATAACTCAGTTTTCCGAAAGTTGTCGAAATGCACCGGAACGAAAGGCAAACAGTGCGGTTGATGGAATATATCAAGCGAATGCCAGCGGCCTTCATAAAAACTCCTCAAAACTCCTCCAAAAGCCCTTGGGCCCACTGATGACCCCAACCTGTACTTGTGACCTGTCTGCTCCCAACACTGGAAGTCCATCCTAACCCTGTCATAAGGAACACAAAAAAAAGGGAATATTACACCTCATCTGTTGCACCGATTTTCCCACATTAGGTTTTTTTGGGGACAATTGTCCAAAATATATGTGTCATTCGGGTGCTAGTATTTTCATTATTGTTTTGCTCTTCCTTATTATTTTTCTCAATAATTATATGGTGAAGTCTCCATTTGAATTTATTTCGATATTTACTGAAGAGATTTATGCAAATAACTTATTTCTGAATAATAAGTAGAAGAAATAACATCAAATAATGCAGTAGGATTTCAAGTTGAAATTTTCACACCAAGTAAGGAACCTAGGGTGATCTATAGGATGAGACAATGCTTCCTGAAGTCTAGACCCATTGCGTATAGTTAGACCTAAACAAAGAAGTTGGGGTTCTTCCACTGAATTGCCAAGTGTTGTAGCTACTACAACACCCCTTCAAAAATTTTCCTACATTCAAATTTTGGAGCTTCCCTTATGATCCTATCATTTCTCGTTTCAAGTCATTAATGTCATGTTCGGTCATGTTTTCTAAGTGTTCAAGTCCTTCCTTAGGAAACCTAATTGTCGAAGCTATTTGCTTTCACATGCCTAGCTCGTGATGCCTTCATAGCGCACTTCTTCTAACAAAGCTAGAGCACTCCCTATTCACAGTGAATGCACACTCTTGGAACTCAAGCAATCACACCTCTTGTTGATAGACATTATGCAGTTCCCGAAGACGATGATTGTGCACACCATGTTGGCAGTCACTACGCAATCCTTGTGGACAACCAGTGTGCAATCCTTGTTGATAGTGACAACAGACTTCTTGTTGACTATGAGAGCGCACTTCTCCAAGTCAATGTTGTCACACTTCTTAGTCGCAGTCAACTCACTCTTGACTCCTAGTTTCCTAACATGCACTAAGCACACTCACAAACTCTAATTGCATGTTTGTTCTCCCTATATAAAGAGTCCATCCCAGAGTTCATTTGACACTTACCTTTCGCTTTTGAATTCTAAGCACTTTTGGAGCACAAGGAGCATCCCTCACTCTTGGTTACCAATGCGCCATCTTCTGGGTGAGTTTCTCAACTATCGCTTTTGCTTTCGAATGTGTTTATTTCACTTGCTTTCACATATCTTGTTAAGGACACGTTGGCGCACCTTCTAGAGGTAGCTCTAGTGCACTTTCTCACATTAGTTAATCTTATCTATCACAAGAACATGCATTGGACACACTCCCATGGCATAGTGCACTTTCTTAATGCAATCGACACTTGTGTCATAAAGACATGCACCCTAACTATCGCACTTGGAGAATAGTGTCATTTTATTGTCGTTTCAATGTATACTTGTTGGTTTTGGGTAATTTGCATATTCTTTTCATGTGCTTGATTGTGTATGTTGTGTGAACAAATCTAAGACCTGTTTGTATGCTCTTATCCTCTCTCGCTCTCGTGCTACTGATCTCACACTTGGTCAATTTTGGAGTTCCTCCTTGTCCTCACATTTGTTGATTTGGGGTAGCATCGGATGTGCTCTAAGTTTCAAACTTTGTGGAGAGGTTTAGACACATGTATTCCAGATAACCCAGAAATTGTTTGGAGAAATTCCACCCGGATTCTATTTTTTTAAGAAAATTAATTATTTTAAAATGACCCTAAGTCTAAACTTAGGAAAATAAAATAATTGAAGTGAATTAATAGAATATGGGTGTGAATGTTCTAGAATAAGTAGATCAAGTCAAAATGTAATCCTAGTCGTTGATCAGAGATCTAATCACGGTCGTTGAAGTCTAAACGAGAAGACTATAAAGAAGGCTTGAGGGTCATTTGAAAAGATACACTGAGAGGATCAAGAGATCGATTTCTTTAGTGAGCAGTGCTCGAGGGGAAACTTCGATCTAGATATCTTTTGCAGAGAGGGGCAGAGACAGTATCTGGTGAGAAATCTTTCTCATTCGAAGAATCATCAGCAGAGAGGGCAGAGAGAGGTCCAACAACTCCAACGCAGGGCCAGAGAGGCTGACACAGAGCCACGCAGGGCTACGCAGAGGGAAAAGAGGAAATATGAATAATTTGCTAAAAAATCGATTTCAGAAGCCAAGAGTCGGGGTGTGAGACCAGGAGGCAAAGATCAAAGATTTTGGCGAGCAGATCGATCCACAAACTGAGTGACGCAAAGCCTAGAAGGGTTGATGTTGGGACTACGCAGAGCCTGTCAGAGGCATCTCATTCGGTGGTCGGATCAGCCAGGATTTCCAGTGATAGTGTGAGGTAATCTCACTAATCTTTCTGTCAGTGACACTCTCTATACGTGAATTGTCCGAAGAGACATTCAGAGATGTATTCAGAAATTATTGTTGCTTAATAATAAAACCCTCAGATCTGCTGCACCACATTTCCCACATTGGGTTTTTCTAGGGACGTTTGTCGAAAAACAACGTTGTCCTATGTGATGTTTTTCTTTATTGCTCAATTTCTTGTTTCAGCATATTTAATTAATTAAGTGAAAGTTGCAGTGGTAATTTGATTCAGTATTTCCAATAGAACATTGTAATAATTTGTTCATTAAATAACAAGTAGGTAAAGTATTTTCAGTTGGTTGCAGTTGTAATATCTCCAAAAGGGAAAATGACAGTAATGCAAGCAACAATAGACTAAAAATTACAGCAAGTAAAATCACGCTATTAACACATGAAAATTGGAGCCAAAAACATGATCTGAGCCATTTTATTAATGTTGGAAATGAGTACAATAACGGTGCTGGAATGGGTGCACCTGGACCTGCTCAAGGCAGGTTGGAATACATCTCAAATCAAGCGGGGATGTCTCTCTGGTAATGGCTATGCGTGGCTTTGATGTTGCGCTGCTATGCCCAAAAATGTTGTTGTTGGCTGACTTCAGACTGTCGGTTGGGTTGTTTCCCCTGCTTAGAAAATTTCGGGCTTTTAACCCCGTACTCTACTCACAAAACCCACAAAAACCAACGAAGAAATTGGCCAGATGTTGACCCCGAAATTTCGGCCCAATTTCCCCTAGCTCCTCTAGCTGCTAGTTGAGTTAGGACCTTTGTTTGACACCTCAAACCTGCCCAGAAAATCTTGCAAAAGTTAACCTTGGCTTCCCCTCAATAAACATAGAAGAAACCCAGAAAGGGTCTGTCCTAGTTTTCATCTCGGAAATTGGCCCTCTTGGGCTTGGCTCACCCAGCTACAGGGCAATTCGGTCCTCTTGGAAATTCTGCTACTGGAGGCCACTAAAATGCTTGGAAAATCCTTGTTGGAAAGCTCTAAGCCTCCCCACCAAGTGTCCTCCAAAATCTCCTCTCACTTCTCACCTCTCGGAGCAACCTCCCAACTAAATTGCATCCTCCACTGCGCAGTCACTGCGTCCTCTACGTAGTCCCTGAAGTGAAAATGCTTCTCCTATAATCTTTGTTGTGAAATGCCCCTCCAAAATAGTACAACTCCTCTCCTGAGCGGGCACTCGAAGTCCCCCGAGGTAGAGGTTGAGATCTCCACTTGAAGATCTCGTCTGCTAAACAGCACTGCAGACTTGGCACTCGGCACAAGCATGCTATGTCAAGAAGACAATCAAAATAGAAGTAGAATGAATGAGGAAATGAGTTGCCTTCACTTCCTTTTATCACTTGAGCCCCCAACGTTCCCTTAGGCCCACCATGGACTGCGCAATCCCCTCATCCAGCCATACACTGCACTGCCCCATAGAGCCTCTCTCACGCTGCCACTTAGGGAGCTACCTCCAAATCGAATGTAATATCCCAAATGGGATATTTTAACTAAAATTGCAGAAATAAACTTAAGCAGCAAAATAAATGGAAATATACACACAGCCACTAATAGAACATAATGGATGCCGATAAAATCACTGAGCCATTTTATTAATCCATGACAAAAAGTACATCAACATAAAGGAACAGCGAAACCTGAGCTTGCCAAGCAAGCGGAGCAAACCCAGAAAGATCTCTAGCCCAACTGATGAATGACGCTGGCAATGATGTAGATGGCTCAGCAAGGAGACTGCTGCAAATCGGCTACGGCAAAACTGACCTCTCCAAACTCCACTGAAGCACTGTGAGATCTCTGAGTGAAACCTCCTCAAGGGTATTGGGTTTCCGTCCAATACTCACAAATCACCCGAGGGTTTCCATCTTGGGGCTACGGCTGAAGTAGAGAACCACGTTCTCAAACCTCTCATACACAAGAAAATGATCTACTCCAAAGATATCTCCCAATGGCCTCCTCCCTTTCTTTTATAGATCTCTTGGAGCCTTCTAGAGCATTATTTTATTATTATTTTATTCATGGAGCACTTTTCCCTTTTATTAAAATATTCCTTTTTAATGCTAAAAAGGGTAAATCGGCTACCACGCCTCCTCCAGTCACTGAAATCCGTGTCTAACTGTCCCACCATGTAGGTATCCTCATCCCGGTTCCAATGAGCTATTACACTAAGGTGTTCCATCATGTATTCCTCCTGGAATGCCACCTTGAGTGTAATCAGCTGAGTTAAGCCCAGAAATAACTCAAATTTCCGAAAGTTATCGGAATGCACCGGAACGAAAGCCAAACCCCTCGGATGATGGAGTATATCAAGCGAATGCCTCCAGAAACCATGAAAACTCCTCAAAACTCCTCCAAAGAGCTCCTGAGCCCACTGGTAGCACCAATCTGTACATGTGACCTGTATGCTCCCAACTCTGGAAGTCCAACCTGACCCGATAGTAGGTGACACCAAAAAAAAGGAATATTTCATCGAATGCCCCACTAAGGCCGCAATTTTTCCTTGTGAACTGTAGGGGTAGGGTGTAGCTTTTCCCTTAATTATTAATTGTGGGTCCCGACCCACCTTATTTCTGCTTGACATTAGCAACATCAAAATTTATCAAAAATTAATATCCTAATTAACAGAATTGCTAATTGGGGATATTACTGCAGTAGGATTCCAGACTTGGAATTTTCACAACATCATGCGTAAGTTATGAGCACATTTAATTTCTAGCCAAGTGATGAGCACATTGCGCACTCCTATGCCTAAGTGATGAGACCCTTGTCTCCTGAATTTGCACATTGTGCCCATCTCCCTTCATTGCGCATTGCGTATCTTCAGAGTGTTGAGATTTTGTGTAGTTGGTGTAGAATCAGGTGTACTCTAGCCCTGAAATTTTGTGGAGGGTCTAAGACACACTTGAACTCCAAAACCCAGAAAGTGTTTAGTGAAATTTCAGCTGGCGTTCAAGTTATTCAAATAATTAATTATTTCCTAAGTCTAAACTTAGGAAAATTAAATAATTAAAGTGAATTAATTAACACATATGCTGAAATGTTCTAAAAGACACGGATCAAGTAGTCTTTTAATCTCAGTCGTTGATGAATGTTTTAATCTCGGTCATTGATGAGATCATCGAAAAAGCATAAGAGAAAGGCTTGAGGGTCAGTTGGAGACACACACACAGAGGCAGAGCTGAGAGACTGATCTGGAATTCTAGGGCAGGGTTTGCTAAGAATTTTCGGAGGAGTTTTCTGCAGTGAGGGGTAGTATTGGCTAAGGGGATGATTTGATCCCAGAGCCAAGAGTCAGCAAGAGGCAGAGGAGCAGCAAACAAGGACATCGCAGACAAGCAAAGAGGCTATGCAGCAACTGCGCAGCGCAGGGGCTTCAGCCGCTACCCAGGCCCAGGAGGGGCAACGCTACAGCTTCAGGGAGCTTTAGAAGTTACGCAGAGGCCTCCAAAGGCAGCGTAAGGATTGCATCACCCACTCTGGGGTTACGCAGTCCCTCTCTGAGCAGCACAGTGGCACACAAAGCCTAGAAGGGCTGACGCAGGGTCTTCAGGGGCAGCGATGGGGCATCTAGGGCCAGATCCGAGCTGTGTCTTGTAAATCACGTTTGAGGTTGTGGATCAGTCAGACATTTGGTCTTGGAAGAGCAAGTTAGCTGCAGATTTCTTTAATTCTCTGTTGAGTTTTCCATATCTGGAACCCAGATTTGTTGTACTCAGATTCTACTTAATAAAATTAACCCTCATATCTGCTGCATCGGTTTTCTCGCTTTGGGTTTTTCCGGGGACTTATGTCCAAAAATTAGTGTGTCACTTTGTTTGAATGAGCATAATATTCAGTAAATGATCTACATGTGTAGGTTGTTAGATGTGTTTACTTCGGTATTTTCTGAAACTAATTTATGAAGATAACTTGTATAATTTAAATCAAGTAGGAGAAGTAAACCATGATACTGCAGTAGAATTTTCACATGGTATCAGCGCGATAGCAGATCACGCTGAATCTCCAACAAATCAGCTGAAGAATATTTTTTCTGCAGGATAGCAACAGAAGCAGCAGAGATCTGGAAGGTACAGCTTGGCAGTAGGAGGACACAGATCCAGGAAGGGGTAGCGCTACAGATTCGGAAGGCCATCAGGCTTACGCAGAACCTTCCCAGGCCAGTGTAAGGACTGCGTCACCAGTCTGGGGTTACACAGTCCACTTCTTAGCAGCATGAAGGCTGCGCTGGGCCAGTCAGTAAGACGCAGTCCAGTCATTTTTTCTGTTGCAGAAAGCCTTGCCAAGATACGAAAGCTGTGCTTCAGATCTTCAACAGTGTTGGTGTGGTGGAGATTTGGTCGATGCAGAATTATGCCTAGCTAAATCAAGAAAGGCGGGAGGAAGACAGTTACTCAGCATATTTGAGCCAAACAGATCTGAAATTCGATCAGGAGGGTGATCGGAGAGTTCTGTTCGATTGTGTTTGGGTGGAAAATTTCCAGGAGGTAAATCAGCATTCAGAAGAAGTAGTTCTAGAGGGTTTCTAGTCACCAAGAAACCCAGATCTAGAGTTTCTGTAGCCACAGAAAGAGGGAGAAGAGTATTGTTTCTGTCAGATCTGAGCTAGATGGCTTCTCATGGGCCGAGAGACCAGGACAGGTTGGACAGTGTGTCCAACTTTGTCATCTGGAGAGCAAGGATCCTATCAGTCCTAGATGAGTACAGCATCAAGGACCATGCAATGAGTGTTCTAGCTGTGCATGCAGATCCTTATCCTCTGAAGAAATTTAAGGAGAATCAAGCACGGACTAAGCGTTTGATCATGGACGGAGTGAAGGATCACGTAGTACCACATATTGCCGATAAGAACACGGCAAATGATATGTGGGTCACTCTAGAAGCAATGTATGAAGGAAGCTCTGTCCAACGAAAAATGCTCTTAGAGAATCAGATAAGGCTTTTCCAGATGCAGAAGGGTGAAGAAATAGATCCTTTCCTTTTCCGACTTCACACCATCCGAGACCAACTGGTTGGCATGGGTGCAACTCCAGACGAAGTGTTCTTAGTGGGGACTGCCCTGAATGTTGTCTCTGAGGAATGGGAAACATTTGTCCAGAGTATACTGGGCAGAGCAGCATTACCATCCTGGGCAGACATGTGGGCTATCCTCCACCAAGAGGAGATCAGGAGGATCACCAAGAAGCAAAATATCAATGGCGGGACAATCAAAGTGAAGAAAGAAGAGGAAGATGATGCAGCCCTTGCATCAAAGGAAAGAAAACAACAAGGGAAGAAGAAGAGGGACCTTTCCAAGGTCTAGTGCTTTAACTGTAGTGAACTTGAACACTTTGCCAGCACTTGTCCTAAGAAGAAGGACAAAGGAGCTTCTCATTCCAAGGCTACAGCAACGAAGGATGATGGTTTTGATGATCATGCAGCCATGCGTGCTCATGTGCCTCGAGAGAAGAGGTGGGGTGACATGGATCTGTAGAGCATCTACAGACAATGGTGGGATCCTTGAGTCAGCCTTACTCTTGGATCACATACGAGCTACGGGAGCCTTAAGAAGGTAGCAGGATGAGTCGGGAGATGGTTGCAGAAGGTCACAATGAAGCAGAAGGGAGAGTTGAAGAGATGAAGAGGGAGCAGCATAATGCAGAGGCAGCAGCAGTGTGGAGGCAGCAGCGCAGAGGCTGATGGGACTTCAGCAGTCGAGAGAGGTTGAGCTCATGCAATGCAGAGTTGCAGCAGCGCAGTAGCTTCAGGACGACAACGTAAATCAGCAGCCAGGGAGCTTCAGTGATAGATGCAGCTTGACTTATATGCCAAACAGTTGGGCAGAAGTCCTTCAGTTGCTTACCACTCGGCAACTGAGTTGCAGTGCAGCAGTTAGCAGTGGCAGTGTTATGGGCAACATGATGCAGTAATTTGAGAGGGAGCTGCAATACAGATGTGGCAATGTAAGTGGCAGTGACATGGGCAGCAATACAGAAAGCAACAGTGTAGTAGATGGAGGGCAGCATGCTAAGCATCAGCAGCACAGAAACCATCATCAAGATCTTGCAGTGCACGGTGTGGATGTATTGCTAGAGCACACTCCGTGCTACGAGGGCGTGTTGAGATTTTGTGTAGTTGGTGTAGCATTAGGTGTGCTCTAGCCCTGAACTTTTGTGGAGGGGCTAAGACACACTTGAACTCCAAAACCCAGAAAGTGTTTAGTGAAATTTAAGCTGGTGTTCAAGTTATTCACATAATTAATTATTTCCTAAGTTTACACTTAGGAAAATTAAATAAATAAAGTGAATTAATTAACACATGTGCTGAAATGTTCTAAAAGACACGGATCAAGCAGTCTTTTAATCTCAGTCGTTGATGAATGTTTTAATCTCGGTCATTGATGAGATCATCGGAAAAGTATAAGAGAAAGGCTTGACGGTCAGTTGGAGACACACACACAGAGGCAGAGCTGAGAGACTAATCTGGAATTCTAGGTTAGGGTTTGCTAAGAATTTCCGAACGAGTTTCCTGCAGCAAGGGGTAGTATTAGCTGAGGGGATGATATGATCCCGGAGCCAAGAGTCAGCAAGAGGCAGAGGAGAAGCAAACAAGGGTAGCGCAGAGGAGCAGAGAGGCTACACAGCAACTGCGCAGTGTCGGGGCTTCAGCCGCTACGCAAGCCCAGGAGGGGCAGCGTTGCATCTTCAGGGAGCTTCGGAAGTTATGCAGAGGCCTCCAGAGGCAGCGTAAGGACTGCGTCACCCACTCTGGGGTTACACAATGCCTCTCTGAGCAACGCAGTGGCACATAGAGCCTAGCAGGGCTGACGCTGGGTCTTCGGGGCAGCGCTGGGGTGTCTAGGGCCAGATCCGGGTTGAGTCTTGTAAACCCCATTTGAGGGTGTGGATTAGTCAGACATTTGGTCTTGGAACAGTAGGTTAGCTGCAGATTTATTTTATTCTCTATCGGGTTTTCCAGATCTGGAACCTAGATTTGCTATACTCAAATTCTACTTAATAAAATAAACCCTCATATCTGTTGCACCGGTTTTCCCGCTTTTGGTTTTTCCCGGGACTTATGTCCAAAAATCATTGTGTCACTTTGTTTAAATGAGTGTAATATTCAGTAAATGATCTGCATGTGTAGGCTATTAGTTGTGTTTACTTCGGTATTTTTTTAATCTAATTTCTGAAGATAACTTGTATAATTTAAATCAAGTAGGAGAAGTAAACCATAATACTGCAGTAGAATTTTCACACAGAGCACATTCACTCAACCCTTGCTGCTAAGCCTTGATCATCCCTGCCCTGTGTTGCACATTGAGCACTCTTAGTGTATAGTAGTGTCATCCCTTAGCCCTTGCAGTTCCAACTTGCACAATACCAAGAGTCTCCTCCTCAATCATTGTGCACTGTGCATCCTCAGTGATTAAGCTTGTCACCCTTATCTCCTGGACATGCCCTATGCGCCCAAGACTTGCCACTCTCTCTTGCCATTACACAATGCACACTTCCAATGCCCAAACCTTCACTCTTTGCCTCCTGACTCTGCGCCCAAGAAGGCCTCTCCCTCATTCCTTGTGTGTTGTCCCATCAAATCAGCATCTTACATGAGCAAGCAAGGTATAATAGGTATTGATATTGTCATGTCATGAGTGAACTTCATTTGCAGGTGCTATCATCCTAACATGGCAAGATGATGCTATGGTCATAAGGGAGAAGTTGCAAGCAGACACTTGTGGAGATGAGACACAAAGATACAATCATGCAAGAGTAAAGGAATCTTCGACTGTGACAAAGAGATGGCAACTCATGTTGACTTAGAAGGTTCCAATACTTATCTAGACCCTTTGGAGGGTGAAGATGAATCACATCTCAGATCAATCATGAAGAGTTGAAGACATCGCAGCAAAGAGAAGAACTTGGCATTGATACATTACAATGAAGTCTCATGTCATAGTCATCGTAGCTTCTCAAAGTGTGAACACAAGAGTGTTATTTTGTTCTAAGTATCTTCACCACATTATTGGTGGAATGTAATTATGTAATTTCAAAAATTGGAGAATGTAAAATGTGTGGAAGCACAAGGCTAACACATGGAATGTCAAAAGTCAGTAGGAAGTCCAATGGTCATGTATGAGCTCAAAAGTCATATGGGAGCTCAAGAGTCACAAGGGAGGTGAAAGGTCACCTCATTTGTTATAAATAGGCCCTCGTTCCTCAAGTAAATGGACTTTTAGACTTTTCACCTTGGCTTCTCAAGCTAGGCATAGGAGACAAGATCATTCTTTTGAGGAGCAAGTGGTGGCTTCATGTTCCACTATTGGGGTTAGTGATGCATCATTGTAATTGTGTAACTTGGAACTTTCACTTAATGTCTCAAAGTTGTCAGAGTCGGCACATTTTCATCCATGTATCATGAATGTTGTAAGACTATTATTTTAATGTTTACAGTGTATGTTTGTATTCATAAGTACTAAAGAAAATGAGCTATTTCGTTGCCTTTGGTATACATCTAGTTGAATGTGCGTTCTTACTTGCTTTCATGATTGTGGTTATTTTGCGAACTATTTTGCAAGTTAATTAACGATTCTTTCTATGCTTGTGTGTGTCTTTATTAGGATAGTACTATTACTTTTCTTCTAAAGGCTCACTCTTTCTTTTCCTGTCTGTGAAAGTACTTTATATACATTGAAATTAGTGTTTCACGAAGTTAACCTACTTGCTTATCTGAAAGTTATGTGCATGCTCTCTTGTGTTGTTGATTGCAACCAAGGTTAATCTTTAAGATCACTATAATGGAAGCCACATCGAATCCCTAGATGGGGCTCCTATCCCAAACAGTGTTAGGTCTAATTAGAACTTCATACCAGGGAGACCCCCTACTATTAGCGGCATCTAGTACCATCAACACTTTCATAGAGTAGTGTACTCCACTTAAGGATATCATCATAAGTATTTTTTATTATTTTCACATAAATAAGCATGCGTTCCTTATAAAGATTTATGCCACAATTTCTAATGCTTTGGCTTCTTATTCACAATCCTACTAGTACACCTCACTTGGTGACTATTCTCTCAGTTCACTGATGCACCATTGTCTTTGACTTTCATACACCAATTTCAAGTGCTTTTCCAAGAGATTCTTTGCCACTTTCATCCTCCCTCTTTCAAGCTAGATTGAACGCATCACTTGGAGATTCTTCGTGCTTTTTGAGAAAGATATTCATGCACATCTTGAGCACCTTCCTTGTGTCAAAGTTAACGTGCTTCGGTAAAGGATTAGTCCACCCAAAACCTAGATGATATCTTCTAGACATATTTCATATCCTTTTGGGTTTTGGAGGTGACCTTTCATAGCACTTATGTTAAGTATTGAGATATTATTGAACATTTTCCTTGTATGGATCCCTTCTCATTTATTAGAGATGCAAATGTCAAAGAGGCAAGTTGACTGGCGAACTTTGAGTCTTCCCACTTTTGATTCCTCCAATTCCATCACTTTCCTAGTCCCATTCATGTCAAGTCATTGAGTTATTTAACGATTAGGTGTTGGAGACACTACCACAGTATTCGTATAACTTTGGCCCAAAGTATCGTGAGAGTAAAGCACTTGTGTAGTGAATTCATGCCACCTTGAGCCATTGTAGTGTCAATCTAATATTTTCTCAAATCTTGTATTCACAGCTCTAAAACGAAAAAATAAACTTTTGGCAGCCAACTACTTGATATGAATGAATTCAGAATTTGATGGTTTTATGTGAAATATTCTGAATTGGTAAGCTTTGAAGAACAGTTGCAAGATCAACTTTCTCTTCTTTTCCTTGCATTCCATTGTAAAGAAGGCACCAGTTGGGAAAATACACAAAAGGAGTAAATTTTCTTTGCTGTTTAACATTCTTTCATATAAATCTAAAGTTTACTTGCTGATTTCAAGTGTTTAACAGCAGAAGTGTCAGTAATTTCTGAGATTTCGAAGAGTAAATTTTGCAGATTTTAAGCTTTTTGCAGAGTATTCTAGAAGGATTTTTTTGCAGGTCCCTGAGGCTAGTTAGCTAGCCCAAAGTGAGAGGGACTTGAGGTGATTGCTTTCCGTTTCAAGTAATAATGTTATTCTTAATTCTAAATATTTGATGTCTTATTGCCGTAATTCATTTTAAGATGCTAACAAACAAAAGTAAAATGTGCCAGAAAACTTCACCTGTATGTCAACAAAAACGCCAACATTGGCTTCACCCTTTCCTAACTTGAGGAAATCAGATAATGTCATGAATTTCCCAAGGTACATATTGGCAGGATTCCGATATAAACCATACCCATCTTTGCCAAATGGGCTATAAATTTGTGCTGCAACAAGCCAAAACAACGATATAAGTAATCGTCAGACACCACTCTCAAGACAAAATTCACAGCATCATATAAATATTTTTTCCAGACATTCTCTAATTCAATATTTATTCAAACATGCAACTAAGGACCTTTACCGCGTTCCCTTAATATGTCCATCGAAAAATATAAGATTGCTTCTTGTCATGTGCATACCACCTCACACTTTACCAGGCAATGTTGATTCTGGAATCTAAACTGCCGACAAAAAAAAAGGCTAAAGCTGAAAAGCTAATATTTGTGAAAAAAAAGTGATCCATTGTGAAGAATGTATTGTCAGTCCAAAGTCTGGCCGAAGCTATAGTTGTTTGTGAGAGGGCCACAAATGAGTAAAAATGAAAAAGCTGAATAATCAAATTCATGTAATTTCTATTTCTTGTTTCCTTGAATTTCTCTTATCCATTTAATGCTAAGAAAAAATTGAAAATATGCACAAACATTTATGTTGGAAACACAACCATTTCCATAACAATCATTCTACTTACAATTACTACAGCTCCATGCATATCAACTGTAAGATTAAAAAACTAGAAAACAAGCTGAACATCCATTTGCAACTGCTGCAACTTGTACCTCTCAACAGTAGACTGTAATAGACTAGAAAACAATACAGAATAATTGACTCTGAGCAGACACGCTGAAAATGGAATCAAGAATAGACATATCTACATAGTACATACTAGAGCAATTTCAACATGTCATTTAATGAATGACTCCTGATACGCCCCAGATCCTCTACAGCGTACACTGCACTTTTTTGCAGGAGATGACACTTATAAAATCAATGTGTCTAGTTTATTGCCCTATATATGCCATGCGGGATGAAGTGTACAAGTGTTGGCTATAAGGTATCATATATCCCCAATTTGGATTGTTCATGCCCAAATCCTTTTAGTCCCAAATCCTAAGGTGCTTGGTTTTATTGTCTTTATGGACAACTATACCTTGGTGGGATCAACTCCCTGCCATGTCAAGCATTTATGTCATGGGTACATATGCAGGCATTCCTTGGATGGATCTACTTGGATACATGATTTAGGGGAGGCCTTAGTTATTCATTTATGTTATTCCTATGTAAAGGTGATTGCACTATGTAAGGGTGAAAACACTTATGCTTAGCGCACCTACTTTTATTCCTCACATGGACAATGTTATCCTATCTATACACACCTTGGGCTTTGGTTATTTTAAATCATCATTTTCACATGGCAGTTTCATAATTAAGATGCATATGTACTCCCCAAGGGGCAAATCACATTTCCCAAGGCAAGGAAAGATGTTCATTGCATCTCCAAGTCATCTCCAAGTCAAAGCATCCAAAAACACCTTCCACAAAGTGCCATTTAAGGCCTTATTCTTCTTCAAAGGAGGGCCGACTTCACTTATGACAGCTGCAGGAGCAAACTGATGATGTGGCATGTACTTGTGATGTGGAGGTGAAAACATGAAAGAATAGTGATGTGTCAAGCCTCAAGGCGCAAGGTCAAGCATGAAAGCAAAGAAATCAACCCTTGATTCATTAAAGCAATCAAGAAGAAACCCGAAACATGAAACTCTCCACCTTCGAGATAATTGTAGGGGGTCAAAAGGTCAATTCCTAAAAGACATTGTGCAAGAAAGAGAAACATTGGGCCTCCTAAGGAAAGCAAATGTTATTGCAAATCACTCCAAGCCAATTTCAAGGGAAAAGTTGGACCTTTCAAACAAATCATCCTCCTATGTTTGATGTCACTTCATTTACTAGGGCCTTTATGACCCATTTTTTAACATAGAAAATCATTCCCATGCTTCATGGCAGTGCCTTGGACCTCTGGTATGGGCTTGGGCCTTCATTTGAGGCACATTTTGAAGGTTAATTAGCAATATTTATGGTATAACTGGAGTTGCTGAAGGTGCCGCCCTCTTTGGAAGATGTATTCACCTCTCCTGAGGGTATTAAACAATGTCAAACAATTTTTTTATGTAATGACTTAGTCTACAAGCCTTTTGTGTATGAGAAGTCAATATTTTTGGAAGATTCTTAGACATTTCTGGGGAACAAAAGAGGGAGATACATGGAGATCCTCATCTATAAATTGAGAGCTCCCTCTTCTCTTAAATTATTGTGAACTGTTAAGGTCATTATACCACAAATGTAATATTTTCATGAAACTTTGGTGTCAACTACTGAAGTCTCTCTTCCTTGGTTATCTATATATTTTTTCTAAGGAATTATTGTAATGCTTAAAACTACTACACGACTACATAAACTGATCCATTGAAGGGAATTTTTTTCACTTGGAAGGAGATGTCAATCATTTGTTCTCTCATTTCTCTTGTAATGTTCCAAAATAGGAAAAACAATGCTATGCAAGAAAATAACAAATTTGCGACCTAGAAGTTTTGAAACAATGCAGTAAATACCCAGAACAATTAGAAATATGGAAGCAGCTAAGCCATTTTATTATAGAAATGGGAACGAGTACAAATATATGGAAGAAATGCACCTGGGCTTGCCTTTTTGGCAAGCGGAGCACAGCCCAAGTGAAGCAATAATAACAGAGAAACTGCCCAGCTGAAGCTCTGCGCTGTCCCAACAGTTTTGCACTAGCTGTTGCAAAGGAATGGTTGAAAACCCCACCTCCAATGCTAAGAAAATTCTGCAAAATTACTCCTAAGCTCCTCGAGCTAGCCTGACCAAAACCCAAACACGGTTTGGCCAAATCTTGACCCTCCAAAATCGACCCCCAAGGGCCCTACGCTCTCCAGTAACTACTGAAGCACACAATCTACTCAAAAACCAGTAAAAATACTCCACAACACTCCAACACTGCAACAAAAAAATCCACCAACACTTCCCTTATTTCTCTCGGCAAGCAACAGCCCCAATGGCTGAGACCCTATCTCACAAGTGTGCCCAGCTTTTGTCTTCTGCGCTTGTCAGAGTGACTGCAAAATAGCTCTTGAATATAGCTGCCACCTCCAACCTTCAAACTCACCCAATAGCCTATAAATCTACTTAGCCTCCTTCTCCAAAATTCTCTCGGCAATAGACCTTCGGAATAGTGCTACAATGGCCACACAAGAACCACTACTGTGTCCTCCAAAAATACGCATTGTTGGAGCAAACTGAATGCATATGCTAGAAATATCTCGATGAAATTCCCTCATTTGACAATGGATGAACCTATCTAGGGTGGCACTCGAAGTCCCTCAAGGAAAGGGTGGGTTCTCCGCTCGGAAAACTCATGCTAAACAGCAAGTGACCTGGCTAAGCAGCCCAAGCAACAAAGACAAAATCGATAAGCCAAGAATGCCAAATGAAGTGAGATTCCTTTCTTTTATAGCTTTCGTGGAGCCTTTATTCCCGCCTTTTCTTCCATTGTGGGTCCCTCACCAAGCCTATGCTTTCCCACTCATGCTTTTCGAACTAGTTACTTGGGGAGTGCGTATTTCATGTGTGGGTGGTCCCCACATGTCACCAACAAAACATCATAACATAAAATTAACTTTCTACTAACTCCTAAGTCTTCTAAAAATAAAATGGGCCCCGAATTCACTCAAAATTTCCCCCCAAAATGTAGAAATAATCCTGTTCCAAAATAATTTAGGAAGGGACATTACAATCCTCCCCTCCCAAATGTTGCTTGTCCCCAAGCAGCTTCAGTGTTGGATGCTCAAGTATGTGTTCACCCTCCCAGGTGGCATCCTCATCTGACCAGCTCTTCCAACGCACCAAATATTCTATGATTGTTCTTCTGTTGAGCTTCCTCTACCTAGTCTCCAAGATAGCCTCTGGTTCCAAAACCATATGCCCCTCATCATCAAGAGGAGGAAACTCCACAGTCGTTGTAACCTGCTGCCCCAACACCTTCTTGAGACATGAAACATGAAAAATATTGTGGATCTTGCTCCCTAGTGGTAGCTCCAACTCATAAGCTACCTCTCCAACCCTCTTGATCATCCTGTAAGGTCCATAAAATCGTGGTTGCAGCTTCTCGGCCCCCTTTTGTTTCAAAGTGGACTGTTGGTATGGCTGCAAACATAGGAACACCAAGTCCCCCTCCTCAAAATGCTTCTCAACCTGTTTCTTGTCAGCATATAACTTTTGTTGGTTCTGAGCTGTCATCAAATTATCCTTAAGAGCCTTGAGGATGTCTTGGCTCTCTTGGATCCAATATTTGGCCTTTCGGGCCCTGCTATCTCCAAAAGCGATGTCAACAAAAGATAAATCATCATAACCATATAGAGCACGGAAAGAAGTCATACCGATGGATATATGATGTGTGTGTGAAAATTCTGCTATTTGGAATCCTACTGCAGTAGCTAATTAAATTTCTTTTATTCATCTAACTGAACAAATATTTAACGTATGCTACGGTAAATATCGAAATAAAATACACTGCAATCTTCACAATAAAAATGCAAGGAAAAATGCTTGCACAAGTATACACACATTAACACCGTTATTTTTGGACAATCGACCCCGGAAAAAACCCACTGCAGGAAAACCGGTGCAGCAGCTGAGGATTTGTATATTATGGAGTAATTTTCTGAGTACAAATATATGATTGTCGAATCTGACAAATCATACAGATAAATCTGACAAGAAAAATCTCGTGAGACAAATCTCAGTATGTCATGGGAATCTGGCACTGAACTGCACCCAAAACAAGTTGCTTTGTGTTGCCTCTCCGCAGTGACTGCATCACCCACGCAGTCTCTGCGTCACAACTGAAGTTGCTCTCAATCTTTGCGCTGGATCTCTCTACTGGCTGGAAAACTGGGATCTATTGGCTTTCGGAAACTCCCTCCAAGAACTGGCACTGACCCTCTGTTGTCTCCTCAACAGAAAAACAATCTCCCTCTGCATCTCTACGCAGTCTCAATGTAGCCTCTGCATCACTGGCTCTGCGCAGTTTGTGCCTTCTACTGCCTCCTCTGTTATGCACTCTCCAGATCAGGAATTCTTCCACCTGGAACTTATCCCTGCCCTTCTCTGTGAGAATCGTCGCGATCGATCTTCTCCCTGAGCACTGCTCACTAAAGAATTTCGATCTCTAGATTCTTTCTCCATCTCGATGTGTTTTCCAAATGCCACATCAAGTCCTTCTAATCTTCTCGTTGAGACTTCAACGGCCGAGATTAAATCGTTAATCAACGACTAAGATTAAACTGACTTGATCTTCGTCTTCTCTAGAAGATTCACACTCTGTTTTAATTAATATCCATTAATTATTTTAATTTCCTAAGTTTAGACTTAGGGTCCCATAAAAAATAATTAATTATTTTCATAAAACATGATCTGAGTGGAATTTCCCAAGACTCTTTTTGGGTTCTTTGGAATACATGTGCCTAAGCCTTCCTGCAAATTTTGAGACTTAGAGCACATCTGATGCTACCACAAATCAACACTCCCTCTTAGCAAGGAATGTGCTCTAGCAATACAACCATCTGAAGCACTGCTCTGATTCTGCAACATCTCCCTCTGCACTGCTGATGTCTAACACTGCCGCTCATCAACACTGCGGTGCTACATTAGTGTTGCTGCTGACTCTGCTTACTGCTGCCAACTGCTACTACACTGCAACCCTCTGATATCTATTGTTGTTGTAACTGAGGACACATCTGCTACTGCAACAGGTTCTCAACCATACCCATCTACTCCCTGAGCTGAATGAACTTAGCTCTTCCAAGAGCCTTTGGGAGTACGTCTGCTACATGATCTCCTGTGGGACATACTGCAGCTGTCCTGCCCCCCACTGAACACAGTCTCAGATGAAATGACATCTGATATCTATGTGTTTGGAGTCTGGACCAATCGTTAAATACTAGATTCTTAGAGAGCTTGATACAACTATGATTGTCATAGTAAACACTAGTTGGTTCCATTTTCTTGTTCGCTGCCATATACTCTGCTTCGATTGAGCTCAGTGCTACCAACTTCTGCTTTGTGCTGCACGAAGAGATCATTCCTGATCCAACATTGAAACAATACTTGGAGGTACTCTTTCGGTCTGCTGAGCTTCCTACCCAATCTGCATCTGTAAACCCGCTCAATCTAACACCATCTCCTTGGGTGTATTTCAACCCGTATTCGACTATTCCACGCACATATCTGAGAATTGCCTAGCTGCTTCCCAATGTACCCTTTTCGACTCCACCGTGAACTAACTAAGGGTGTTCACAGAAAAACAAATGACTGGCCTGGTGTTGACCAGATACATGAGTGACCCAATGAGCTCTCTGTACAAGGTGGGGTTCACTTCCTTGTCCCCTGATGCATCTATTTTCTTCCAGTTGATTATCATAGGCGTTGCCATGGCCTCACAATCCCGCATTCTGAACATCTTCAGAATTTCTGTGGCATATCTTCCTTGCCCTAGGAAAATCTCTCCATTCTTCTGCTGCACTTCCAACCCTAGAAAATAATGCATCAACCCCAAATCCTTCATGTCGAATTATGCTTCAAGATTCCTCTTGCAGTCCTTTTTGAGTCTAGATGATCCTGTAAGAAACAAATCATCTACATATAATACCAGAATTAGTGGCTCATTCTCCACCATCAAATAGTAGAGATTGGGATTTGCAACACTCTTGATGAATTCCAACTGCTGCAAGTAGTTATCAATCCTACCATACCAAGCTTTGGGTGCCTGCTTAACCCGATACATGGCTTTCTTCAATCTGCATACATGAGTTTTCTTCTCATGAGTTTCGAATCCTTCAGGTTGTTCTATGTACACCTCCTCTTTTATCACCCCATTCAAGAATTTTCTCTTGTCATCCATTTGGTGAATCTCCCATCCCATCTGAGTTGCTAGGGATATAACAGATCTGATGGAGGTGTATCTAGTTATAGGGGTGAAGGTCTCCTCATAGTCAATTCCTTCTTTCTACGCATACCCCTTTGGTACGAACCTAGCCTTGTACTTCTCCACACCACCATCTGCAGCGTACTTGATCTTGTAGATCCATCTTGATCCTACAACTGATCTATCCTCAGGTCTAGGCACAACTTCCCAGACGTCATTTGTCATGATAGTGTTGAGATTTTGTGTAGTTGGTGTAGCATCGGGTGTGCTCTAGCCCCGAAATTTTGTGGAGGAGCTAAGACACACTTGAAATCCAAAACCCAGAAACTGTAATGTGAAATTTCAGCCGGTGTTCAAGTTATCCAAATAATTAATTATTTAAATGGATTTCCTACGTCTAAACTGAGGAAAATTAAATAAATAAAGTGAATTAATTAACACATGTGCTGAAATGTTCTAAAAGACACGGATCAAGCAGTGTTTTAATCTCAGTCGTTGATGAGTGTTTTAATCTCAGCCGTTGACGAGATCTTTGAAAAAGTATAAGAGAAAGGCTTGAGGGTCAGTTGGAGACACACACAGTTGCAGAACTGAGAGTCTGATCTGGAATTCTAGGGCAAGGTTTGCTAAGAATTTCCGGAGGAGTTTTCTGCAGTGAGGGGTAGTATTCGCTGAGGGGATGATCTAATCCCGGAGCCAAGAGTCAGCAAGAGGCAGAGGAACAACAAACAAGGACAACGCAGAGGATCAAAGAGCAGGAGCAGCAACTACGCATCAACTGCACAGCCACTACGAAAGTGCTACACAGGCCAAGGAAATGGCAGCGCTGCAGCTCCAGAGAGTTTCAGAATTACGCAGAAGGTCTCCAGGGAGAGCGTAAGGCCTGCGTCACCCTCTTTGGGGTTACGCACTCCCTCTCTGGGCAGTGCAGTGGCACACAGAACCTAGCAGGGTTGACACTGGGGCTTCAGGGGCAGCGCTGGAGCATCTAGGGCCAGATCCGGGCTAAGTCTTGTAAATCTCATTTGAGGGTGTTGATCAGTTAGATATTTGGTCTTGGAACAGCAGGTTAGCTGCATATTTATTTTATTCTCTGTCGGGTTTTCCAGATCTGGAACCCAGAGTTGTTGTACTCAGATTCTACTTAATAAAAAAAACCCTCATATCTGTTGCACCGGTTTTCCCGCTTTGGGTTTTTCCGGGGACTTATATCCAAAAATCCATGTGTCACTTTGTTTGAATGAGCGTAGTATTCAGTAAATGATCTACATGTGTAGACTGTTAGTTGTGTTTACGTCGGTATTTTCTGAATCTAATTTCTGAAGATAACTTGTATAATTTAAATCAACTAGGAGAATTAAACCATGATACTGCAGTAGAATTTTCACAGATAGAACTGTACTCTTCTACCATGGCATCCACCCATACTTGGTGTTGTACGGCTTCCTGAAAACTGGAGGGTTCTTCTACTTGTGCTACCAATGCTTGGTACTTGTCAGGTTGTCTACTCTGCCTCTTCTCGTTTCTAGGAGCTCCAATGAACTCCTCTGCGTCACTCATGTGAAAATTTCTAAAACAAAATTCTACTCCAATATCTGATATTATTTCTCCTACTTATTATTCAGCAACAAGTTATTTACAGAAATTGCTTCAGTAAATATTGAAATAAATACAAATGCAGTTTTCACAAATAAAATGTGGAGAAAAACATAAAGAAATACAGGCACATAAATGACAATTATTTTTGGACAATTGTCCCCGAAAAAACCCAATGCCGAAAAATCGGTGCAGCAGATGAGGGTTTCTTTTATTATTCTTCAACAAAAATAACTTGTACAGAAAATGACTAGCAGAACAGAAGAGAAATATTATGGAAAATTTACAATCAAATTTCTCACTTTCTTTTCAGTGAGTTTCTGACCCTGGAGATCCTCTAAGTCCCTTTGCATCTCATTGCGTTAGCCTTTGCGCAGTGGCTACGCAGTTCCGACGTCACAACTCCTGTGTTGTCACTACTATTGTGTCAACGCCTCTGCGCAGTCCTTCCTCTGTGTTGCTTCTCTCTGTCGGATTCTGTACACTCAGCCCTTGTTGATCCGTCTCTGTCTCCATGCTGCAATTCTCCCTTTGAATCAGTTTCTCGTGCCAAACTTCAGCCTGTGAGAAAATTGATGGAAATTGACTATCTTCCTCGGTGTGTTTTACAAATGACCCTCACATCGTCCTTTATAGTCTTGTCGTTGAGACTTCAACGGTCGAGATTAGATCTTCGATCAACAGCTAAGATTACATTCTGAATTTCTTTGCTTTTTCTAGAAGATTCACCCACAGTTTACATTAATAAAGATTAATTATTTTAATTTCCTAAGTTAGACTTAGGGTCCTCATTAAAAATAATTATTTTTTCTTATAAAATGGTTTCTTGGTGGAATTTCCCAAAATGATTTCTGGATTATTTGTAATGCATGTGTCTAAGCCTCTCCACAAAATTTGAGACTTAGGCACATCCGATGCTACCAAAAATCAACAACTCAGTGTCTGTCGTGCCTGCCTACTGGTTCTACCATTGGTGGTAGGACGTTCTCTCAATTCCTCCTCCTGTTCCTGTTGTTCCATCTGTTGAGGACTGCCAGAATCTTCTCCTCCCGAGGAAATACTAGTACTAGTCATTGCACTCGATCCCGGTGTTTGTCCTCCTGCCTATCCTCCTTGTTGTCCATGCTGTTGTTGAACTAAAGAAACTTCTGCTAACTGATCTTCTGCTAGTATCTCACGAGATTTCCTGAAAGTTCTATCTTCCATGAACTTAGCATCTCGTCTCACTACAATTTTCCTACTGCTACGAATGTAGATTCTGTATGCTTTTTACGTCTCGCTATATCCTACGAGATATCCCTTTTTTGCAGTCTGATCAAGTTTACTTCTCTTCTCATCTAGTACGTGACAATATGCCAGACTCCCAAATCTCTGTAGGTGACCTACTTCTGGTTTCTCCCCGGTGAAAACTCCTTCAGGCGTTTTCTTCCCTAATGCTCTATGAGGAGTTCTATTCTGGATATACACAATTGTGTTACATGCCTTTCCCCATAAGAATCTAGGCAGGTCTAGGTCATATAACATAGCTTTTGTTGCCCCAACAATAGTTTTGTTCTTCCGCTCCGCTACACCATCTACTATGGATTGCATGGAGTTTTCCACTCTCTCTTGATGCCCTCCTTTGCGCAGAAATTTGTGAAGTCTCTATCCGTAAATTCTCCACCATTATCTGAGCGCAACACCTTTATTTTATTCCCTGTCATGTTCTCCACGAGAGCTTTAAACTCTCTGAACTAATTAAAAACCTCATCCTTAGTCTTTAGGAAGTAGATCCAAGTTTTCCTGGAGTAATCATCAGTGAAGATGACAAAGTATTTGCCACTGTTGAGAGCTCTCATGGACATTGGGCCACAAATGTTTGAGTGTATCAATCCTAATAGGGCTTCTACTTGGTTATCACTTCTGGGAAAAGTTGCCTTAGCTTACTTCCCTAGTACGCATCCTCTGCATACGTCATCATGCTCCGAACTGAGGACTGGTAACTCTAGTAACAGTGTCTCTGAGCATCCTCAGTGCTCCGTGGTGCAAATGTCCCATTCTCCTATGCCATAGTTCATTCAAATTTCCCTCGCCATCAAGATTGTTGTCTATCAGTGCCATTGGAGACTCGACCTGTAATCTGTATAGTCTATTGCTTCGAGTTCCAATTTGCCTCTTCTTCTTCCGGCTCGAATGCTTGACGTATGCCTTCTTTCCAATGAAGTATACATCGTATCCCTTGTCCTGTAACTAAGACACTTAAATCATATTCATTCCTAGCCCTGGCACATGCAACACATTAGTGGCATTGATGCTGGTTCCTGCTTCCGTCTGAACCACTATGGTGCCTCTCCCTAATGGAGTGCATTTTGTTTTGTTTCCCGTAGTGATCTGGAAGTCCATCTGCTCTTCCGGATAGCTTGAGAAATATTCTCGTACTCCAGTGATGTGAGTTGAAGCCCCGCTATCAATGTACCAAACACTTGTAGACGCTGAACTTGACAAGCATGCGAAATTTTCTTCCAATCTAGAAGACAATTCAGAGACATCTAATTTTTTCGTACTTATCTGTGTTAGTTTCCCTTCGATTTCTAATGCTTTTGCAGTCCAGCAAAAACTGCGTCCCTCCTGAAGACTGCTCTATGTTGAACTTGTTGAGCAGCTCCCTCTATCACTGGCAAATTTCAATCCGAAAATATTTCTCTTTGTCGACTCGCTTGGAGAGATATTTTCCACGAAAATTTGTCCTCCTGGACTGGACTGCGCAATCCTTTAGGGAATCTGATTAACTGCCTGCGTAGTCTCCTGACCTCCCTCTTATGTTCAGCATTGGCTCTTCTAGACCTTTGCTATGATACCATGTGAAATTTTCTTTATCCAAAATCCTACTACAGCAGTTGATAATTTTTTTTCTATTTGTCTAGCTGAACAAATTATTTAATGTATGCTACGGTAAATATCGAAATAAAATACACTGCAGTCTTCACAATAAAAAATGCAAGGAAAAATACTTGCACAAGTATACACACATTAACACAGTTATTTTTGGACAATTGTCCCCAAAAAAACCCAATGCGGGAAAACCGATGCAACAGCTGAGGGTTTGTATATTATGCAGTAATTTTCTAAGTACAAATCTATGATTGTCGAATCTAACAAATCATATAGAGAAATATGACAAGCAAAATCTCGTGAGACAAATCTCACTCTATCACGGAAATCCGACACTGACCTGCACCCGAAATGAGCTACTCTACGCTGCCTCTCCACAGTGACTGCGTCACCCATGCAGTCTCTTCGTCACAAAAGAAGTTGCTCTCTGTCTCTGTGTTGGATCTCTTTGTTGGCTGGAAAACTAGGATCTACTAGCCTCCACGGATTGGCACTGACCCTCTGTTGTCTCCTCAACAAAAAAAAAATCTCCCTTTGTAGCTCTGCGAAGTCCCAGCGTAGCCTCTACGTCACTAGCTCTGCACAACTTTCTGTGGCTTCTATTTCCTCCTCTGCCATGCACTCTTTAGATCAAAAATTCTTCCACCTAGATATTATCCTTGCCCCTTTCTATGAGAATCCTCTTGATCGATCTTTTCCCTAAGCATTGCTCACTAAAGAATTTCAATCTTTGGATTCTTTCTCCATCTCGATGTGTTTTCCAAATGCCCCATCAAGTCCTTATAATCTTCTCGTTGAGAGTTCAACGGTCGACATTAAATTGTTAATCAACGGCTAAGATTAAACTGACTTGATCTTCGTCTTCTCTAGAAGATTCACACTCTGTTTAATTGATATCCATTAATTATTTTAATTTCCTAAGTTTAGACTTAGGGTCCCATTAAAAATAATTAATTATTTTCATAAAAGATGATCTGAGTGGAATTTCCCAAAACGCTTTCTGGGTTATTTGGAATACATGTGCCTAAGCCTTCCTGCAAATTTTGAGACTTAGAGCACAATTGATGCTACCACAAATCAACAATGTGGTGTTGTAGCAGTACTCTCTCAAGTGCAACCAACGAATCGATACCTTTTACTGCCTGGTCACATAGTTCCTGAGATAACCCTCTAGCCATTTGTTTACCCTCTCTGTCTGGTCGTCGGTCTATGGATGGTAACTAGTCCTTGAGGTGAGCTCTGTGCCCACTAGCCTGAAAATCTACTACAAAAATCCCCACATAAATTGGTTGTCTCTGTCACTGACTATAGTCTTAGGGAGTCTGTGTAAGTGGAAGACGTCCCTAAAGAACAACTCTGCTACTTGAGAAGTTGAATACGGTGTCAAAATGGCAAAGAAATGTGCATACTCGGTCAATCGGTCGACCACCACATAAATACAATCCTTCCTCTACACTGCGGGAATTCCTATGATAAAGTCCATAGAGATACTCTCCCATTTCCCCTCAGTAATGGGGAGAGGTTGCAATAATCATGTTGGGTGAGTCAGCTCCCCCTTGTTCCTTTGACAGGCCTCACACTCCTGTACATATCTCAACACGTCCCCCATTGAGGCCCTTCCATGTGAAGCACTCTTTCACATCCATGTATGTCTTCCCGAACCCCTGATGCCCCAACAATGGAGAATCGTGAGCTGCATGAAGAATCCGCTCTCTCAATTGCGAGCTCAGAACCAAAAATATGTGCCCCTTGTAGTAGATAACCTCAACCATCACCCGATAGCGCTCATTTTTGTGAATGCCCTCCAACATCTTACATGCATGTTGATCCTTGGAGTACTCAACTAACAATTGTGCCTTCCAGTCATGGCAAATGCTCATGAGTGAAAGCCCTGCAAGTCTCCTGGATAGTGCATCGGCAACCACATTGTGCTTTACCCACACATACTCGATATCAAAATAATAAACCTGCACCTTGCTGACCCACCTCTGTTGCCTGTCATTGAGGCCTTGCTGCCCCATGAAGTGGCGAAGACTGTTATGATCTGTCTTCACCTGGCATCTGTTACCCACCAAATACTATCGCAACTTGGCCAATGCATGCATTATGGCCAACATCTCTTTGTCGTATATGGAATATAACTTCTCATGCGATAAGAGCTTTCGGCTCTCGAAAGCCATAAGATGCCCATCTCGCGACAATACTGCCCCAATCCCCTCACCCGATGCATCACACTCCAATGTGAAAGACTGCATGAAATACGGGAGTGCCAATACTAGGCAACTATTCATCACCTCCTTGAGGGGATCAAAAGTTGCCTGAGCTCCATCTATCCACGCAAAAGCCCCCATCTTGGTCAGATCTGTGAGGGGTGTTTCCAACTGTGAGAAGCCCTTAACGAACTTCCTGTAATAAGTGCAAATGCCCAAGAACACCCTTAGCGTTGTCACATCTCTCGGCATCGGCCAATCCCGAATGGCTCTGATCTTCTCCTCATGCACCTTGACCCTATTTGCGCCAATAATGTGTCCCAAGTATAGCACCTTTGTTAGCCCAAATTCACACTTGGACAACTTGATATAGAACTATTTCTCCTCTAAAATGCACAACATTATCTCTAAGTGCTGCAACTTGCAAGTGCTCCTCCCACGTCCTGTTGTAGACAATGATGTCATCAAAGAAAACCAGTATGAATCTCCTCAATTGTCCCCTGAACACATGGTTCATGCTTCACTAGAAAGCGGCAAGAGCGTTGGTCAATCCAAAAGGCATGACCAGGAACTCGAAATGCCCATAATGACACTTGAAAGTTGTCTTCTAAATATCTTGATCCCTCACTGGATCTAATGATACCCTAACCACGAATCTATCTTAGGGAGGCATTTTTTCTTTTAAATTTGGGGCATTTTTTTGGTCGTACAATATCTGAATGAATGAATGAAGGGATTTTAATGAAGTCCAGGAGACCAAGCGGCCTAAGGGACCTAGGACTCCAGCCCATCACAACTTCAAACTTTTCTCTAAGTCTACTCTCTTGTCATGAATCTTGACCAAGGAGTTTGCAGTTTTAAGAAGCCTCGCTTCCTCGAACAACTTGTTCAAGCAATCAACCTTCATAATGCTTTTAAAGTAGTTACGGATATCCTCATAAGCCGGACAATCCATGATGTAGTGTCATTCTGTTTCAACCTCTCCTTTCCTAAAAAAGACAGATTCTTTCTTCCCACTCTTCTTTTGGAGTTGTCCATCTACCTGTTTCACATCTGAGATGATGAGACCCGGTCCTCAACTGTGCCACTAATAATCTAGCCTTTCCCGTGATTTTGGCACCCAAATATATCTTCTGATCATGAGCCCATGTTGGGTTGAAAACTTTGACATATGGAGGTTTTTTTCGTGTAATAACCCTGTTTAACAATTATGCTAACCGGAATATTAATTTTGGCCAATTTTGATAATATCATAGTTTTGACTTGGGAAATGTGGATTTGGGGATCCACAAATAAACTTAGGCGACTATATGCCTCAAAACATCAGGCTGAGGCAAGGTATTGTGGCAATAGTGGAGGATGGGGCCCAATGAGGATGACCTGCAGTCCACATGAAGGCAGCACAGTCATTGGTGCATGTTAGAGGCTAGAGGCACGAGGTGGGGCCCAAGGGAACGTTGGGCAGCCTTGGATAAAAAGGAAGCATGAGGTTCATTTCTCTCATTCATTCATCTATTTCAAAATTGTCTTTAACAAGAGCACGCTTGAGCAAGAAGCCAAGTTTGCATGTGTTGTTCACCATACGGGTGTCTTTGAGCGGAGATCCCGGCCTTTGCTTCAGTGGACTTCGAGTGCCATCCCAAGGAAGGTGCTTCACCGCAGATTCGATCAGTCTAGCAACAGAGAGCCACATCTACAATGCAGTGACTTCACCAGTAGTGCAGAGACACTCCCAGTTGCGCAGTCCCTTGAGGGATTGACTCCGGGAGCCAAGGAGTGGGTGGAGTTTTCGCAGAGGATTTGGAGGGAAGGCTTGGAACCTTCTAACAGGGATTTTCCAAGCATTTCAGTGGCATCTAACAACAGTTTTATCAGGAGGTCCAAATTGCCCAACAATTTAGAGAGCCAAGCCCAAGAGGGCCAATTTCTGGGGTCAAGCTTTGGGTGAACCCTTTCTGGGCTTTTCTGGGTTTATTGAGGAGAAGCCAAGATTAATTTGGCAGAATTTTCTGTGTGGAATTGAGGGGCCAAACAGGGATCCAAACTCAGCCAGCAGTTGGAGGAGCTAGGGTAAAATTGGGCCGAAATTCCGAGGTGAACATTTGGCAAAATCCCTTCGCGGGTTATTGTGGGTTTTCTGAGTAGAGTCTCTGGTTAAAATCCCGAAATTTTCCGAGCAGTATTCTAGGCCCAAATAGCAAATCTTCAGGAGCATCAGTAACATTTCTAGCTAGGGACATCGCAGAGGTACAACCACGCAGTGTACTTTCTGAGGGTGATTTATAACTTGTTTCAGAGGCTATCTCCAGCTTACCCTAAGCAAGCCCGGGTGCATTCATTCCAAAACCTCTATTGTACAGCATTTTCAGCAAATTAATAAAATGGGTTAGCTCAATTTTATGGCTCCAATTGTGTTTTAATGGCATGTTTTATTTTCTTGTTTGCTTAATGTCTTTGATGTTTGTTATTACTGTAATTTACCATTAGGAATATTACATTTCGACCAATTTTTTTTTCCCACATGGTAGTCTTGAATTTTTCAAGCACCCATTTTTTAACTTCCTCTTTAGAGTTAGGACAATCCTGCCACTTAATGCCCCATTTACCCAACCACTTGTCATTTTCTTTCCCCCAAGTTTTCTTCCTCCTCGTTAACTCCTCTACAACAACTATTTTAGGCCAACGATGCTCATCCATGCCTTCAACTTTTTTTAAGTAACTTCACAAGCGAAAAACTGTCTCGGCCTCTGTCGAAAATAAACCAGTCTCAACAAGCAAGAACTCATAAGGAACCGTTGATTTGACTTTGATATTATTAGTGATTAGGTGCTTTTGAATTCTTTCTAATTGCCTCCACTTGTAGTATGACGTACTACTCCCCCAAACTTCACATCCATAGAGTACAACCAACCCAAAAAAGTTTTCATGGTCTTCTTGTCCCATAATTTGGCTTTCCTACATCTGTGTTGTAGAAGGTAAAAGGCTCTCCATCCCCCCTGAATCCTTTTAGCTCTACATGTCTCCCAATTGAGCCTATTATGAAAATTAATTCCTAGATACTTCTTCCACAATTTCCAAGGGTTTCCCCTCAGACATTAAATTAACCTACTTCTTTTTCCTCTTCAAGGAGAAGATCATGATCATGGTTTTGTTAACGTTCACTTGCATCCCAACCTCTTCAAAAAAGAGCTCTAAGGCCTTCAAATGCTCTCTCATACCATGAGCCAATTTTGCAATTAGGATAAGGTCATCAGCATAGAAGAGAAGTCTCACCACATAACCTGCTAATTGAATACCCTCCCCACTGTTACTGCTTAACCATTCTTCCAGCTTATTAATATATAAGCCAAACAACATGGGGGAAAGAGGGCACCCCTACGTGACCCCAATGTCACTACCAAAGCATTTAGAAAAGCCTTCCTTAGTTCTGATTTTAGCTCTAACTTTCTCGTAGAGCTTATAAACAACTGCCCTATATTCGCTTGGGATTCTGATCTCTTCCATCCTTCTCCAAAGCTTGTCTCTAGGAACAGTGTCGAAAGCTTTCTTGAAATCAACAAAGCAACAAAAGTCCTCCTCACCCTGTATGTCCCATATTTTTTCTATGAAATGCCTAAGAGTGATACAATGATCAAGGGTAAAATGTCACGGCCTAAACCAAGCCTGTCCTTTTTCTCTTTTACCTTCCTTTTCTACCCAACTGCTAATTCTACGCTCCACCATGCTTACAAATAGCTTTCCAAAAAGAGGAATAACCATAATAGTCCGATGATTGGAGGGAATATTAATATCCACTTTTGTACAAGGGGATAGCAACACTAGTTGTCCATTCAGTTGGAAAACTGCTTTGTGTGACATTGTTGAAGATATTTTTAATAATCAGAGCCAAGGTTTCAACCCCCCACATTAAAAATTCTGCTTGAAATCCATAAATGTCTTGAGCTTTACCATTTGCTAACTTTTTTATACCACGCATGACATCTTCTAATGAAAATAACTCAGCTGAAGTGTTGATTATGGGAGGGCTACTTCTCTCTTGTTCTCTCTCGTAAAGAAACTTCGCATACTCTAATAGCCGAGATATTATTATCCATTTGCTTTTTCTTTTGTTGTAATTCCTCCAAAATATTTTGGGATTAAGTTTTCCCAAAGAAATTAATTCATTCCTTCTTGAAGTCCCATACTTTTCTTTTTTTGTTTTTATCAAATTTTTGTACTTTTTCATGCCTTCACTGTTTACCTCTTTCTCTTTAACTGATCTTTTTGCAGCCTTACACTCCTCATCAAACCAGGGTTTGTTTGGAAAAATAATTGAAATTCTCTTCATTGGCCATATCTTTTGCACACCTTTAAGGTTTTGTGGATTATAGGGATCACCATACCACTGCCAATGTTCTCTATTATTGCACTGTCCTCTTCACTTTCTAAGTTGACTTTTTCCACCTGAAATTGATGTTCCAAAGCAGCAGCAAAGAGCTCTTGATTTCCCTGCTTCATAATGCATAAACTCTCTTCTATCTATGTTGGTTTTGCTCTACCTGCATCCCACTTGTGTGCATGCCCAACTTAATAAAGAGAGGCATATGATCTGATTTCAACTCAATAGGAGAAGCTCCAATATTGAACTCTAACAAATTAGAAATAAAGCTTTGGGATCAAATCACATAATCCACCACACTTTGACCATTGTAATTTTTACATGTAACATCACCGGATCTAGGCCAATCGTGTTGATTTCTGGTAGCATCGGATGTGCTCTAAGTTTCAAAATTTGCAGGGAGGCTTAGACACATGTATTCCAGATAACCGAGAAATCGTTTTTGGAAATTCCACTTGAATTGTATTTTTTTGAAAAAATTAATTATTTTAAAGGGACCCTAAGTCTAAACTTAGAAAAATAAAATAATTAAAGTGAATTAATAGAATATGGGTGTGAATGTTCTAGAAAAGGCGGATCAAGTCAAAAGTTAATCTTAGTCGTTGATTAGAGATTTAATCTCAGTCGTTGAAGTTTCAACGAGAAGATTATAAGAAGGGCTTGAAGGGTCATTTGGAAAAAAACAGACACAAGATAGAGGAAGGATCAAGAGATCGATTTCTTTAGTGAGTAGTGCTCCGGGAGAAACATCGATCTAGAGATTTTACGTAGAGAGCGGCAGTAATTCCGGTTGGATGCATTCTTGATCCGGAGAGTGCATAGAAGAGGAGACAGTGACGTCCACAGAGGCAGCGCAGAGCCAGTGATGCAGAGGCTACGTAGGCACTGTGCAGAGCCTGAAGGGGATTCGAATTTCTGTTGAGGAGGCAGCGTTGGGTCAGTGCCAGATCCCAGAGAGATTTTCAAGAGGCCAAAAGGTCCCAGTTTCCAGCCAACACAGAGACAGGAGGCAGCCACAGCTGTAACGCAGAGTGACACAGTCACTGCACAGAGGCAGCGCAAGGCAACCAGTTTTGGGTGCTAATCAGTGTCGGGTTCCCGTGGAGGACTGAGGTTTGTCTCACAAGATTTTACTTGTCAATTTCTTTGCATGATTTGATAGATTTTTCAATCATAGATTTGTACTTAGAATTTACTGCATAATATACAAACCCTCAGTTGTTGCACCAGTTTTCCCGCATTGGGTTTTTCCAGGGACATTAGTCCAAAAACAACTGTGTCAGATGTGTCTATGATATGATCTTATTTAGTTTTGTTTTCGCACTTTTATTTTTTTCCGCAGTTTATTTAGTGAAGGTTGCAGTGTGTTTAATTCAATGTTGCTGTAGCAATAAAATGAATAATTAATTTATCAGTTAGAAGAATTAATACAAGTTGTTGCAATAGGATTCCTGTAAATTTTTGCAGATGTTCTATGCTTGATGCAACTTTACTTTTTATCCCAATATCAGTCAGCGATCACATAAACAAGAAAGTAAAATGCAGATAGAACATACCAGTAGATCGACAGAAGACAAGACAGTTGGTGTCTAAAGGCAGTCAACAAGATGCTTTAACCAGCAAAGTCTCAATATGGTCAGCCAACCAGTAGTGTCACACAACCCTCTAGTACAGCCAGAACAGTCAACCCCAAAGGTCAACAAAAATTCAACGCAAATAGTCAACGGTCAACGCAAATAGCAGCAACAGCTAGGTCAACGTAGCAAAGTCAAAGTCAACGTCTAGCCTTGGAAATAGTGCCAAAAAATGCGGATTTGAAAGATCAAAATTCTGGGAGAGTTTCATATTCGTTTGACCTTGCGTTGACCAAAGTCAATGCTGGTCAAAGTTGCTACAGAAACCCTAGACCGAAAACAGAAAAGTGTTGTTGCCAGATTTCCCACGTGTGGAGAGAAAAGCCTCCAAGGTGATCGAACCAATTAGATGAGGAGAGAGAAATGTGTGAGCATGACATGAGTGAAAAAGTCCTCCAACATTGACCAATATATATCCATCAATGAGGGTGTGTGTGACACAATATCTGGGGCTCCAAACCTTAAGGCCGACCAGCACATATTTTGAATAAATTCAAAATAAATGTTCTGCTCATCAGATCAAGATGATCTCTAGATCGATCTTGCACCTCTCCAAAAGAGGAATCCAATAAAAATATTGGCATCTTCCTTTGAGCATCAGAACATGGAGTTTGGACCTAGTTGTCAAAATTAACACTCCCTCTCGACTAGGGAGAACTCCATCTACCTGTGCAATCTAAACATCGTGCGTCATCCCGTCGTAACCTGCTTTGTTGGCTTCTTTATTTCATAACAGAAGTGGGTCAATCACAAAGACATCATTCCCGACTAACAAATTCAGCCCAGAGGTCTAAAACCTCTATATGACTCAAAAAGTCTCATACCAACCCGAAGTTGGTTTATCTGACCCGAAGTCAGTAGGAGGTCTGAAACCTCACTAGACTTGATCCCAGATCAAGGGGTTGGACATGTGCCATCCTAGATATAGAGAGTACAGCAATCTCTAATGTGTCCATCAGTATTTGCTACTAGTCTCTAGCTTTTCCCACTTCACTGGCCAAATGAGAGGTACTTCCCATGAATCCGGGACTCAATGGGTAGGATGCATACGGGGCACAAATCATGAGGCGAACCAACTCAACATCATAGGTGGGGCAAAACCACCATAAGGTTCGGCAAGCCTAGCCCTATGTGTGCTTATAGCTCCGAGGAACTATCCCCAAGGCCCCCCAGAGCTCCCAGAGCTCATCGTCCAACAGGACCATCAGAATAGGGTCGTTCCACGATAGCAAGATTCTCACGGAAGGTTAGGAACTTGACCTTCCCCAGGGGCTTTGTGAGAATATCCGTGACCTGCTCATCAGTTCCTATATGATCGAGCCTTACGGCACCTCGCTGTACCACATCCTAGATAAAGTGGTACCTGATATCAATATGCTTGGATCAATCGAGGAACACAGGATTCTTTGACAAATGAATCCCACTCTGGTTATCACAAAGGATAACGGTGGTATCTAGCACATGCCCGAACAACTCACTGAAGAGATTTCGCAACCAAACTGCTTCACAGCAGGCCATACTTGTTGCAATGTATTCGGCCTCCGCGGTGCTCAAAGTTATCGACTTCTGCTTCCTGCTCATCCATGATATCGAAGCAGAACCAAGTGAGAAGCAGCATCCCGATGTGCTCTTACGATCCACCACACTGCCAGCCCAATTGGCATCAGTATATCCATGGAATGTCATGCTCCCGGCAGTGTATCTCAGCCCATGGTTTATCGTGCCCCGAAGATATCTCAACAGATTCTTGGCACCAACCAAGTGAATGTGATGAGGATCAATCATATCTTGACTCAAAGTGTTCACTGCAAAACATACGTCCGGACGAGTGTTTACTAAGAACATCAAGGCCCCTACGAGTTGACGATACTCAGTAGGATTAGCTAACATAGGCCCAGCAGCACTACCACTCAACTTCTTGCAGTTGAGATCCATCGGTGTCGACACAGACTTACAGTCCACCATACCAAATCTTTCCAAAAGCTTCACAATATATTTTCCTTCAGAAAGGAAAATCTCGCCAAGTGTCTGCCAGACCTGCAGCCCTAGGAAGTTGTAATATCCCCAACGGGAAATAACCAGTAATACACAGAAATACAACAAACAGATATATAGAACAAAATGCCGGAACCAAAATATGGAACAAATACACATAAAATGCCAGAACACTAAGCCATTTTATTAATCTAAGAATACATGCATATGGGTACAAAGATAATCAGAATGAGTGCACCTATCCTTGCCCTAGGCAAGTGGAGACCCTCTCAGAATAAGAAATGGCTGCAATAGAGACTGCGTCCTAGCTGGCTGGAGAAACTGCCGTAGAAAACTACTGTTGCAATGTACTGGAACTAGGGGCTGATCCCCTCACTGGAATGAGCTGAAAACTGGAAGGCTAGCTGATCTCAACCCTCCGGACAAAACCCAGAAATCGTGAAGCAAATGCTCCACCTCCGAAAATGCACCAAATAAACCCTCTCCAGAGAAAACGATGTCTCTCCCAGTGACAGCGCAGAAGCCCCAGAAAACGCTGGGAAAAAGGGCTGAATCCACCTGCAAACCCTCCGGATGAAATAGCAAAACTCCTCAGGGCTGGAAAACGCTGAAATAACTGCTAAATCCCCACACCACAAACCTGCTCACAATAACTGCGTCCTCCCTAGCTGGGATTGCTTCCTCTCTCCTAGACTGCGCAGTCACAAAAAGGGGCAACTCCTCTGCAAAACGTCCACCAGAAAACCACCGCAAATCACCACTGAAACTGGAGGAAAAACCTTGCTCGAGCAGGCACTCGAAGTCCCCCGGAGCCAAGGGTGAGATCTCCGACCGGAGACACTCAGTTTGCACTAAACAGTGCTGCAGACCGACTAAACAACCGGCGTGCTGAAGTAGACAGAAGTCTAGCTCTCAATATCAATATCATATCAACAATGCCAAATGGATTGAAAACCCCACCTTATATAATGCTAGCTCCCTCCAAAAACCCTAACTGCGTCCTTCACCCTCCTTGACCTGCGCAGTCACCCTTGGGTCAGCGTGAGGCCTCCTCATGTGCGTGTGGACCCCCAAGGCCACCCCTTTAAGTTACAACGTCCATCAACTAGGAAAGCACTTTATTTTCTAAAGTGAGATGACCCCCCCTTATTTCTCACTTTATTTATTATTTTTAGCTAAAGCGGCAAAATTAAACAAAAATGAAATATTCCAATTAGCAATGCTAATTAGGAATATTACAGAAGTAGTGCATCAGTCCTAGGTCCTTCATCTCTAACTCAGTAGCGAGCTCCCTCTTGCACTGATGAATCAGAGAGTCGGCACATGTCAGGAAGAGGTCGTCTACATACAACACCAAAATGAGAGGCCTTTATCTATCAACCTTATAGTAAAGGTTCGGATCAACACTACTACGAGTGAAGCCCAACTTCAACAGCTAGCTATCTATCCACTCGTACCAAGCTTTGGGTGCTTGCTTCAGCGCATAGAGGGATTTCTTCAACCTACAGACATGGGTGTCTCAATTGTAATATTCCTAATTAGCAATGGCTAATTGGAATATTCGATTTTGCTCAATTTTTCCATCTATAGTTTATTTATAAATAAAAAGGTGAGTAGAGGGGACATAACTCACTTTTGGGAATAAAAGTCACTCCCTAGTAGCACAACATTGTAACTTAAAGGGAGCCAAGGGGGGGCCAAGGAACAAGTAGAGAGGAGGCCCACGTATACACTTGGAGGGACTGCGCAGATGGAGAGGAGCACGTGGCAAAGGAGAGGCTACGTTGGAGGATTGGGCCTTAGGGTTTTGTGAAAGGCCAATGTTATAAAAGAGAGAGGAGGCTCCTCATTTTGTCATTCGAGTTTATGCATTTGAGCTAGTCACTTCGACTTCTTGAGCACGATGGTTGTTTAGCCTGTCTGCAGCACTGTTTAGTGCATCGAATGTCTCCGATCGGAGATCTTACCCTTAGCCCCGGGGGACTTCGAGTGCCTGCTCGGGCAAGGTAGTTTCATCATCATTTTGTAGGAGGATTGGTGTTTGGGTTTTCTCGCGGAGCTGTGCATTCAGAGACTGCGCAGTCTTGAGAGGGAGGACACAGTCCATTCTAGGGGAGCTCCGGATTGAGTTTCTTGCAGGGGTTTTGAGCTTGGAGATTGGGCAAGGGACCAGCCCTTGCCTGTTGGAGGATTTTAGTGGAGTTTGAGGCTGCATTTCAGTGGTTTCTCTTCAACCTTTGTGCAGAGCCTTGGAGGACAGCGTAATTCCCCAAAGGGGTGATTTTCGAGGGTCAGCCATTTCAGATATGGTTTCTGGGTTTGCTGTGATTGGTGAGTAGAGGTGGATTCCAGATTTTCAGCGCATTCCGAGGAGGGGAACAGCCCCAAATCATCATTTCATTTCAGCAGTAGTAGCTACACGACATTTTTCCAGCAGTTGGGATGCAGTTCAGAGAGCAGCCATTTCTTGGACATTCTGAGAGTATTTCTTCACTTGCCTTGAGCAAGTCTAGGTGCCATCACTCTGATCACCTATTGTACTTCATTATATTTCTCAGTATAATAAAATGGCTTAGCATTCTCTCTCTATATTTCTGGAGCATTTGTTATACATTCTATCTATGCTATTGTATGCTTGCATTACTGTTATTTTTCTATCTTCGAGCATTCTAGTTCTATACCACTTGGTGTGTTTTCCCCATACTCTTAGACAGAGTCTGGAAAGAGCCAGGTAGCCTCCAGATCTCACCCTCTTCTCAGAGGTGAAATATCTGGTAAACGCCCTCCCAGTCCATCTCTAGTTGGAGTTTGCTTGTGTTTGAGGGATATCCCTGAAAAGGGATATTACAGTGGTATCAGAGCATAGTTCTGGCTCAGCCTGTGGAGCTAGTTGTCTATGACACCGGGGAAGAAGCCCTACATTTGTTACAGAGGCAGGAAGTACAGAGATCTTGAGCGTAGGTTGGAGAACACCTACGGAGAGGGAGACTGTGTTCGGGTGGTGGACACAGAACAGGAGGAGCCTGTGATAGACGCAGAGCAGGAGGAGCCTGTGTTAGAATCAGAGCAGAGAGAGCCGATTGCAGATGATAGTGAGGCAAAACAGTTTGGGGAGGCACTCCTCAAATCGGTGCAGGATCTGGCGAGACAGATTGAGGGGATGGGTCAGAGATTCACTGCTGTGGAGGCTAGACAGCGTGAAACCCCACTGGGTTTCCAGATTGGTGAGGGATCGGGTACATCCCACCATTTGCCGGAGCATGGTGCTACTCAGCATGATACTACTCAGCATATGGCTTCACATGCACCTACACGCTCTACCATGCCCACTTTCTTGGGAGCAGACACAGGGGCAGGAGCCCAACAAGAGACAGAGCTCGGGCATATGGGCGATTATTTTGCAGAGTATTAGGCCTATGGGCAGGAGTTCAAGGATGCTCTCTCGTTCAGAGACTTTGTTCAGATCCAGAGGGACAGTAGACCCCGCGACCATCATAAAGGGCACCGGCATTATCATGATGGAGATACCCATCGCACAGCTAGCAGATTCCACTTGCCTACGTTTGATGGTTCATCAAACAGTTCGGAAAAGTCTTGGGTGGAGAAGTTGGACATCTATTTCCAGCTTAACCAGATGTCGGAGACGGAGGCCATCAAGGTGGCGACATTACATTTGGATGGTGAGGCCCAGGACTGGTGGTTCCATGGGATGGTTACACTCAGACATTTTACAATGACAACATAAGCCGAGTTCACTAGGAGGTTGATAGAGAGATTTGACCGAAGGGATCCGGAACAGTACTTTGTTGAGCTGACGAGGCTCAAACAGACCGGGAGCGTAGAGACATACATTATAGACTTCTTGAGGGTTTCAGTGATGGTGCCAGATCTATCCGCGACGCGGATGATCTACATGTTTGTTGAGGGGTTAGCAGAGCCACTTCGAGGTCTAGTCAGATCTACTAGACCAACCACACTCCAGGATGCTATTAGTAGGACCCGGGATTTACAGGATGCCTTACCCAGGACCCGGACACCTTACCCCTAGAGACAGGCTTTCCAACCCAAGGGGAAGGATGTGAGGATTCCGCCTCCAAAGAGGAATCCAGGACGGGCACAGATGGATGATGATGCCAGGAGGGAGTTCAAGAATAATCGGTTGTGCTTTACCTGTCAGGAGCCATGGGCACCGGGACATAGATGTGCTGCTGGCAAAGCAAATTTTGTGAGGTCTTCTCCGAGAGCAGCGGGGAAGAGGATGAGGAGGATGACGTGAAGGTCGAAGACAGTCATGCAGCGCAGGAGCCTTTGCCAACTTCACCACCAGCAACAGGTGGTGCGGCTTTTGCACCTACCGGAGGGGCACTTGCAGCATTGCGAGGAGTTCCCAATTATTTGACGTTGCGCATACGGGGGACAGTACGTGGCCAGCGAGTATCAGTTTTGGTTGACAGTGGGGCAACCCACAACTTCATCGATGCACAGATGGTTGAGCGGAGAGGTATACAGACAGAGAGCTTCGATGGATTTTTAGTTTTGGTCCCACGAGATCAGACCATGATGTGTGCTCGTTATGTTCCAGAGTTATCAGTGACGATGGGCACCTACACACTAACTGATCAATTTTTCGTGGTCAATATTCCGGACACCAACATGGTACTGGGTGTTCAGTGGCTTATCACTCTAGGGAAGGTCACTACAGATTGGAAGGCCCTAGAGATGGAGTGGGATGATGAGAAGATAGGGAGGCATGAGAAGATACAAGGACACCACACATATCCGCCTCAGACTGTTTCGGCTCATCGAATGGAGGCAGTGTTCCGGAAGGGAGACGTAGATTGGGCAGTGGAGCTGCGTGCATCAAAGGAACGGACTACAGGGCAGACGGTGCACCCAGAGATACAGTCCATCCTTGACAGGTATGCCACAGTGTTTGGGGAGATTCCGCCAGGACAGCCACCGGACCGGGGGTTTGAGCACACCATTGAGCTTGAGCAGGGCATACAGGAAGTGATTACTACTCCCTATAGGAATCCGAAGGCCTATCGAGATGAGATTGAGCGGGCCATCCAGGAGTTGCTGACTCTTGGGCACATCCGGTCGAGCATGAGTCATTTTGCTTCTTCCGTGGTGTTGGTGAAGTAGAAGGACGGCAGCTTGAGGATGTGTATTGACTACAGGGCCCTGAACAAGAAGACCGTGAAGAACAGGTACCCTATACCCAGGATCGATGAGTTGAGAGGAGCCCAGTTCTTCTCAAAGATTGATTTGAGATTGGGGTACCATCAGATTCGCGTGAGGGAACAGGACATTCCGAAGACCACCTTCAGTTGTCACTATGGGCACTTTGAGTTTTTCGTGATGCCCTTCAGGCTAACCAATGCCCCAGCGACATTCCAGTCTTGCATGAATCACATCTTTCGCAGTCACTTGAGGAAGTTTGTGCTGGTGTTCTTTGATGATATCCTCATTTACAGCAGGACTTGGGAGAAGCATCTCCAGCACATTGAGGCAGTATTGCGCATTTTGGAGGAGCAGCAGTTCTATGCCAAGCTCTCCAAGTGTGAGTTTGGGTTGACGGAGATGTTGTACTTGGGACATATCATAGGGGTGGACAGAGTGAGAGTCCATGAGGAGAAGATCAGGGCCATCAGAGATTGGCCGGAGCCGAGGAACGTGACAGAACTTCGAGGATTCATTGGCATTTGTACTTATTACAGGAAGTTTGTTAGGAGTTTCTCACAACTTGCTGCACTCCTTACAGATTTGCCGAAGAAGGGGGCATTCAGTTGGTCGGATACAGTACAGCGAGCCTTTGACAGGCTCAAGGAAGTGATGAGCAGCTGCCCAGTGCTTGCATTGCCGGATTTTACGTAGCCATTTGTTTTGGAGTGTGATGCGTCGGGAGAGGGGATCGACGCAATATTGATGCAAGGAGGTCACCCTATAGCTTTGAGAGCCGGAAGCTCCTTCCACACGAGAGGTTGCATTCTATATACGACAAGGAGATGTTGGCCATTATGCATGCATTGGCCAAATTCCGGCAGTATTTAGTGGGTAACAGGTTCAGGGTGAGGACTGATCACAACAGCCTCAGGTTCTTTTTGGAGCAGAAGCAGCTACAGGAGAGGCAATAGAAGTGGATCAGTAAGATCCAGGCATATGACTTTGACATTGAGTATGTCAAGGGTAAGAACAACGTGGTAGCAGATGCCCTTTCACGTAGACCAGTCACTTTGTCTCTTATGAGCTTGGACACAGACTGGAGGGCTCGAATTTTAGTAGAGTACTCCAAAGACAGATTTGCATGTGAGGTTCTGGATGGACAGGCGGCAGATGACAGGTACAGGGTGGTCGATGAGATCATCTACTACAGGGACCGAATCTTCTTGACTAAGGGATCTCAACTCAAGAAGAAGATACTTCAGGCATCACATGATTCACCATTGGCCGGCCATTAGGGGTTTACCAAAACCTACATGGCCATCAGAGAGAGGTTCTCATGGAAGGGCCTCAAGGAGGACGTACTCCAGCACATCAGGAAGTGCGATGTTTGCCAGAGGAACAAGGAGGAGATGAGCCATCCCGCAAGATTATTGTAGCCTCTTCCCATTCCGGAGGGGAAATGGGAGAGTATTTCGATGGACTTCATCACAGGGTTGCCCATGGTGCAGGGCAAGGATTGTATCTTTTTCGTCATTGATCGACTGACAAAGTATGCACATTTTTTCGCCATATCCGCGCACTACACAACAGCACAGGTGGCCGAGCTGTTCTTCAGAGAGGTTTTCAGGCTACATGGTCTTCCTAAGACCATCATCAGTGACAGGGACAGCCGCTTCATGGGCAGATTTTGGCAGGAGCTTTTCCGGTTGGTGGGGACGGAGTTGACACCGAGTACCAGTTATCACACACAGACGGATGAGCAGACAGAGATAGTTAACAAGTGGCTGGAGGGCTACTTGCATAACTATGTCAGTGGGCAGCAGCGAGCATGGCTAAAGTGGCTGCATCTAGGGGAGTACTGCTACAACACTACACATCACATGTCCATTGGTCTGTCACCATTCTACGCTTTGTATAGATATCATTCTTTGTCTTTTGCTGATGTGATGTTTGGTGCTAGCAAGGCTCCAAGAGCCAAGATTTGGATCCAAGAGGCTCAGGACATTCTCCGAGCTCTCAAGGATAATATGACTACAGCACAAAACCAACAGAAGTTGTATGCTGACAGAGGTCGAGTGGAGAGACAGTTTGAGGTAGGGGACTTAGTCTACCTACGATTACAGCCATACCGACAGTCGTCACTGAAGCAGAAGGGAGTTGAGAAGCTCAAGCCCCGCTTTTATGGGCCATACAGGGTGATACGTAGGATTGGACAGGTTGCATATGAGTTGGAGCTGCCCCAAGGCAGCAAGATTCATAACGTTTTTCATGTATCATGCCTGAAGAAGGCACTGGGGCAGCAGGTGACAGTGACAGATGAGCTACCACCCACGGATGATTAGGGGCATTTGGTGTTGCAACCAGAGGCTATTATTGATACTAGGGAGAGGCAGCTACGGAGCAGGACGGTTCGGGAATTCTTGGTGAGGTGGAAAAATTTGTTGGATGAGGATGCCACTTGGGAGAGTGAGAAAATTTTGCAGCATCCATCACTTCAGTTGCTTGAGGACAAGCAACATTTTGCCGGGGGAGACTGTAATATTCCTAATTAGCAATGGCTAATTGGAATATTCGAGTTTGCTCAATTTTGCCGTCTATAGTTTATTTATAAATAAAAAGGTGAGTAGAGGGGATTTAACTCACTTTTGGGAATAAAAGTTACTCTCTAGTAGCACAACGTTGTAACTTAAAGGGAGCCAAGGGGGGGCCAAGGACCATGTAGAGAGGGGGCCCACGTATACAATTGGAGGGACTGCGCAGATGGAGAGGAGCACGTGGCAAAGGAGAGGCTACGTTGGAGGATTGGGCCTTAGGGTTTTGTGAGAGGCCAACGTTATAAAAGAGAGAGGAGGCTCCTCACTTTGTCATGGGAGTTTATGCATTTGAGCTAGTCACTTCGACTTCTTGAGCACGCTGGCTGTTTAGCCTGTCTGCAGCACTGTTTAGTGCATCGAGTGTCTCCGATCGGAGATCTCACTCTTAGCCCCGGGGGGCTTCGAGTGGCTGCTCGGGCAAGGTAGTTTCATCATCATTTTGTAGGAGGATTGGTCTTTGGGTTTTCTTGCGGAGTTGTGCATTCATAGATTGCGCAGTCTTGAGAGGGAGGACGCAGTCCATTCTAGGGGAGCTCCGAATTGAGTTTCTTGTAGGGGTTTTGAGCTTGGAAATTGGGCAAGGGACCAGCCCTTGCCTGTTGGAGGATTTTGGTGGAGTTTGAGGCTGCATTTCAGTGGTTTCTATTCAGCCTCTGCGCAAAGCCTTGGAGGACAGCGTAATTCCCCAAGGGGGTGATTTTTGGGGGTCAGCCATTTCAGATATGGTTTCTGGGTTTTGCTATGATTGGTGAGTACAGGTGGATTCCAGATTTTCAATTCATTCCGAGGAGGGGAACAGCCCCAAATCATCATTTCATTTCAGCAGTAGCAGCTACACGGCATTTTTCCAGTAGCTGGGACGCAATTCAAAGAGCAGCCATTTCTTGGACATTCCGACAGTATTTCTTCACTTGCCTTGAGCAAGTCTAGGTGCCATCACTCTGATCACCTATTGTACTTCATTATATTTCTCAGTATAATAAAATGGCTTAGCATTCTCTCTCTATATTTCTGGAGCATTTGTTATACATTCTATCTACGCTATTGTATGCTTGCATTACTGTTATTTTTCTATCTTCGAGCATTCTAGTTCTATACCACTTGGTGTGTTTTCCCCATACTCTTAGACAGAGTCTGGAAAGGGCCAGGTAGCCTCCAGATCTCACCCTCTTCTCAGAGGTGAAATATCTGGTAAACGCCCTCCTAGTCCATCTCTAGTTGGAGTTTGCTTGTGTTTGATGGATATCCCTGAAAAGGGATATTACATCGATCCTGGACTTCGAACCCCAGACGTTGCTCCACATACACCTCTTCCTTTATCACACCATGCAAAAATGCGGTCTTCACATCCATCTGATGAAGATTCCATCCTTGCGTAGTAGCAAGGGCTATGATAGATCGGATGGTGGTATATCGAGCCACAGCCGCAAATATATCATCATAGTCTACACCTTCCTTTTGAGAGAAGCCACGGGCAACGAATCTTGCCTTGAACTTTTCAGCACTCCCATCAGATCCATGCTTGATCTTATAGAGCCATTTTGAGGTGACAACTGCTTTGTCCTCCAGTCTTGGAACCACATCCCAAACATTATTTTTCATAATGGACTCATATTCTTCGTGCATAGAATCCTTCCAGACTTGATGCTTTACGGATTCTTCAAAAGATCCAAGCTCAGATTGTACGATTGTACTTGTGGCTGCTAGATAGCCTTGGTACCTATTCGGCTTCTTGCTTTCACGGAATGTCCCTCTAGGGGCCATATGTTTCTCGGCATCCTCGAGAGTGTCCCTGAGCCATGATGGTCTTTTCCTCGTTGAAGGAGGTGGATCAATAGGGTCCATCGGTCCTTCAGCATCGGGCATCGTCTCATCCTTCGTTTCTTCTTGATTTCCAGGCCCTGCTTCATGATTTTCTTCAGATCTCGGAAGATTGATTATCTTCCTCAGGGAAGCATCTTCGTCAAAGGTAACATCGTGGCATATCTCCACTTCCCTTTGACCAGGCACATAAACTCTATAGGCCTTCGAAGTCTCGTTGTAGCCCACAAACATTCCTTTCTTTCCAGAAGCATCCAGCTTGCTCCTTTTCTCCTTTGGTACATGAAAGTAAACAGGTCATCCAAAAACTCTAAAATGTGAGACGTCACATTTCTTAACAGTGAAAACCTCTTCGTGAGTATTGGATTCCAAGGCAGAATGCGGGCATCGGTTTGTATGTACACAATAGTGTTCGCAGCTTCTCCCCATAGATATTTCGGTAGACCTTGGTCACATAGCATGGCACGGGCAGCTTCCACAATGGTCCTGTTTTTTCTTTCAGCAACGCCATTCTGCTCAGGAGTATAGACAGTTGTGGTCTCCCTCTTGATGCCAACTTCTCTGCAAAAGTTCTTGAACTCGTTCGTCTCATATTCAGTGCCATTATCGGTCCTCAGTATCTTGATCTTCTTCCTTGTCAGATTTTCCACCAAGGCTTTGAAGGTACAGAACCACGTGAAAGCCTCATCCTTCTTCTTCAAGATGTATATCCAGGTTTTGCAAGAGAAGTCATCTATGAACGTCATATAATAAGAACATCCTCCCAAGGATGTCATGGGCAGCATACAAACAGATCAGAATGTATAAGTTAAAAGACATCAGATGTCTTTGTGACACTTGAGGGGAAAGGTCCCCTTGTATGCTTTCCTTCGGCACAGCCCTGACATACACCTTCATGATCATTTTTAAACTCGAGCATCCCCGTCACCACCTTCCTTGCTTCGGGAAGGGCTTTGTAATGAAAGTGTCCAAACCTCCGGTGCCATAGTTCCGTCTATCGGATAGTATCACACGTCATTGCTTCCAGTGGACTTCCTCCAACCTGGTAGAGTGTATCGACTCTAAACCCAATCGTGATAGCTTCTTTGAAACTATTCTTCCAGATACGCACCTTCCCATCAACGAATGTCACATTGAAACCTTTGTCTTCCATGGCAAATATAGACACAAGGTTCTTCTTCAAATTAGGTACATATAGTACATCTTTCAGACAGAAGACTTGACCTTGAGATAAGTGGAGTGTCACAGTCCCTGTCCCTTTAATGGGATATGTGGCATTATCTCCAAGGATAATTTGTAGATTAGTATCATTCTCAACCATATCAGAAAGTGCTACATTGAACCCAGTGATGTGCCTTGAGGCACCACTATCTATTAACCAGACATCCATAGTGTCGGGTGGAGATGCAGCAGAGAGGGCAGATACAAGTAAAAGTTCATTTCTTTTATCATCAACAACATTTGATTCCTCATACCTGGAATTTCTCGACCTTTTGAATGGTTGCCCATTTCCACCAGAGGAAGCCTTCCTCTTCCCTTTGAACCTGTTGTTCCTTTGATTGCCATTCCTCCGGTTGTTGTTGTTGTCATCATCATCAAGAGAATCCTTCTTGAAAGGGCACTCTCTAGCATAGTGGTCGGTCTTATGACATGTGTAACATTTGCCTTTCTTCCCTTGGGCCCCTGCTCTTCCTTTGTTCCTTGGACCACCAAAGTTCTTTTTCTTAGCACAAGCAGTGAAGGCGGCATTTCCTTCGTTTTCATATTCCTTCATCCTTGTCTCTTCTTGTACGCATCTCGATAGTACTTCGTCGAAATCAGGTATCACATTGTTATTGAGAATGGTAGTGTTGAATACATGCCATTCGGATGAGAGACCTCCAAGTGCGGTGAGTACCATCTCTCGATCAGCTATTGTCTCCCCAATAGCCAGAAGATTATTCCTGATTTCGGTCAGCTTCAGAAAATATGCTTGAACAGACTCATCCCTGCCTTTTTTCAGATTCTTCAATTAATTCTTGAAGAATAGGACTTGATTCGCATTGTTGGCCTTGAACATGTTGACCAACTTATCATAAATCTCTTTGGATGTGCCCAGCCCTGAGATGTAGGCAACCAGATTCTTGTGAATTGAGTCCCTAATCATCAGCTTCGCTTTGATTTCCCCCTTCTTGTACTTTGTTTTGGCGGCAGCAGTTGCAGTGGATCGAGGCTCTTGGATTTTACCCTACACATAGTCCATGACATCTTGGTCTTCCAAGTTAAGATCCAGTATCATCTTCCAGGCATGGAAGTCTTCCTTCCCAGTCAATTTGTCATCAACTTTAAAGCCATTGTAGTTTGAGGAACCCATCCTCCTCTTCGGTCATTGATACAAACTAGGGTTTTGTCTTCACCTCAGCTCCGATACCATGTAAATTTTTGTAGATGTTCTATGCTTGATGGAACTTTACTTTTTATCCCAATATCAGTCAGCGATCACATAAACAAGAAAGTAAAATTCAGATAGAACATACTGGTAGATCGACAAAAGACAAGCCAAAAATATATGTGTTGGTGCGTTACGGAGGTCAACAAGATGCTTCAACCAGCAAAGTCTCAATATGGTCAGCCAACCAGTAGTGTCTCACAACCCTCTAGGATAGCCAGAACAGTCAACCCCAAAGGTCAACAAAAAGTCAACACAAACAGTCAACGGTCAACGCAAACAGCAGCAGCAGCTAAGTCAACGCAGCAAAGTCAAAGTCAACGTCTAGCCTCTAGAATAGTGCCAAAAAATGCGGATTTGAAAAATCGAAATTTTGGGAGAGTTTCAGGTCTGTTTGACCTTGCGTTGACCAAAGTCAATGCTGGTCAAAGTTGTTGCAGAAACCCTAGACCGAAAACAAAAAAGTGTTGTTGCCAAATTTCCCATGTGTGGAGAGAAAAGCCTCCAAGGTGATCGAACCAATCAGATGAGGAGAGAGAAATGTGTGAGGATGAGATGAGTGAAAAAGTCCTCCAACGTTGACCAATATATATCCACGAATGAGGGTGTGTGACACAATATCTGGGGCTCCAAACCTTAAGGCCGACCTGCACATATTTTGAATAAATTCAAAATAAATGTTCTACTCATCGGATCAAGATGATCTCTAGATCGATCTTGCACATCTCCGAAAGAGGAAACCAATAAAAATATTGGAATCTTCATCTAAGCATCAAAACATGGAGTTTGGACCTAATTGTCCAAAATTAACAATTCCAAATTTGAGGAATTTTCACATGGTTTCAAAGCTTGTATAGCTAAGTGCAGGAGGAACAAAAGAACAGATCCGAAGATCCAGCATTGGTGAAGCCAGGATCAAAGAGTTATGTAAGCAGTAGATCGATCTCCCAACTGATTACGTAGTCCAAGCCAGGAGGGCTAGTTGCTACAAGGAAATCTCTCTCTAAGTGAGTTGACAGAGAGGTAGGATTTTCCATATCGCAGTTTGTCCAAGGCAAAAGGGAGCAGCGCAGCAGATCAGCAGCTAGAGGGACGTAGTTTCTGCACAACAGTGATTGTGGGTGCCGAAGCATCAGAAGAGAGAGCTGGAGACACTTTGAGGGAATTTTCTTCCTCAGGGAATTCCTAGCTGGGGAATTCTATTTTTCGAGAGTTGAGTAGCAGTTTTTGGTGGCAGATCTACCATCTCCATCAAGGAGTGCGTAAGGCAGTCCAACGCTACACAGAAGAGAAAGAGAGGGAGCTAGATTCGATATTTTCTATCGACAGAAATGGCAGCAAGCGAGCTGAGAGATCAAGCCAGGTTGGAGGGAGCCTCCAGCTATGTGATCTGGCAGGTAAGGATCAAATCCATGCTGCATGAGCATGATCTCAAGCTCTTCATCGAAGGTGTGGTGGTTGTTCCAGTAGATGCAGATCCTCTGAAGGAATACAAGAAGAATATGGCTAAGGCAAAGCGCCTGATCCTGGATAGAGTAAGGGATCATGTTGTATGTTGCATAGCTAGCAAAGCAACAGCGAGAAATGTGGTAGGCCTTGGAGAAACCATATCAAGGATCTTTCGAGCAGCGGAAGATGTATTTGGAAGATAAGATGTGGACTACTAGGATGAAGAAAGGTGAACGCATTGATCCGTTCCTATCTAGACTTCAGGAGAACCGAGATCAACTGTCAGTTGTGGGATCAGCTCCTCAGTCCACCAAGATGGTCAGATTGGCCCTCAACTCAATGTCCGAAGACTATGAGGTCTTTGTCCAGAGCATCCTGGGCAAGGAGAATTTGTCGGATTAGGTGTCAATGTGGGTTCCTCTTCAGCAAGAAGAGATGACGAGGGACTTGCTCAAGGTTCAACTTGACGGCAGCAGCATTAGTGGGAAGAAGTTGAAGGAGGAGGAGGATAATGTGGCCCTTGCATCAAAGAGGCAGTAGGAGCAGCGCAAAAGGAAGAAGGATCTTTCCAAGATCAAATTCTTTTGGTGTGGCAAAATGGGTCATTATGCCTCACAATTTCCTCTCAAGAAGAGAGACAAAGACGAGAAGCATGATCCGCAGGCCAATCCCGCAAGGATCGATGAGGAGGAGTTCGCCATGATAGCTCATATACCTGCAGGTGGACCCAGATATCTACAGATTGGGCAGGGTCCTTGAGGAGTCCACCTCTTGGATCATCACCTTGCTCCCGGAGCCCAAGTCAGAGGTAGCAAGATGGACGAGTTCTAGTTGGTGTTGACGAGTGTAGAAGTGACAGTGCAGTGGTTAGCAGCGCCAGAACCCGAGCAGCGCAGAGCTGAGCACCAGCAGTGCAAGAAGGCACAGTGCAAAGTCAACAGCAGCACAGTAGCTTCAAAGGGAGAGTGCAGAGGCTAGTAGAAGCAAGATCTTCAGTACCGAGATGCATCACGCTAAACACTTTCTCAATTTTGGATGATCTTCAGTTGCAATAAGCAACCATATTGCAGTGCAGTAGCAGTTGGCAATGGCAGTGTCAGTAGCAACATGGATGCAAAATTTGAGAGGGAGTTGCAATACGGATGCAGTGTCGATAGTGGCAGTGTCAGTAGCAATACAGATGCAGTGTTTGCACAAAGTTGGTGGGCATTAGTGTCAGACATCGCAACGCAGAGGGAGATGTTGCAGAATCAGAGCAGTACTCAGCAAGGGGGATTGCTAGAGCACATTCCTCGCTAAGAGGCAATGTTGATTTCTGGTAGCATCAGATGTGTTCTACGTCTCAAAATTTGTAGGAAGGCTTAGACACAAGTATTCCAGATAACCCAAAAATTGTTTTGGGAAATTCCACGTGGATTATATTTTATTGAAAAAATTAATTATTTTAAAGGGACCCTAAGTCTAAACTTAGGAAAATAAAATAATTAAAGTGAATTAATAGAATATGGGTGTGAATGTTCTAGAAAACATTCAATCTCGGCCACTGAAGTTTAATCTTAGCTGTTGATTAGAGATTTAATCTCAACCGTTGAAGTTTCAACGAGAAGATTATAAGAAGGGCTTGAAGGGTCATTTGGAAAAAAAAAGACACAAGACGGAGGAAGGATCAAGAGATCGATTTCTTTAGTGAGCAGTGCTCAGGGAAAAACTTCGATCTAGAGATTCTATGCAGAGAGGGGTAGTGATTTCAATTGGAAGCATTCCTGATCCGGAGAGTGCATAGTAGAGGACACAGTGAGAGCCACAGAGGCAGCACAAAGCCAATGACGCAGAAGCTACGCAGGCACTGCATAGAGCCTGAAGGGCATTCGTATTTCTGTTGAGGATGCACCGTTTGGTCAGTGCCAGATCCCGGAGAGATTTTTCGGAGGCCAAAAGGCCCCAGTCTCAAGCCAGCAGAGAGACCAGCGCAGAGACATGAGGCAGCCACAGCTGTGACGCAGAGACTGCGCAGAGTGACGCAGTCACTGCGTAGAGGCAGCGCAGGGCAGCCAGTTTTAGGTGCTGATCAATGTCGGGTTCCCATGAAGGAGTGAGGTTTGTCTCACAACATTTTACTTGTCAGTTTTTCTGCGTGATTTGACAGATTTGTCAATCATAGATTTGTACTCAGAATTTACTGCATAATATACAAACCCTCAGCTGCTGCACCAGTTTTCTCGCATTGGGATTTTCCAGGGACATTAGTCCAAATACAACTGTGTCAGATGTGTCTAATGATTTGATCTTGTTCAGTTTTGTTTCCACACTTGTATTTTTTTCCGCAGTTTATTTAGTGAAGGTTGCAGTGTGTTCAATTCGATGTTGCCGTAGCAATAAACTGAATAATTAATTTATCAGTTAGAATAATTAATACCAGTTGCTGCAATAGGATTCCAGATTTGAGGATTTTTCACAAAGCTTTCATGCCATTAAAAATGACCATGTCATAGAGGCTAAATAAGGCTAACAAATCAGCACCAAAGTGTGAAACACTCCCTTTTCCATCTTGAGAAGACCTTTCCCACATGTTATCCTCACTCTCATTTAGCCAAAGAGGATTGGTGTCCTTATTCTCATTACTACTTAACTGCATACACTGATTGTTTGCTGTCATCAGCCATAACAAATACGGCAGTATGCCAAATTTCTGGATAGTAAATGTCTGTACAGGGAAAATTTGGTGACTCTCAATTTAAGTTCCATTGACTTACCTTTCTGGTCACATTCATTGGCATTAATAAAATGATCTTTATTGTATTGTCTTATCTCTCCATGTTGGAGAAAGACTAGAGAAACCATATGCAACTGCAACTCGATACTCTTTTAAGTATGATTGTATATGTATCTTTCAGCATGTTCTGGTCATCTCTTTTACATTCTCCTCTTTATATTGATTGTTTACCATATGCAACTGCAACTCGATACTCATAAGTATGATTGCACTCGACATGTATCTTTGAGCAATGTTTTGGTCATCTGTTTTACTTTCTGCTCTTCACATCGATTGTTTATATCATGTGAACATGCACTTTTTTAAAGAGAAAGATTGTAGGTGTTCTTTATTGACATTGAAAATCGTCCAAATCAGCACTTTTAAAAAGCCTATGAATATTGACAAGTTCCTTCTTCCCTTCTCTACAGAAGCTTTCACCTGCATTTTCTGTATTGGACATTCAGGGCTCTGAGGCTTAAGTTAGCCTTTTATTTGACAAACTTCCTCTGCATTCTCTGTGACTATATTGTTGAAACTGGAATCTTGTTCTATCTGCTAAATGGGCTTTTCTTTCCTCTGGACACACTTCGGGTGTGCACAAAGCAATTGAGGGTTGAGATAGATCATCTCCTCCCACAGCATAACAGATTTAGAGATTTTGCTATTTAATTCTAATTGAAATCGAGGAGCACTTTGCTTTAGATGTCCTACCTACTATGAGATTAGAGAACGATTCCATTATCTCTACAGGGGCTTGCATCAATATTAATCATCATTTCTCAGATACTTTAATCAGCAGTACATTTCTCAGATACTCTAATCAGCAGTACATTGCCTTATACATTAAAAAGGCCCTTTCTCTCAGACAATGTCTATTTTCGACTTCTGCTGCAGCTACTCGGAATTCTCTGGACATTTCCTTCTTTCTTCTAGTCCAATGTTCTGGAGGTGAAGCATCCCACGGCAACTGAATTGGACAATACGAGGACCATCTGACATCTTCTATGACCCGCACCATCCAGGCTCCGTGGCATGCTACATTGAGGACCTCTAGAAGGACAATATCCACTAGGCACTTGGTGTTAACATCTGCTGTATTGATTTAGATGATGAATAAGGCTAGTTCCTTGCCTTACAAGTTATACATTAAAGAGGCCCTTCATCTTAGACAATGTCTACTTCAGCTTTCTGCTACAGATACTCAGAATACCTTGGCTATTTCCTTCTTTCTTCAAGCCCAATGCTCCGGAGGTGAAGCATCTCACTGCAACTCAATTGGACAATATTATGACCATCTGACATATTTCTTTGGCTCGTACCATCCAGGCTCCATCTCATGCTACATTGAGGTTCTCTAGAAGGACAATATCTAGCCGGCAGTTGATGCTAACATCTGCTGTAATGATTAAGCTGATGTCAGATGAATAGGGGTAGCTCCCTCCTACCCTTTTGGCAGATACCTATTTGTCCACGCTATGTTTCTTCACTAGTTTTTCTTCAGTTTATCCGGCTGTCCTTTCCGAGGTAACCTACTTAGATGGCTATGCTTATGCCATTCCGCGCCTACTACTCGTATTCATTTTTCATTTTATTTCATCTCATTCTAAAGGGTTCTTTGGCACCCCTCTGTTTTGGGTTTTCTATTTTGTTAGTTTTATCATCACTAGTCCCTTGACCTAATTTGGCCTTTGGTGGACATTAATAAAAATTTAGATTTCTGACCCATATTAATGTTCACACTACTTACACTTGGCCAATGAACATATATCAATTACCATATGACTGCAAAAGAGTTCGACAAATTTATAAATACCATCTTTAGGGGCAATCTATGCCAAAAATTACATTTGAAATTATGAAAATTCACTTCATACTGGTGCTTAATTTTGTAACAAATATGAAGCGTATGGCACCCTATAAGATATACTGAATCAAAAAGTTGGTGAACATGGACCTGTCAAATGATCAGATTTGTAAGATGTTGATATTTTAATTTAAGTAGAGACCAACAAAGCGCAATCCCCAATTGATATAACCAGAATACGCTTTTCTGATCAAAGTTTCCTCCAGAAAAAGTAATTACAGGGAAGTTTGCCTTCAACTAAAATCAAGTCAACAAGATGATAAAAATTACAGCATGATCAACAGATTACCAAAAAGGATACTGTACAGTAAAATCTCGATGGAAAAGATACTGCAGATAGGACAATGAAAACATATCTGAATGAGCAGTGCACTGAGCACAAGCAGGCAAGAAGGTACGCAGAATTAAAGTAAAACCAAAGTAAAAATAAAAAATAAAACACATTCATAGGTACAAAGCTAATACCAGATGGCTCCAGGGTCATGACATATGTGGGAACAGCAGGAGGATTCTCTTACTGAATGCAATTGGGGTCCTTTCCTGTGAGGAGGTGCTGTCTTGATAGGACAATCGAAACAGATCTGAATGATAAGTGCACTGAGCACAAGCAGGCAAGGGAGTACGTAGTATCAAAGTAACACAAAAAATAAAAATAAAACACATTCATAAGTACAAAGGTAATACAAAATGGCTCCAGGGTCATGACATATGTCGGAAGAGCAGGAGGATTTTCTTACTCAAAGTCATCGGGGTCCTTTCCTGTGACGAGGTGCTGTTTTGATAGGACAATCAAAACAGATCTGAATGATAAGTGTACCGAGAACAAGCAGGCAAGACAGTACGTAGAATCGAAGTAACACAAAAAATAAAAATAAAACACATTCATAAGTACAAAGATGATAGCAAATGGCTCCAGGGCCATTGCATATGTGGGAACAGCAGGAGGATTTCTTGCTGAATGCAATTGGGGTCCTTTCCTGTGAGGAGGTGCTGTCTTGATAGGACAATCGAAACAGATCTGAATGATAAGTGCACTGAGCACAAGCAGGCAAGAGAGTACGTAGTATCAAAGTAACACAAAAAATAAAAATAAAACACAGTCATAAGTACAAAGGTAATACAAAATGGCTCCAGAGTCATGACATATGTCGGAAAAGCAGGAGGATTTTCTTACTCGAAGTCATCGGGGTCCTTTCCTGTGACGAGGTGCTGTTTTGATAGGACAATCAAAACAGATCTGAATGATAAGTGTACCGAGAACAAGCAGGCAAGACAGTACGTAGAATCAAAGTAACACAAAAAATAAAAATAAAACACATTCATAAGTACAAAGATGATAGCAAATGGCTCCAGGCAAATTGCATATGTGGGAACAGCAGGAGGATTTTTTGCTGAATATCATCGGGGTCCTTTCCTGTGAGGAGGTGCTGTTTTCTCCGCCCAGTGTATGGTATGATTGCCTTGTTTTAGTTGTTTCCGAAAACAGAGAATTTACTCAGGATCTCTTTTTCTTTTTCATTTTTTCCCTTTTTAGTGGGGACATTGAGTGATACACAAATAATATCCATGATATCCATAGCAGCCAGTTCGGCGACTTGGCCCGTGATGTCATGCTTGTAATTCACAGCACTCAACTGCTCAAGTTAACCCACTGGGCTTTATCCAGGGCTTACATAAAGTAATTTACTAAAACCTCTTTGTTTTTTATAGCTTGGCTACAAAGCAAGACTGTATATTTAGATCCATAAAACTGATTTATGGACTGTTATGCATCATGTAATATTTTTGTAGGCTCTAGAAGGGCTATGATTTGATGCCCTATAGGAACATGGTTTTAATTTTTGAAATCATAAAATATATATATATTAGATTTTCTACCGTAATCTTGTAGGCATCGTGCCAAATTAATACTTTCAACATTGTAATGAATGGCGGAGAGCTGCCGAAAAGTGTAATTTTGTTTTAATTTAATAAAATTGTATTTTTTTTTCTGAGAAGAGGGGAAAACAAGTACAAAGCTAATATTATTCTTTTTGGCAGTTGTAGGAATGTCACTTCCAAGATTTCTGTCAGGAATTATTCTTTAAAAATTAAACGTCTTTCATTGTATTTCCTTTCTTTCCTTCCAAAGCAAAGAATCATATTTCAGTCTTCACCTTAACAGCTATCTCCCTTTAACGTTGAATGTCAAAATAAATATAACATTCCACAACTATACATTTAAATTCTTGCAAGTTTGGCAATAGCTAGTGAAACACAAGCTCACCGTAACTTACAAGACACAAGTAATCTCAGGAAGGGGTAATGTGAAGTTATTTTGTTCCATTCAAAATTTCTTTCTTGTTAAAGGTAAATGAAACAGAGACCAAACTTACGTTTTAAGCCTTGAATTTCCTTCCATGTAAGATCAAATGTAAAAATTCCTTCGGTCGCTTGAATATCAGAAACTGTCCTCTGACGAGCAGGATAAAATGATGAATCAGAAAGCACATTTGTGCTTATCAATAAATCCGGGTCTTCCCTACAGATAGGGACACCGTCTTTTGTCATCTGAACACTGCAGTCAATGTAGTCAGCGCCATCTTGTATCGCACTTTGATAAGCAATATCTGTACAACCTGGGAAATCCCCACTTGCTCCATTGTGCGAGATAATAAGTGGTTTTCCTAGAAACATAATTGGGAACTTAGCATCAGAGCCATATATATATATATATATATATATATATATGACAATTTTTATAGAGGCATTTCAGTGGTAATGAAAATGGGAAAAAGTACAGATTAACATGTACCTGCAGTGGATGATAATTTTTTCCTTCCGTGGGCATAGCAAGCTGCATCCGAAAAACATAAAGGGTAAAATTACAATTTTATCAAATGGAAATCCAAAGAAAATAGATAAACTTAAAAACCCATTAAGTTAACATTTGAAGAAAAGGCATTGAAGAGAAGAGAGTAAAAGCTTGTGAGAGGTTCAAACACTTCAGCATTAATTTCAGTTCATTTCTGCCATCACTGATTGAGTGATAAACAGAAATTGAATGACAAGAAAGCTGCTGTTACTGCTATATAAGCACAGAGTATATAATAGACAAAAGTAAGCATCACCATATTGTTGGAAGTAAAATAAACACAAATCATGCAGATCATAAAAAAAAATGTCACCCAAGTCAAACTGTTAAACAACAGTCATGGATGCGAATCAAATGTAATTACATACAGTCAGCTGCAAACACCCATAGATGACACACTTCCAAAAATCTATAGATATCACTATTAGTATACAGTAAATATCCGAATATCCGTGTTTTAAATTATCCCTTCGAAAGACAGGATTGAAATTCTTAATCTTTTTTACTTTTTTTTAATAGTATAGTCAGCTGGAACTTCAAATCGCATTCACAGTTACTGATAAAAGCGTCAAACAATTCACTGTATGTTAGCATAAACGGGAATGGGTGATGATTGTTCTTGGACATGTTCCACAATTAAGGCGGTTATTACCGACAAGCAAAAGCAATTAACCATGACAATGAAACAGCAGTTCTAGAAACATTATCTCAACCCAATTCATGCTTGCATTAACTGTAGAGCATACAACCTATATGAATTGGTATTGTCACTATTGCAACAGAATGAATACTGACTGTGCAGGGATCCCAAGGCTAAGTGAAACATTAAATAGTATTTTTATTTCTGAAATTATTATGTCAACAATGCAGAATTGGGACTTCTAACCAGATTCACAAGCATTTGACAAAGAGCAACACGCTCAGCTTGAAGGGATTTTCTTTTCCCCTTTGACTGTGCAGAGTTTCCATGATGAAGGCATATCCATTATTTGTAATTTCCTCCTGAGAGTGAATCATACAATGTTGGTGTTCAGAGTTTGTACAAGCATTCAAGACAGGAAAAATGACCGAAATAAATAATACAGAGACATTTTATGTGGTAAAACCCTTGTGATTTATCAAGGAAACATCCATGGGAAAGGCAAAGATTTTTATTATTAGGAGAAAATTTACAATCAGAGTTACAGTCTCTTCAATTTCACGGGCTTCATAAAAATGAAGTAGGCTTCATTACATTGGTTATGATAATTATAATTTGGTTGTAACAAAAAATTTACTTAGGTAAATTTAGTTTTTAATTTTTATTTTAATTGTTGTCATACTCTAACAATCGCCAACTTGAAAACAATTTCTATTATACCTTGCCCTTGCCAAAGTCCTTTCATCACCTCTTCAGTAAGCCAATAGAAGCCAAACACCACTGTAGCTTCTCTAACAATACTAGTTTTGTAAACATGTCTACACAGTTTTTGTGAGTGTAGACCTTCCTAAAATCTACTCCACCTCCATCAATGACCTGTCTTACAAAATGGTACTATATATCAATATGCTTAGTCTTACTATGAAGAGTTGGATTTATATCAAAATGTATAGCACTTTGACTATCGCAGGATCCAATTACGTTGTTCTACATTCTTCCAAATTCACCTAGAAGACAGTTCAACCAAATTGTCTCTTTGCAAACATGTGAGACAGCAATATACTCTGCCTTTGCCATAGATAAAGCAATTGTTCCCTATAGCTTCGACACCTAATTAGTATCTCCCCCTTGCAAGATTAAAGACATAACCCAAAGTAGAGCTCCTCTTGTCTAAATCACTTGCAAAATCTGAATCAACATAGCCACAGACGTAATCATTACAACCATTAAAAGCGATGCAATAATCATTGGTGCCTCTAAGATAAAAAGGCACTGATTTCATTGCATTCCAATGCTCTTTCCTGGATTTGCCATGTACCTGCTGACAACACCCACTACATGTGAAATATCCAGTATTGTACATACCATTGTGATAATTCCTAGATCTGACAATCTTAGGAATCCTACTGCAACTATCTGAGTTTACTTCTCTTATTATGTAAATTACATTTACATGATTAATTCAGAATGCATCATGAATTATTGAAGTAAACTACTAAAGCAACCTACACTTAATTAAATATGATTACGAAACAAGGAAACTGAGCAAGAAATCAATCACACATCGGACACTGTAATATTCCTTTTTCTTTGGTGTCACCTATGACAGGGTTAGGATGGACTTCCAAAGTTAGGAGCAGACAGGTCACAGATACAGGTTGGTGTCATCAACGGGCCCAGGGGCTTTTTGGAGGAGTTTTGAGGAGTTTCTATGAGGACCGGAGCATTCACTTAATATATTTCATCATACGCACCGTTTGCCTTTCGTTCCGGTGTATTCCGACAACTTTTGGAAAACTGAGTTATTTTTGGGCTTAACTCAATTAATTACAATCAAGGTGGCATTCCGTGAGGAATATGTGATAGAACACCTTAGTGTAATAGCTCGTTGGAACCGAGACGAGAATACCTACATGATGGAGTGGTTGGACATGAGTTTCAGTGATTTGAGGAGACATGGTAGCCGATTTACTCTTACCTGCATTAAAAAAGAATATTTTAATTGGAAAATAAGAGGGAAAAGTGCTCCATGATTAAAATAATAATAAAATAAGGCTCTAAAAGGATCCATGAGATCTATAAAAGAAGAGGAGGAGGCCATTGAAGAATATCTTGGATTTGATATCTTTCCTTGTATGTGAGGTTGAGAATCCAGTTCTCTTCTCCATTGGTAGCCCCAGGACGGAAACCCTCGAGTGTATTGTCGAGTGTTGGACAAAAACCCAACTCTCTTTGAAGAGACTTCATTCAGGAGTTTCGCAGAGCTTCAGGGATATTGGAGTGAGGATCATTCAGATCCTCAATTGGTACTTCATTGATTTTTGGTTGATTTAGTGGCAGTTGTTGTTGGAGGGAGAGTGCAACAGTTCATTTTTGGGAGGCCAGCACAACAGTGCAGCGGATCCTTGAGGCCGGATTATATCTCAGCTATGTCGACTATTTCTCTTTCCCACATGTAAACCCCAGTTTATGTTGTAATAAAGCTGAGATTATTTACTGCTTCATTGTGTTATGGAATTGCATGAACTTTATATTTTTTATTTTACATGGCAATCTTCTATTAAATAAATGTTGATTTTACGGCAAAATGTTGGGTTAAGTTATTTCCGGCAAATTTAGAGATATTATCCCATTCGAGATATTACAGTGGTATTAGAGCTCGTGATCTTGCCAGCCTGAGGGTTTACTTGCCAAAGTGCCAAGAAAGCCAAGTTCAATGGTTTTACTGCACATCAACTTCAGAAGGAAATCGAAGATTTAGCCAAAATGTTTGACGAATTGTTATCTCATGAACAAACTGCCTAAATTAAACAAATTTGAATCCAATAATTGGGAAAGGATATATGAGTGCTTTCGAAGCATGTTGTATGTGTCTGTATCAGTCTTGAATATGAATCAAAGGTCGAGCTGGGTACACTGACCAGAAGCGGAATGCATAGGCAATCCCATTACCTAGCACGAAGGTAGTGATATCTCATGGTAAGGCCAAAGTCTTTTTCTTTTTGTTGTTTTCGCCACCAAATCAGGAGGACCGACGTAAGCAAAAATCAAGAGGAAATGTAAACAAATTCTGAAGTGCCAACTTCAGCATAGCATTCGCGGTGATTCACTGGGTCGAGTTGTCGAGTTGAGCGCTTGTGATCGATGTGGGAAACTAATTTGAGCCTTGAAAGGGCTGAGCCTCATTTTGATTTCTCAAGAGATCAATTTCTGTAGATTGAAATCAATCACAGGCGGCATCTGGGAATTCTATGATCCGAGCGGGGGATAACAGGGAGCAACTCTGACGAGCCTGTTGGTTAGGTGGAGCAGCCAAGGCTACGTGATCTGTAGTGGCGGCGACGTCAGAGTCAAATCGGGGAGGTCAGGGGCAAGTTTACTTAGCCACCCAAAGTTTTATTTATGCGCACCCATCGCAGAGGATTCTTTTCAAGGTCGCGCGGCATCTCAGCCGGAACCCATGTACTCGGTCTCCACCCAAAGACACTACGTGTTATACGTGGCTCGGGTTGAAATTCATCGATGAGTTTTCCTTTGATGGACGAAGTCGAGTCGTCATCTGCTAGAACTTAGAACTGTGGTGCCACAACTAGGCCGAAGTCGTGATGAATACCTGTAGCCATTGTATCCATGTCACCTGTGTGTGAAGACAAACTCGTGCAGGCAGAAATCCATTAATCGAGCTGCTCGAAGGTGGTTATTCTAGAACGTGTTTACTTTTGTTAGGAACCAGTGATGTCTGTGTTTTGAGGCTAAATGATTTATTTAGGGGCTCGATTCTAAAGACGTAAACCACTGTGGGTGACTACCATAAATTATGGGCGGACCATGGCTTCATACCCACTGTTCATATTACACACAATGTTGTTCATGTGAGTGTTCCAAAAGAAATCTCAGAAGGATCGAATTGCTGAACTGAACAATGGGAAAGTGCAATTGAAGGGTGACAACACTGCTATCTAAACCAATTCAGAAGACCAAGACCCTTGTGCTGAAGGATGTGAGTGCAAAGGGAGTCTATTGCATACAATAGCCACAACAAAAGTATTACACCAGAGGGATGAAGGAGAAATACGCAGAATAGAAAGGTCGGATTGTCATTCATTGTTATCCACAAAAATAGGTCTGAATCACCCAATGGCGAAGGGTAGCCTGTCAGAGCAATTTGGTGTTCGATTTTCCTAGTGGAAGTGAAACAAATTGCTATTTTTTTGTTTTTCCGGAACTAGTTTTTCTTGAAGTACGAACTCCACCTACCATTTTGGGTGTATAAACATCAAAACAGAGACTGTGGTTGGGTTGGATCGCTGAGAATTAAAGATAAGGCAAGCACTCTTCTATATTCGAGTTTCTTGGTTTCTTGTGTGGCTGAATGCAAATTTGGGCATTGCGCTGGACGTGGAAAGACTGTCTTGCATCAACTCAATCAACATATCAGTCCAGGTTCTACTACATATCTATTCATAAGATTTATTTGTAATATCCCTGTTTAGGGCAGCCTCCCTGTTGAGGGTCCGGTGGGCCTTGACACACTGCCGGGGTCTGCGAGGCTGTTTAGCTGCCGTCCTCGAGATGCTCTGGTGGGCTGTTGAGCTCACCCTTAACACCCTGGGATGCCGCCCTCACTAACAGTTCGAGCTTTTGGTGTAGTGGTTGGATCACCAAAAGCTCGAACTGTTAGTGAGGGCATTGATCCAACCACTACACCAAAAGCTCGAACTGTTAGTGAGGGCGGTGATCCAACCACTACACCAAAAGCTCGAACTGTTAGTGAGGGCGGCATCCCAGGATATTAAGGGTGAGCTCAACAGCCCACCAGAGCATCTCGAGGACGGCAGCTAAACAACCCCGCAGCTAAACAGCCTCGCAAACCCCGGCAGTGTGTCAAGGCCCACCGGACCCTCAACAGGGAGGCTGCCCTAAACAGGGATATTACAGCCCACCACGCTTTGCGAGTCTCGACCTCGAGACCTCGGCTCCGATACCACATTGATCCAACCACTACACCAAAAGCTCGAACTGTTAGTGAGGGCGGCATCCCAAGGTGTTAAGGGTGAGCTCAACAGCCCACCAAAGCATCTCGAGGACGGCAGCTAAACAGCCCCGCAGCTAAACAGCCTCGCAGACCCCGGCAGCGTGTCAAGGCCCACCGGACCCTCAACAGGGAGGCTTCCCTAAACAGGGATATTACATTATTTCTGCTATCTGAAGCTTGAGAAAATCCATGCTGGGAATTTATGGGTTGTTTCTATGCTCAGATTTGTATTATTCCTCATTGTGAAATTGTTTGTTGAAGTTATAAATGACTGTTGATAAGTTTAAACTAGCCACAAACATATACCATAGATTATAAGCCGAGTGTGGGCAACACTACATATCTCTATTAGCAATCATTTTATATCAGTGAGACTTTTATCACAAACATTCCTGTCATCATTGGGTTGAACCATGGAAGAACTCCTAAGCAAATATAAAAAATTAAACAATGCAAAAGTTAGTTCTTTGAAACAGAACAACAGACCCTTCTCCAAGAAGGTACATAATTTGCTCCAACAAAGGCATCTGAGGAATTTACAAAAGGAGAAAGAAGTGGCAAATTGGCTTTATGCACTTGGGATGGACTTCAAGAGTGGAAGATCAGAAAATGACTTTCCCATGTTGGAGAAACTGGAATCCTATCTTTCAAAGGTAGAGCAATCTGATTGGATTTTAAATTGGGCTTTGGAGCCATCTATGCTTGCATTGGTACAAGCCAGATTCTTGGAACATCCAAGTGAGAAAATCAAGCTTATAGCTGCCTCTTGTTTCAGTGACAGGGGACGGGGGGACGGGGGGAGAGGGGGATGAGTTTTTGGGATGGCTAAAACGCACCCTCGAATTTTCAGGCTACGGCGGGTTGGGGACGGCAAGTGTAGCAACTATTTATTATATTTAATATTTATTAAAAAATTAAAATTAAAATAAAATTAAACATGAATCAAAATAAATAAAATATTAAAATGATAAATCTAAAGACTAATAGTAAATACTAATAGTCTAATAGTATCTAATCGTCATTGAGAATTGTGCATCACAAAAACAAATTTCATCATCATTGCATAACTTAAGAAGTACTATTAGTTTCATAAAACTTACAACCTACAATCTACTACTGTCTAATATCCACATAATCATTCTATGATCATTGATGCAAGACGAATCATTTCAAAATTTAAATAGCAGCTAAAGCATAAATGTAAATAGTACTAAAATTTAATAAAGATGTAAACATGAACAATTCATTAAAATTTAAATATAAATCTGAAATTAAGAGTCTAGAAGTAGAAACCATGGATTATAGATTTATAAATTATAGTCATAAACCATAGTCCAAGAACCAAAATGACAAAAATTAAAATTTAAAAATAATATAGTCACTAGTGTAGCTGCCAAATAAAAAAATCAAAATCAAAATGTCTCAAGACAACAAAAAAGGAAATATGTGTCAATATCCAGATTCCATAGTAGCAATGATCTTCTGCATCAAGTCTATTTGAAAATGCTTGAGCCTCACTATCTTCTCTCCCATCATCATCAATGCTTTGCAACTGCAGCTCAATGTCATCTAATGGTACATTACCCAATCCTGTCTGGATAGATGGCCCATCATCATCATCATCAATCTGTGAAGCATCCTCAGGATCTACATCCCACTGTGTTGCAGGTCCCTGTAAGTACTGTTGAGCCTTCCCTGTAAGAAGGCAAAGACTGTTGTGCACATAAACTAGTTTCTCCGCTCTTTTAGAGGTAAGCCTATTCCTCTTAATAGGTGGATAAAACTAAATGTAGACCAATTCCTTTCTGCAGCTAAAGAACTAGCAACCTAGGATAGTAAACGCATAGCAAGAGTGCGTATTTTTGGTACTTCGTCCCCATACATCCTCCACCATCCACTGGGCCTTTTTTGTGCCATACCCAACAAATCTTCCTTTGCGGCTCTAGAGAAAGTGGGGCTACTGAACAAAGAAAAATCAAGAAATTGTTCTCAAACTATGGTTGCTTGTTTTGATGTATTCATCTTTTCTATGGCTGCAATAAATCCATGTTTCACTTCAAGGTCATCTATTGGTGGAACTCTACCTTCCCTCTCCACATACCACTTTGGATTAAGTGCATAAGCGGCCATATGAAGAGGTGTGTTTAACTTGTTCCATCTCTTTTCAATCAACCTTTGGATTTCATTAAATAACCCCAAAGAGGTCTCCCTTTGACGAATGATGGACTTGATCTTTCCAATCACGCTATCAATTGACTCATATTTCCCCAAGGCAAGGGGAATCTGAATCTGCATCACTGATTGGCTCCATTATTGGAGCAGTGAATGAGACAATGTATTTCACATCGACCCACCAATCATCATTCAACACCAACTGCCTTACTTTCTTTCCCTGATCTGTTTTGGATTTCCCCCCTGCAGACCACTCAGCACCTATAACTGTGGCCTTTAGGGCATGTTGCACCTCTAACATGCGGTCAAGAAGGAGATAGTAGGTGGCATACCTTGTATCTGTCGGTTTCAAGAACTCCTTTCTTGCATAAATTCTATAAATAGCTAGAGAGGCATGGTGGTTGCAAATGAACATTTGCAGCTCTCTTGCATCCAAAATAATGCGAGTAATCCAGGAAATTTTACCAATGTCTTTGAGTGCATTATTTAAAGCATGCACACAACAAGGAGTCCAAAATAGATGCTTGTACCTACTTTGAATCATCAACCCTGCAAACCTACAAACTGGTGCAGCATCTATGATAACTTGAACTACGTTTGTAGGACCAATTCCTCAATTGCATCTTTTAATACCTCATACAGAAAGGCTACATCCTTCATCTTTCCGGTACAACCAATTGCCCTTAAGAAATATGGTCTAGTTGGAGAGGTGACAATGATGTTCAACAAAGGCCTTTGTTGAATATTTGTCCAACCATCCATGACAATTGAACACCCATATTCAACCCATGATTTTTTAAGGCCTTCCATCACTGCTTGCATCTTTGTGACCCCTCTATCTAACAATGTTGTCCTCAATTTATTGTAACCAGTGGACTGAAATGATGGACCAGCAGCAATGACTTTCTTTATCATCTCTTTGTACTGAGGGGAGTGTGTGACATTAAATGATATTCCATTGGCAAAGAAGAATTCAGCCATTACATCCTCTGCCTCAATCTTGCGTTGCACATTGAACCACTCTGCCACAACACTAGCAACTTCTTTCTTACTTGAACTAGATTTGCTAGAACCTAAATTAGTGGAATTTTTTTCATTGATTCTCTTTGAGGGTACTATTCTTTTACGCTTAAAATTCTTGGTTTTTTGAAGACAGAAGAGTTTTCCTCCATCTCTACAACGCCACCTGTGGCAGCCATGTGAAGTTTAGTAAGTTCAATTATCTTTTCCAATGGACAAGTGCATGCCTTTACTCCATCTCCCGGAATAGACAAAAGATGATGGTAAACCCTAGTGTAGCTCCCCTTGAAATGATGACCACAAAGGTTGCATACCCAATCCTCTGAACCACCACTGTTTTTCTTTTTATTCTTGGTGATTTTTTTGACAAACTGAAGCAAGGGTTTCTTTGTGTTGATGAAAACAGAATTTTCGGTTGCCCTTACTAATGTTTCAGTTTCACCCTCAGGTTGAGCCATTGTTGAAGTATTGACGTCCATTTTATTTGTTTTTAGAGATGAGGTCTGAAATTTAAAAATATAATAGATTTGTTTTAAAATTTTAAGAAAAAAAAATTAAAAATATTATATTATACTAGTGATTAAAGAATAAAAATAAAAAATAAAATTTTAAGCTTACTTGGCAACAAAAAAACACACTGTTGCTCCAAGTTTTTTGATAGCTCCCATCAAGAAACTAGAAACTCTGCTTAAAAAATAAAAACAATGAAAAATTTTAAAAAAAATTGTCATTTATGGGTTCTAGTTTTGACAGATAAATTATAAAATTAAATTAAAATTTTTACAGCCTTCTAACCTGCGGTTTTTGCCTCTTTGGATTTCCTTCCTCACTACTCAGCAACCAAACGCGAAACTGTCATTGTTGGGCGTCAACTGCTGGACGTGAAGGGCGTGAAGGTTGGGTGAAGCTTGCATGGGTGTGAACCCCTATCATGGCTCCTTGTTGGGCTGGTCTCCGCGTGCGGAATGACAAACCCACTATCGTGGCTCCTTGGTGGGCTCTTCTCTGCATGCGGAATGCCAAACCCACTGTCGTGGCTCCTTGCTGGGTTTCTCTCTGTGTGCGGAATGCCAAATGCAGGTTCACCGCGGGGTTTAAGCTGCGTGAGCGTGCTCTCTATTGTTCGCTCAATGCGTGCAGAATGCCAAATGTTGTCGCATGTTGCTCTCAGTTCTCTGCTGTTGCACACTGCTCTCAGCTCTCTGTTCCCTCTTCCTGTCATGGAATGCCAAATGCTCTGGCTTTATGCTGTCAGCGAAATGGAAAAACGTAAACCATAAATGTTTTAATTTTAGGTTTGATATGCATTAGCCTTTAGGTTAGGGTTACATTTTTTTAATTTAAAATTTTGAATTTTATTAAAATTTTGTTTTAATTTTTTTTATAAAAATTAAAAAATGAAATATTTTAATATTTTTTAAACTTGTGATTTATTGGGGACGTCCAAAAGTCCCTAATTTATTGAGGGATGTTTTGGAAGTCCCCGAAAAGTCCCCAAATTTTTGAGGGACGACTAGGGGACAGCCTTGAAGTCCCAAAGTCCCCGATGGAATCCCTGGCAAATCTAGAACGTTTCCAACGAGTTCCAAAGTCCCCAAAACGCTAGAATGGAGGGAACGGCATGAATTATGGCAGGGACAGGTCCCCGTGCAACATAGATTAATACATTTTATTTATTTAATTTCCCTAAGTTAGACTTAGGGTCCCCATTAAAATAATTAATTTTTACAATAAAACATGAATCGAGTGGAATTTTCAAAAACAATTCCTGGGTTCTTTGGAATACCAGTGTCTCAGCCTCTCCACAAAATTTAGGGAGTAGAGCACTTCCGATGCTATCAAAAATCAACACTCCCTCTTAGCGAGGAAGGTGCTCTAACAATATGCATGTTGCATAATTCTTTGACCATGAAGCATCATCTGCGTTGCTGATGTCTGACAAGCTATCCACCAACCACTGCGTTGCTGCTGCAACTGTACTACTGCCCATGACACTTCCACTATTGCATCCGTACTACAGCTCCCTCTCAAATGTTGTGTCTATTATGCTACTAGCACTGCCACTGCTAACACTTCATCTGCACTGCAACCCAGCTGTCGAGAGAAGAAGTTGAAATCACCCAAAGACTGAACAAGTGTTCAGTGGATGCACCTCGGTGTGGAAGACTCTGACTGCTAATAACTACTGCGATGTTGTTGCTCTAAGCTACATTGCATTGTTTTGCACTGCGTTGTTGCTGCTACGTTGTTGTTGCTCTGCTCTACGCTGCTACCTACTGCAACTGTCATTCCATCACTCCTCGACTCCCACTGAAGACTCCTCCATCCCGCCACTACTGATATGGGCTCCCATAGCAAGATAATGATCCATGAGATGGCCTCCTCAAGGATCTTGCCCAACTGAAGCTCAGAGTGAACTACAGTTCAATATCACCCCACTTCTCACCTCGAGAAGCATGGGCACTCATGGCGAGCTCTTCCTGCTCAATCTTTGCGGTTGCAACTTTTGGATCGTGCTTCTCATCCTTGTCCTTTTTCTTCAAAGGACAACGTGATGCAAAGTGGCCCATCTCACCACATCTGAAGCATTTCAGCTTCGAGACATCTCTATTTTGTCTTCGTTGCCCTTGTTGCCCTTTCGATGTGAGCGTTGCATTCTCCTCCTCCTCCAAATTCTTAGATCCGCTCCGGCTGCTACCGTCAAGCTTGCACTTGACTAGATCTATCCTCAGCTCTTCCTCCTAAAGTGTTGACCACATTTGCTCCCAACTAGGAAGAGTAGCCCTGCCCAAAACGCTTTGGACAAAAACTTGCCACTCCTCCGTGTGAAAAATTCTGAATCTAAACCAATAGAAATTGTACTGCAGTAAATTGATTTGCATTTCCTACTTGTGTTCTTCAATTAACAAGTTTATTTATAGAATTATTCAGTGAGTATTAATGCAAATACACTCCAGCCTACACGAATATACAGATCAAGTACTGAAAAATAAATGAGACAATGACACAAAGGACACACTTATTTTTGGACTAACGTCCCTGGAAAAACCCAATGCGGGAAAACCGATGCAGCAGATCTGAGGGTTTGTATTATCAAGCAACAGTTTTCTAAGTACAACTAGGGTGCCAAATCCGGCTCACCCAACAAAGAAAATCTCAACAGACAGATAAAATAGTGAGTTTTACCTCACACTACAAGTCCAGGCTGATCCAGATTTGAACTGGCGAAAACCCAGCTCCCTTTGTGCTGCCTTTGCGTAGTAGATGCGTAGGCTTGCATGGGGATGGTTGATGACTGCGTCACCTCTTCTCTGAATCAATCTGCCTCTCAGAAAATTGAGTTTCAGCCCTCTAGGCTAAAAAACCCTGATCTCCAGCAAAATTCGAACTATCCCTTGGAACCATTGTGCAGTCCCTGCATGAGCCCTGCGTGGGCCTGCGTTACCCCTTCTCGGGACTACATCACCTCTCTTGGTGGCTGCATTGCTTCCTCTGTTGTCTTTGTTGCCTCTCTGCTATGTACTCTTGGTCCTCCGACCAATAACTACTTCTACCCCTCACTGCTGCTAAATCACTTAGATCTGATCTTCGTCTGAGCACTCCTTTGTCAGAAGAATTCGATCTCTAGATTCACTCTCTATGTGTATTCTCCAACTAACCCTCAAGACTTCCTTTATACTTCTCTTGTTGATGAATCAACGACCGTGGTCAAATCTTTAATCAACGGCTAAGATTAAAACTGACTTGATCCTGATCACTTAGAAGCTTCTAACCCACATTTAAATTAATTCACTTTAATTATTTTAATTTCCTAAGTTTTAACTTAGGCTTTATTAAAAATAATTAATTATTTGAATAACTTGCACTCTGGGTGGAATTTCTCCAAACTATTTCTAGGTCTTTGAGATCTCATGTGTTCTAGCTCTTCCACAAATTTCGAAGCTAGAGCACATCCGATGCTACCCAAAAAACAACACTACGTGACTGCATTAAGGGCTAGCCTCACCATAGTTGCTGAAGATGGGGTGGATCCCACGGCTACCAACTGGCCTCGAATCTCCTGAAGTTTCGTAAGGAATGAAGCAATGAGCTCCATCTTCTGTATCTGGATTATCCAGAGCTTTTGCTCCAAGTACATCTTCCACTGCTCGGAAGTTCCTTCGTATAGCAAGGACAAGGCCACCTGTTGAGTTTTCTTGAGGGATGGGGTAGCATCGGATGTGCTCTAGCTCCCAAAATTTGTAGAGGGACTAGAATACATGAGATCTCCAAGACCCAGAAAGGGATTTGGGAAATTTCATCCAGTTTGGGAGATAATTAATTAATTAATAATTTTAATTAAGGACCCTAAGTCTAACTTAGGAAAACTAAATTATTAAAGGTAATTAATTAAAACATGTGATGAAATTGTCTTAAGTCACATGGATCAAGCTTTCTTTTAATCTGAGCCATTGATTCAAGATTTGATCATGGTTGTTGGTTTCACAACGAGAAAGTATAAAGGAAAGGCTTAGGGTTATTTGGAGAACACACACATGGAGGCAGAGCACTGAGACTAAGCTGGAATTCTGGGGCGTGGTAAGCTAAGAATTTCCATAAGCGTTTCAGCTGCAGAAAGGGGTAGTTTTGTCAAAGGGGATGGTCTGATCCCAGTGCCAAGAATCGGCAAGAGGCAGAGAGCAGCATCTAGAGGCAGCAACAGCAATTACGCATCAGTTGTGCAGCGCAGAGAGAAGCTTCAGCTACGCAGTCCCTTCTAGGGCAGCGCTGGGCAATAGGGGACCCTCCAGGGTTACACAGAGACCCTTCTAGGGCAGCGTAGGGTCTGCATCACCTATTCTGGGGTTAGGCAGCCCTCTCCAAACCAGCGTAGAGGCTGAAAAGGCTAATGCAGGGGCTTCAGGGGCAGCGCTGAGGTGTCTAGGGCCAAAAATTCGCTGAGTCTTGTAAATCCCGTTTGGGGGTGTGGATAAATCAGTCTTTTGGTTTCAAAACAACAGGTTAGCTGTAGATCTATATTTTTCACTGTCGGGTTAACCAGTGTGGTGCCTAGATTTGTTGTATTCAGAAAACTACTTAATAATATAAACCCTCCAAGAACCAGAAGACCGGTTTCCCGCCTTAGGTTTTTCCGGGGACAGTTGTCCAGAAAATCTTGTGTGTCACTTTGTCTATATTGTGCATGTACTTGTCTATTTTAGATCTGAATCGGTGAAAGTCTGTTATGTGTTTACTTCAATGTTAATCTGAAGATTTCAGCATTAATAACTTATAAAGTAACTTTCAGAAATTTTCAATCCTCCCGCATCTCCCTGGCGGTGTTCTTGCCAGCTACATGAGAGACTGTGTGATCCTTGACACCATCAAGGATTAGTCTCCTGGCCTTTGCCATATTGGACTTGTACTTCTTGAGTTGATCCGAATCTGTAGGTACAGCAACCACATTCACCACGAACGTCTTGAGATCATATTCATCTAGAAGGAATTAGATCCTTTGCTTCCAGATTACGTAGTTAGAGGAACCCTCCAACTGGTCTGGATCTGTAAGACCATGAGATGCCATCTCAGCCGAAAAAATGTCGAATTGCTCCCTCTTCTTCCCCCTCTGCACAACACTAGGCAGGCTTACGCACTCCTTGTGAAGCTCGTAGATCTGTTGCCTGGATCTACTGCTTAGATCTTGGAAAAATGTTGAATTCCTCGACTAGGAACTCACTGAGAAAGAATTCCCCGCTATGTGCTCTTTCCTTTCTTCTAACACTTCTCTATCTAGCAACTGCCTGCAGCAATACTACGTCCCTCTGGCTCTGCGTGAAGGCTCTGCGTTGCTCTCACTGCCTCGAAAAAATATCGAACTGGAAGTCCTACCTCTCTGTCAACTCACTCAAAGAGAGACAACCTTGAAAAATTAGTCCTCCTGGGTAGAACTGCGCAATCCCTTTGGGGATTCGATCTACTGTGGCTGCATCAATTTGGCCTTCACTTCAGTGATAGATCTGCAATTCCTATTTCACATCAAATGCTCTGATACCATGTGAAAATTCCTAGATCTGAAAATCTTAGGAATCCTAGTGCAACTATCTGAGTTTACTTCTCCTATTATGTAAATTACATTTAGAGAATTAATTCAGAATGCATCATGAATTATTGAAGTAAACTACTGAAGCAGCCTAAACTTAATTAAATATGATTTCGAAACAAGGAAAATGAACAAGAAATCAACCACACATAGGACACCTTATTTGGAAGTAAGTCCCCAGAAAAACCCAATGTGGGAAAACCAATGCAGCAGATCTGAGGGTTTGTATTATTAAGCAGTAGCAATTTCTGAATACATCATTGAATACCTCAAGGGTTATTCAGTTACAGAGAGAGAAATACTGGCAGAAAGAATGTGAGTTTTACCTCACTCAATGACTGGAAAATCCAATTGATCCAGTGACTGGATGAGGTTCCCCTGGCAAGCTCTACGCAGTCCCTGTGTCACCCTCTCTGGGCATTGTGTCACCCTAGCAAGGGATCGATCCAACTTCCATAATCTCAGACCTTGGCCTCCCAGTCTCGCAACCCGACTCCCATCTTTTGGATCTGATTCGACAACTAAATCTTTGAAACCCTCTCAACCACTGCGCAGCCTCTGTGTAACCCTGCATGGCTCTGTGTCGGCTGTATTGGATGTCTCTCTGCCCCTCTCTCTACTGATGATTCTCCGACTGAGAAAATCTCTCTCCAAAAGCTACTCTGCCCCTCACTGCATTGAATCACTTAGATCTGATCTTCGTCCGAGCACTGCTCTGTCAGAGGAATTCGATCTCTATATTCACTCGGTGTGTCTTTCAAAATGACCCTCAAGCCTTCCTTTATAGTCTTTCCTTGAGATATCAACGACCGAGATTAGATCTTTAATCAACGACTAAGATTATAACATGACTTGATCTTCACTTTCTAGATCATTCTCACTCTGTTTTATTAATACCTTTTAATTATTTAATTTTCCTAAGTTAGACTTGGGGTCCTCATTAAAATAATTAATTTTTACAATAAAACATGAACCGAGTGCAATTTTCACAAACGGTTTCTGCGTTCTTTGGAATACTAGTGTCTAAGCCTATCCACAAAATTTGGGGCTTAAAGCACTTCCGATGCTACCAAAAATCAACAACCATCACATACATTAGACTTCCTACTACATCAACATAAGGTACACGAGACATATAATCCTTTTATTCCTTTTACTACTATGACAGAAACCTGAAGAAAGCTTAAATAGGAAACCAAGGGGATATTTATAGGTTTCACATTACTCATCTCGAATTTAACAAATATTTTCTCAACATACTTTTGTTGTGAAAACTTGAGCTTATCATTTTTTCTATCTTTGTGTATTTCAATGCCCAAGATTTGTTTCATTGTTCCTATATCCTTCATATCAAAGGTCCTAGCCATCTAAGCCTTCAACCAGTTGATCTCGTCCATGTTTTTGCTTGCCACAATCATATCGTCAAACATATAGCACTAAGATAATGAATATGCCATTCAAATTTTTAAAATACACACAATGGTCATACCCACTTCTAGTATACTTTTGGTTCATCATGATGGAATCAAATTTATTGTACCATTGTCTGAGTGACTACTTCAGGCCATACAATGATTTCTTGGGCTTCGAAACTAATATTCTTTTATGATATTGCACAAAACTTTCTCATTGCTCCATGTATAGCTCCTTGTCTAGATCTCCATGTAGAAATGTTGTTTTCACATCTAATTGCTCCAACTCAAAATCAAACAAAGCAATTGGTGGCAACACAATACGAACATATACAAGCTTAATGACTATTGAAAAGATTTCATGGAAATCTATACCTTCCATCTGAGAGTAACCTTTTTGCAACCAATCTAGCTTTATACCTTTCAACATTGCCATCAATTCCTTTCTTCAATTTGTAAACCCATTAAAAATTTAGGAATGTCTACCAGGTCCCAAGTTTTTTTCTTCTCCAAAGAATCCATTTCTTCTTTCATTTCCACCTTCCATTTGGCATTAATCATATTATCTATTACCTGCTAATATCAAGAAGGTTCCCCTTCATCAGTAACCAAAGAAATAGATGAAATAAAATCGGTAATACCATTTTGTATGATTACTCTCCCATGAAAATCTTCTTAGTATTGGCTGTGGAATTTCCATATTTTCCTAAATATCTTCAGCATGTGTGGCTTATTTATCATCAAAAGCTTATTCTTGCTTCCTTGTGTCAATAAATGGTTGGGTTTCCAACTAAATTTGTTGATTTAATGGTACCTTTTTTTGTACCTGTTCCTGTTTCAAAACTTCTTCTACACTACCTAATTTAATGAGAGGAGATTCATCAAATATCACATTTTTGTTGATAATGATTTCATGGGCAATAGGATCCCCCTTAACAACATCATCATAACCAAAAAAGATATATTTCTTCGATGTTGGGTCTAACTTAGGAAACTAATTCTGAGGAATATGTGTGTAAGCTTCACAACCAAAAACTTTTATATTTGAATAATCACAAGGATGACTTGTCCAGACATATTTAGGCATTTTACAATTATTGTTATTGATGGTGATCTATGAAACTTGATTCGTCCCTACCCTCGTTTGTGTCCCGAATCCAGCAAATCAGACATGATTCGGTCGGACTCGTGTCCTTCCAATCGTGTCCCGATTAACCGCACACAAATCACGAAAAAGTGACTCTGCGTGGCATTAAAAGGGCAGTTTGGCCCATTCTATTTTCACTTTGGCATTCTTCTTGGTTTTGGGTTTGCAAGAAGCAAAGGGTGTGGGATCATTTTCAAGGAGATTCAAGCAACAAGTAAGTGCATTTTCAAGCAACTAGTGTTAGAGTTTTGATCCCTCTAAAATCTTTTTAAAATTCCACACATGACAAGCCCCACATGTGTGAGTAATTTGAACTAACATGGCATCCAATTAGTATCGCGGTGGTCAAGGAGATAGATCAACATGCGAGAGGCATATATTCCATATATGAGCTCCAACTAAGGTGATTTTTGAACCACCAGAAACCTCGATGTATAGAACGGCACCAAGAAAAGGTTTGCAACTTTATTCATAAAGTTTTGACCCAAATAATGGTCAGTTAAGGCATCAAACATCCTTCGGGATGCTTTGAAACCCCTATCACCAAAGCATGACCTACCCCAAAATTGGCACTACAAACCACTAGTTCCACTTTCTTCGCCCAAAAAGTACCAAGATAAATGATAACTTATATAATGATCAATTGCAGATCAATATTCACTAGACTAAGCCTCATCGAACTGCTTCTCACCAACTATGATCAAAGTGGAGAAGCATAAATGTGCAATCTAATATTTATCAAACAACTTTTACATATCAATCAACCAAGTTCTTGAAAGGAACTAATTTCACAAATTTTCTTCAATGCATCTTATATAGCAACAGTTTACCACTGATTAAGCATTATTTTTGGAACACAAATATTTGCACAATCAATGGACAACATACAGTTTCCAATCCACTAATATAAACTTTTTCTACCTATTTTCTCACTGAAGAAGCATAATAGTGCAATCTGATGTTGTGGCACAGCGTTTTACCAATCAAGCAACTAATCTTCACAAAACAAACCAATTTAACATATTTTCAACAGTACATGTTACACAGCAACTGTTTCTCACTCACTAAGCTGTGAAAATTTACAAACAAACAGTTGCAGTGATAGATTTATTTCTCCTACTTGTTATTTCAATAAGTTATTATTCAGAAATCTTCCGGAAAATATCAAAATAAATACTACTGCAACGTTCACAATTATATATGCAGAGAAATAAACAATAGAGAACATAAGCGTAAGAATCAATCACATGTACATAGTTATTTTTGGACAATTTTCCCCGGAAAAACCCAATGTGGGAAAATCGGTGCAGCAAATGAGGGTTTTATTAATTCTTCAGCAAATGATATCTTTACAGGGAAAATATACGGCAAATAAATTCAGAACCACCTGAGACTGAATTTCCATCTTACGAGGACAATTCTCTGACACCCAGAACAGCCCCTGCATGCCCCTGCGTCTCTCTGCGTGATTCACTGCGCAATCCCAGTGCTGGACTGCGTGAGATTGTGTGGAGACTGCGTGGGGTCTCTGCGTTGCAGCCTCAAGCTACCTCCAGTGACCCACTGCTGCCCTCTGACCCTGATCTTGATCACCCCTGACCTCCTCCTTCTGCTTCTACAACTTCTCGCCCTGCAACTCTCCCACTGAGATCGAATTCTACATCAGAATGGATCTCCTTTGGGTACTGAGTGTATGCCCGGCTTATTTTCCAAGTGACCCTCAAGCCTTCTTTTATAATCTTCCTGTTGGAGAACCAACGACCCAGATTAAAAGATTAATCAATGGCTAAGATTAAAACTTGACTTGATCCATGTTTTCTAGAAGATTCACACTCTGACTTATTAATACCCTTTAATTATTTCATTTCCCTGAGTTTAGACTTAAGGTCTTTATTAAAATAATTAATTATTTTAACAAGTCTTGAACCGAGTGGAATTTCCACAAATTATTTATGTGTTGTTTGGAATGCTGCTGTCCAAGCCTCTCTGCAAAGTTTGAGACTTGGAACACTTCCAGATGCTATAAAAATCAACATGTCCTCCTAGGAAGAACAATATGTGCCCAATCAATGGACAATATACAGTTTCCATATCCACAAATATAAAAATATTCCTATCCATTCCATTTAAAATATCCAATGCTTATGTACCAAGGTCACACATAAGCCATCCATCAAAATCTGACATTCTGTCACATCTCAAAATATGTTGAATGCCATACAAAGCTTGTAAATGTGGGCTTTTACTACAATGTGCAATAAAGCTTCAGAGGCTGTTGAGTTTGACTTCCAGAGAGAACCATGGGGTATTTCATGTGAAAATTCCTAGATCCTAGATCTAGAATCCCTACTGCAACAAGCTGAACTACTTCTCCTACTTGCAAATCTGATTTAAACAGGTTATTTAAGATTAATTCTTAGAATATCGAAGCAGTTATTGAAGCAACCTTCGCTCATTAAAATACATTTGTGACGACAAAAAATGAGCGAGAAATAATAATGCAAACACAGGACACCATTATTTTTGGACAAACGTCCCAGGAAAAAACCAATGCAGGAAAACCGGTGCAGCAAATCTGAGGGTTTATATATTATGCAGTAATTTTCTGAATGCAATCTGGGATGCCTTTCTGACTACCCCTACAGAGAATATGATTGACAGAGACGCTAGTGAGATTACCTCACACACTGATACTAGAAGCCCAATTGACCAAATAACCCCCGATGGCAAGCCATCCACTACGCTACGCAGTCTCTGCGTCACTCTGCGTGGCGACTATGTGGCTTATGCGTTGTTGGTCTTTTGCTGGTTGGATCTATCCGGCCCCTTTCGGTCTCACACCCTGGCTTTTCGACAATGAATCTGACTGATCTCAGCTAAATTTCGAATTTCCTCAAGGCTGCAACACTATCTCTACACGGGACTGCGTTGTCTCTGCGTAGCTGCTACGCTACCTCTTCTGTGTACTTCCTTTTGCCTCCTCTGTTGTGTATTCCTGGCTCGAGAAAATACCTTCCAATCGAAATTACTCTGCCCCTCAACTCCAATCAAGAATCACTTAGATCTTATTTTCGTCTGAGCACTTGCTTCGTCAGAAAAATTCGATCTCTAGATCCTCTCGGTGTATCTTACAAATGACCCTCAAGACTTCCTTTATAGTCTTCTCGTTGACAAATCAACGACCTAGATTAGATCTCCAATCAACATTTAAGATTATATCAGACTTGATCATCTTTTTCTAGAAGTTTCGCCCATAGTTTACATTAATACTAATTAATTATTTTAATTTCCTAAGTTAGACTTAGGATCCTCAATAAAAATAATTAATTTTTCTTATAAAATTGTTTCTGGGTGGAATTTCTCAAAACAATTTAAGGGTTATCTGTAATGCATGTGTCTAAGCCTCCCCACAAAATTTGAGACTTAGAGCACATCCGATGCTACCGAAAATCAACACTCCCACTTAGCGAGGCATGTGCTCTAACATATATGCCCTGTTGCACACTGCTCTAACTCTGAAGCATCTCCCTTTGCGTTGTTGATGTTGCCCATCAGCGACTGCATTGCTGCTGACCCTGCCACGATCAACACTGCATCCGTACTGCAACTCCCTCTCAAATGTTGCATATGTTGCTAGCACTGCCACTGCTAACTCTGCACTACAACTCAGTTGTTGAGAGAAGCAACTGAAAAACATCCGTAAGTCTGAACAAGTGTTCAAGATGCATCTCGATGCTGAAACATTGACGGTTGTCCCTCTGAAGCACTGCGTTGTTGCTGCTCTGCACAACATCCCTCTACGCTACTGCAACTCTGCCTTGCATTGCTCAGAAGTTGGCGTTGCTAACCACTGCATCTGTCGTATTTGCACTCCTCTACACCGACTGAAAACTCCTCCAGCTTGCTACTGCTGATCATGGGCACCCGTAGCAAGGTTGTGATCTGAGAGGTGGGCTTCTCTAGGATCCTGCCCAGCTGAAGTTCTTGTGAACTTACAGCTCAATGTCTCTCCATCTCCCTCTTGGAGATGTGTGGGAACGCATGGCGTACTCATCCTCATCAATCTTCGCGGCTGCAACCTTCAAATCATGCTTCTCATCCTTGTCCTTTTGCTTTAAAGGACACTGGGAAGCGTAGTGACCAAGTTCACCACACTTGAAGCTCTTGATCTTCGAGACGTCTTTCTTATGTCTTCGTTGCTCCTGTTGTCCCTTGGATGCAAGGGTTGCATCTTCCTCCTCCTGCTTCACCTCTGTTCCAATTTGCACTTGACCAAGTCTCTCCTTAGCTCTTCTTGTTGAAGAGATGCCCACACATCTTCCCAATCCGACAAGGTTGCTCTGCCCAGGATACTCTGGACAAATACTTGCCAATCTTCGATGACTGCATTCAATACCAGTCTTACCATCGCTGAAGAAGAACGGGTAGACCCACAACTACAATTTGGTCATGGATTTCCTGAAGCCTAGTCAGGAATGGAATCATGCGCTCCCCTCTTCGCATCTATGCCATCCTCAGTTGTTTCTCTAAGTACATCTTCTGCTGCTCCAAAGATCCCTCATATAGCGTGGCCAAGGCTTCCCACATTTGCCTGGAAGTATCTTTCCCAGCAATATGGGACACAACATGATCCTTTACTCCATCCAGGAGTAGCCTTTTCGCCTTCGCCATATCAGCCTTGTACGTTTTCAACAGATCTAGATCTGTTGGGACAGCTACCGTGTTCTCCATGAAAAGCTTCAAATCGTAATCATCCGAAAGACAAGAGATCCTTGCCTTCCAAATCACGTAGTTGGAGGCTCCCTCCAACCGGTCCTGATCATTAAGCCCGTGAGTTGCCATGGCCATCAAATTTGTCAAATCTGCTCCTCTTCTTCCCCCTCCACGCAGCACTGGGCAGGCTTACACACTCCTTGTGGAGCTCGTAGATCTGCTTCCCATCTGCTGCCCAGATCTACTGCTCAAATCTTGGAAAAACTGAAATTCCCCGGCTAGGAACTTCCTCAGAGAGAAAATTCCTTCATTGTGTTGCTTCTTCCTCTTTTGACACTTTATGCCCGGCAAAATAAAATTTTCCTGCGGAAACTACATCCCACCAACTCTGCGTTGAGGCTCTGTGTTGCTCCCTTTGTTGCCTTGGAAAAATTCCAATTTGGAAGTCTTACCTCTCTGTCGACTCACTCAGAGAGAGGTCTTCCAGGAAATTCAACCCTCTTGGCCTGGACTACGCAATCCCTCTGGGGATTCGATTTGCTGATTTCTGCAGCTCTTCGGCCTCCGAATCAGTGTTGGATCTGCTCTTCTTGTTTCACAATACACACTCTAATACCAGGTGAAAATTCCTACATCCTAGATCTGGAATCCCTACCGCAACAAGTTGAACTACTTCTCCTACTTGCAAAGCTGATTTAAACAAGTTATTTAAGCTTACTTCTTAAAATATCAAAGCAGTTACTGAAGCAGCCTTCACCCATTAAAATACATTTGTGAAAATGGAAACTGGGCAAGAAAGAATAATGCAAACACAGGACACCGTTATTTTTGGACAAACGTCCTTGGAAAAAACCAATGCGGGAAAACTGATGCAGCAGATTTCAAGGTTTATATATTATGCACTAATTTTCTGAATACAATCTGGGATGCCTTTTTGGCAGCTATCCCTATAGAGAATATGATTTACAAAGAAGCTGGTGAGATTACCTCACACACTGATACTGGAAGCTTGATTGACCAACTGATCTAGGTGGATATTGGTGGCCACCCGCCTATTCCACTTGGGGCACCACCATTGTCTCTTTCAGTTTTTCAGTTTCCTTAATTATAGCACAATTTACTATTTTAGCAGTTTTTCGGGTCCTGAACTTCCGGAGCCGTTTTGAGGCACTAAACGACATTTTTTGGAAAAAGTTGGGAGCAACATTGGTCCATGGATCCATGTTGCTCACTCAAAAGTTGTAGTCCTCGGATAGATCTTTCTAATGAGGTATGGTGCACGTCAAACATAGATTGTATGCCAAAGTTACGTCCCCGGGAAGTTGATGTTCCAATTTACCCAAACGGGGCCCATAGTTTTGGCACTTCATCTCCTAGGGTTAGGTTTTTGGATGTTTCGGGTTTTCCATTGTTTCTCAATAATAAATAGGCCCTCAAGCCTCATTGTAACACAGGTCAGAGGTCTGTAGCCACCACATCTCTTCTCAGAGATAAGCTACCAGCGCCCTAGCTAGTTTATTTCCATTCTATCTGTAAGCAAATTTCAGTTCTTTGATATTAATGAAATGAAGTGTTATTTCCGCTGCATCTTTGTATTTATGGTTATATGTGTATTATGTTGCATTCCTGCATAAATCTGGATCAGTGGTATCAGAGCGGTCTGCTTTTTCTCGATCCTTCTTTGCATGTCCCCAACGAGGTCGGGGTATAAGCAGTTAGGGCTCGATCTAGCTGAACCTTTGCAAGATCAGCGTCGCAAACCCCGACGGCCACCCATGGGAGACGAAAAGAAAGATGAGGGAGCAGGACATCCTATCAAAATATTGCTCGAGGAGGCCCTCAAAAAACAAAGGAACACGATAATGGATAACTTTGCTCAAATCTTTCAACGACTGCCCATTGGCGGCGCATCTGCATCCAGCAGCCACTCTGGAAGCGCGACTCCCTTTAAGGTACAAGTAAACTTTGACATTCCCATATTTGAGGGCCAAATAGATGCGGATGACGTAGATAGATGGTTGAATCTATTAGAAGGATATTTCTCGGTTCATGACTTTTCTGACCGGGAGAAGATTATTTTTGCACTCCTCAAAGCTACCCCCCATGTCAATGACTGGTGGGAAACCTACTGTGAGAAAAAAGGACGAGACAAAGCCCTCTCTGTTCTCGGTTGTACCCACTTGGAATTCTTTCTGAGATGCCATCAAGGAACAATACTATCCCGTGGGGAGCTATGAGGACAAGTACATACAATGGACCACGCTACAGCAGCAATGGGATCAAGATGTGCATGAGCTGACGAATCTGTTCCATACCCTGCACACAAAGTTGGGTATCAAATATTCAGAGAAACATTTGGTGCTAAAGTATTGCAGTTGTCTGCACAGATACATTCAAGAGGAAATGGAGTTCCTTGACATCTCCTCGCTTGGTACGGCATACCAGTATGCTGCCAAGATTGAGCAGAAATTCAAACAGAAGAGGCGAGACTTTGGATCTGCGAATCGAAAGCAGGGGAAAGGTGCCCCCAAACTGCAGAACAAAGGACAAAGCCAAGGCATGGCGGCCAAGACAACCTGCCAAAGTCGCAAGCAAAGAACAACACCACGAAGCCAAAGAAGTAAACGGGAAAGTGGTGTGAGTTCCATAAGACCTCCACTCACAACACAAGTGAGTGTCGGGCCAAGCAGTCGCTGGTGGCAGAGATGAGGGCTTTTGAATCAAATGGATGCTCCGAATCTGAATTAGAACCCGACAAGGGGAATTACAAAGGGATGCAGATTATTGATGTGGAGCCCAACGCCATCGTTGCCACTGCGAAGATCAAGAAGGAGGAACCGGAAGATCTAGAGGAGGAGGAGCGCCTCTTCCACTCCCAGATGTGGGTAAAGGGTTCCTCGCTACAGTTCATTTTCGACAATGGGAGCCAAAAGAGCCTCATTTCAGCGGAGGTCATGAAGCGGTTGGGCTTGCCGACCACAGCACACCCATAGCCATACACCATCGGGTGGCTTCACCAAGGACGGGATCTCCGCGTCAGCCAGCAAAGTCGCCTTCCCTACAACATCAAACCCTTCACGGATGAGGTATTATGTGACATTGCTCCTCTTGATGTTTGTGATGTATTATTAGGCCAACCATACTTGTGGAAGCAACATGCTATGTATGAGTCTCGGCCTCGCGTTGTTATTGTTACTTTGGGCAATAAGTTATACGGGATACCAGAGGGACCACCGCCTACTGCTATCTCTTTGGTTACTGCAAAACAATGCAGTAAGCTCATTTCCAAAACCGAGAAGTTTGTTTTCCTGATGATCCACCCCTAGGGCAAGAAGAAGATCGTGGCCACGACCTCCGGACAGGGCTCCTCCGCACGACAACAACAAATAGACAAGGTCGTGGAGGAGTACGGGGACATCTTCACCTCACCCACAGAGGTGCCTCTGCACTGTCAGGTCAAGCACCCCATTGATCTTACCCCAGGTGCGTCGCTACCCAATGGACCGATCTATCGGCGCTCTGTTCTAGAGAACGATGAAATCAAGAGGCAAATTCAGGAGCTGCTGCAGAAAGGTCACATCCAGCCGAGTTGACCGGCCAATGGGAGCCTGATCGAGTTGGTACAGAAGAAGGATGGGACTTGGAGACTCTGTATTGACTATCCGGCGCTGAACAAGATCACTGTCCGGAATAGGTACCCGATCCCACAGATTGATGACCTTCTGGACCAACTCAAAGGGGCGAAATATTTCAGCAAGATCGACTTGAATTCTAGGTATCACCAAGTACCAATCGAACCCTCCGATGTGTGGAAGACTACCTTCAGAGCCAAGGAGGGCCTTTTCAAATGGCTGGTCATGCCTTTCAGGTTGACGAATGCTCCCGCAAACTTCATGAAGTTGATGGATGACATCTTGTGGCCATTCAACAACTCATTTGTAGTGGTGTACTTGGATGACATTCTGATCTTCAGCCAGGCTTGGGAAGAGCACCTCCACCACATCCGACAGATCCTCCAAACAGTGTGGCAACAAAAGTTATGTGCCAATTTGGAGAAGTGCACTTTGGCATGACCTAGGTTCAGTATCTGGGATACATTATTGATGAAAGGGGGGTGCATGTGGATCTAACCAAGATCCAAGTCATTTGGCATTGGTTAGCCCCAACCACTCTAACGAAGCTTCGTAACTTTCTGGGTCTTGCTAATTTCTACCGTAGGTTCGTGTTGGGATTCTCTCATATCACTTGGCCCTTGAGTCAAGTCACCAAGGGAGGAGCGAAAGCAAAATTCTTTTGGTCGAAATCTCAATAGAAGGTGTTCGTAGAATTGAAACATCGCCTATGTTCTGCACCAGTGCACACATTACTTGACTTGCAACAACCATTTGAGATCGAGACAAATGCCTCTTACTATGCTATTGGGGCAGTTCTTACTCAACAGGGGCATCTAATGGCATATCACAGTGAGACATTGTCCAACACAGTCCGCAAGTATCCCACTTATGACAAAGAAATGTATTCCATTGTGCAGGCTTTTCGACAATGGAAGCATTACATTTTGGGGAAGGAAACAATCATCGACACAGACCACCGACCCTTGCAGTTCATACAGACACAAGGAAAGTTGCAGAACGATCGCCATCAGAAGTGGTCCACATATCTACAACAGTTTCATTTTAACATCAAGTACAATAAGGGTAGCACCAATAATGTTGTACACTGCCTCAGTCGACCACCAATAGTGGCACTAACCACCATTCTCAACTCTTGTGGGCACGAGACTTCTGATTGGTCACTTCTCTACAAGAGTGATCCAAAATTCGGCCACACATACAAGACACTCTTGGAGGGTACGCAAGTTCCAAATTTTCACCTCCAAGATGCACTGCTATGTCACTTGGGACACCTTTGTGTTCCTTCAAGCAAGCACGCCAAGATGATTTGGGAAGCACACTACAATCGAGTCGCTGGGCATTTCGGGGTCGAGAAAACAGTGCCAGTACTGCAGAAGTGTTTCTATTGGCCGAACCTTCGACAAGATGTCGAAAAGTACATAAGATCCTGCACTGCTTGCGACATTGCCAAACCAACCATCAAGAAGCAAGGCCTCTATACTCTGCTACCTACCCCAAGTCGACCTTGGGAATCCATCTCCATGGATTACATGTCGGGCCTTCCTTCTACTAAGCATGGAAACAACTGTGTTTTCGTGGTCATCGACAGATTCTCGAAGATGGCCATTATGGCGGTCTGCAAGAATAATATCACAGCAGAAGCCACTGCTAAACTCTTCTTTGAATGAGTGTGGGTGCACTTTGGGATCCCACAGTCTATCATCTCAGATCGAGACAGCAGGTTCCTCAGCACATTTTGGTCCAACCTCTGGTCAATGCTGGACACCAAGTTCACCAAGTCCACAGCTTTCCATCCCCAAACTAACGGCCAAACAGAGGTCGTCAACAGGATGATTGTACACATTCTGCGCATGTACAATTCAAAGCATCCACACACATGGGATGTGAGCCTCCCCTATGTACAACACAATTATAACCGAGCTCTCCACAGCTCAACCGGCCACAACCCCTTTCAGGTGGGCTTGGGATTCTAGCCACTATGTCCCATTGACGTAGCCATGCCACTTGCGGCTACTTAGGCTGATTTGGCTCATGTCCAGCTGAAGCTGACAAAGTGAACAGCGTCATCGAGCGCATTCGTCACATCCGTCAATAGGTTCATGACATATTGGACAGAGCCATTGCTAAGTACAAGAAATGACATGATCAACATCGGGTTCCACACAACTTCCAGGTGGGCGACAAAGTGTAGCTACATTTGCAGAAGGAGCGTCTCACTGGACCCCATCGCAAGCTTCGCCCGCTCTGATATGGGTCATACACCATCACCAAGGCTGCAAGGAACAATGCCTTTGAGCTCAGTATTCCACCATTCCTTGGTCTGCACCCAGTATTCAATGTGGACCGCCTTCGGCCCTACTTCCCACCTCTACTGAACACCTCTGACATTGCAGAACAACTCACACCAACAGAGTTAAACCCAGACTGCATGGAACAGGCCACCACAGATTGTATCATGGACATGCAAATCAAGAACACTCGGCAGCAGAAGATCCAACTGTATCGGGTTGTCAAAGCTGGCCAACTCCTACACCAAGGCAAGTGGTTCACCAGAGACCAAGTTCAGCAGAAGTTTCCCCATCTCATGGAGGAACTCGATGCAATGGGGACCATTGCTTCCTAAGGGGGGAGGAATGATCCAAGCAGATATTGGTGGCCACCTGCCTATTCCACTTGGGGTCCCACCATTGTCTCTTTTAGTTTTTCAATTTCCTTAATTATAGCACAGTTTACTATTTTTAGCAGTTTTTTGGGTCCTAAACTTTCGGAGCTGTTTTGAGGCCCTATACGATGTTTTCTGGAAAAACCGAGAGCAACATGGGTCCATAGATCGATGTTGCTCGCTCAAAAGTTGTAGTCCTCAGATAGATCTTTCTAACGAGGTATGGTGCGCATCAAACAGAGATCGTATGCCAAACTTACGTCCCTGGGAAGTTGGTGTACCAATTTACCCAAACGGGGCCCATAGTTTTGGTGCTTCATCTCCTAGGGTTAGGTTTTTGGATGGTTAGGGTTTTCCATTGTTTCTCAATAATAAATAGGCCATCGAGCCTCATTGTAACACAGTTCAGAGGCCTGTAGCCACCACATCTCTTCTCAGAGATAAGCTACTAGCGCCCTAGCTAGTTTATTTCCATTCTGTCTGTAAGCAAATTTCAGTGCTTTGATATTAATGAAATGAAGTGTTATTTCCGTTGCATCTTTGTATTTCTGGTTATATGTGTGTTCTGTTGCGTTCCTGCATAAATCCGGATCACCAACTAACCCCGGATGGCAAGCCCTTCACTACGCTATGCAGTCACTACACTGTCTTTGCGTCACTCTACGTGGCTTATGCTTTGTTGGTCTTCTGCTGGCTGGATCTGACCCTCTGGCCCCTTCTAATCTCAGACCCCGGCTTTCTGGCACTGGATCTGACTAATCTTCAGCTGAATTTCAGATTTCCTCAAGGTTGCAGTGTTGTCTTTGCATAGCTGCTACGTTGCCTCTTCTGCATACTGGCCTTTGCCTTCTCTGCTGTGTATTTTCGGCTCAGGAAAAGACCTTCCAACCGGAATTACTCTGCCCCTCAACTACAATCAAGAATCACTTAGATCCGATTTTCGTCCGAGCACTTGCTCTGTCGGAAAAATTCGATCTCTAGATCCTCTCGGTGTATCTTACAAATGACCTTCAAACCTTCCTTTATAGTCTTTTCGTTGACAAATCAACAACCGAGATTAGATCTCCAATCAACGGCTAAGATTATATTAGATTCGATCTGTTTTTTCTAGAATTTTTGCCCACAGTTTACATTAATATTTATTAACTATTTTAATTTCCTAAGTTAGACTTAAGGTCGTCATTAAAAATAATTAATTTTTCTTATAAAATTGTTTCTGGGTGAAATTTCCCAAAACAATTTTTGGGTTATATCTGTAATGCATGCGTCTAAGCCTCTGCACAGAATTTGAGACTTAGAGCACATCCGATGCTACCCAAAATCAACATTTCAGCCAAAAAAAAAAATTGATAACAAAGTGGACTTATTCTTATTGCTATAAAGAAAAAAGGAAATGTGCGAAAACAACCTCCCACCTCATATCTTAATTCAGCAGACAGGTAAGCAAACTCAAAGTTGTCTGCACATCACCATGCTTTCTAATGTTACCATGATACATTGATTATTTTAAAATGGACTAGAGTAATGACAGCAAAATACTCAACAGAGATGCATCCACCATTCTCCATGCTGTAAGTGCATATATATAGTTACCTACTTTGTTTTTTGATAATAGAATATTGAAATTCTTTCCTACACAACATAATTAATTAGGGAGTTGTCTATCGAGCCAGAGAAATTGCCCGGACAGTGAAAATTGGCCGGAATCCGGGCAAAAAAAAATTAAAAAATATTGCACTAGCAGTGTTTGAATCATGTTTTTGATCGTGGAAATGGATTCAGCACCATCAAAAACCTCTAAGACACCCAAAATATTGAAGTTTCATAGCTATAACCTGTATTTACAAAAATCCCTGCCGGATTTTCTTAAAAACTTACCAGAATTTCCATGATTTTCAGGGCAAAAAAGCAGTCTAGTTAGACTACGTCATTAATTAGTATAAGAAAAATTATAATCATTTTAAAGATAAAAGCTACATTTTTTTAAATCTATGAATATGCAAGGGATTGTAAAGAAGACGCACCTATTGCCTCTGATGCTGTTACAGAGAAATCTGTTAGCACGCCATCTACTGCAAAATCAGTGTTGTCCAGGAACTGTAAATACTCTCTGACTGGATCATAGCTATAGTTGTAACTCATATCATATTCGTCGTTGGCAAAATCAGAAGCATAAACTTCCAGCCCTGCTTTATGAGCATCTTGTACAAGGGTGGTTGGAGTTTGCAAATATAAACTGTCATCAAGAGGCCAAATGTAATTCTTTGGAACTAGAATTCCAGAAGCAAAGCTCTTCACAAATGTCAAATTTTTCAGAATAATGCCATATGTTTGGTTTGTTGATGGTTCAATATCTTCTTTATCAAGGAACCTCAATACCAACTTTGAATTTCTCTTCCGGAGTCCTAATCTTACTTTCCTTAAGAAATCCACCTCTGGTGAAGAGATATAGTCCAGGATAACAGATTTTGCTGTGGATAGCACATACTGTATCATGCTTAGCTTGTGGTCCTCGAAAAACATAGAATACTGAGTGACAACAATAGGAAAAAAAAAATTAGAAACCACAAGACTTTAGCAATCATTATTCTAATTGGGAATATACACCACCAGTATGCAAGTGAAACTGAAAGACCATTCTACCCACACAGTTAAATGGAACTAAGTTATCATGTCAAGCACTCGAAAGTCTAAAATATCAGTAGCATATGCCATCCACCATAATCCCTAAAGCTCATGTTAACAAAAAGGCTACTAAGACTACTCAGAGTCTACAGTTACAAGGAACTACTTGTAAGATCATCTAAAGAAAGTCCATGAATCATGATTAATTCAGCCAAAGAAGTTATTAGATATTGAATGAAAGACAATATCTCATATCAAAAGTGTAAAGCATCAACGACCAATTGTTTAAAACACCACTTGTGAGATCATCTAAAGAAAGGCCATGAACCATGATCAATTTAGCCAAAAGTATTACTAGCCATTGAATAGGAAGATTATTTCATATAGGAAGAATAAAGTTTCAAGGAACAATTCTTTAAAACACTGACTAAATTTGATCAATGAACAACAAATTTTCTACATGCAAAATAATACCTGTACGTTCAACCAAAGTGCAGGCGGACCTAAACTGTCCACACCTTCTACTGGAAGCAATGGCAAGCCATCAAACTTATCAGGTCGGGATGTAAATGACTGTTTTGCTGTGAATACAACGCCAACAATAATCATTTGATGTCCCAGTAAAATAGAGAACCAAGGAATTCTAGAATGAATATAAAAATGTCTCAATTCTGAAAAATTCCTTTAATTACTGTCATAAGATCATCTCAGTGATCTGATGCATACATCCATATTCTTCCATTGTTGCAAGAAGTTCTTTTCAGTACATAGCAATTAAAATTGTCAATTGATTCCATAAATTTAACACATACACTGTATACTAGTCAATGATCTGAGAAAACAATGAATATAAAAAATCATCTACAGCATGATAAGATGCACTATAAACTCAAAAATCAATGTATTATAAACTTGAACAGCATGTTAAGCTCCGTATGTCTATTGCATTGATGAGTAGTTGTGATAAATCAAATGAGTCCTTCAAGCTATCCAGCCACACTGAAAGAACAATATATTACAAACTTAAACAGAAAAACAATATATTACAAACTTAAACAGAAAGACAACTTATATATTGGATTACTGAATAGATGTATATTATTAAATTCAGTTGAAAATCAATTTAGGTATTCTCAATTTATAAGCGAACTATAGAGAAAACACCGTACTGTTTCCATGTCCTAGCTTAATTCATATAACATCTGCATTTCAACGTTGTCATATATCCAATTTCTTGAATTGGCTGCCAATTAAAAAATGTTAAGAGCTTAATCCCCTTAACGTTACCATTATAGCATCTTATGTTTCATCCGCTTTCATAATGATTGCATCATTCATTAGATAAGGGGACCATAGCCCTGGTGATCAACAACCTTCACCTACCATGAGATATCAGCCTTGTGAAAATTTCTGAATCTAACAACCAGAAATCCTACTGCTGTTAATTGATTTGCATTTCCTACTTGTGTTCTTCAATCAACAAGTTATTTACAGAATTATTCAGTAAACATTAATGCAAATACATTGCAGCCTACACCAATATATGGATCAAGTACTGAAAAATAAGATGAGAAAATCACACAAAGGACACACTTATTTTTGGACTAAACTTCCCCGGAAAAACCCAATGTGGGAAAACTGGTGTAGCAGATATGATGGTTTTATTATTAAGTAGATTTATGAATACAACTAGGGTGCCAAATCCAGTTCACCCAACAGAGAAAAAATCCCGGTAGAAGTACCTCTATCCGGAGACAGATATTTTGGTTGATCGAGCAACAGAATGATCAAACTCCACAGGTGACTGTGTTGTCCCCGGTGTTGCGCAGCAGCAGCTGCTCCCAGGTCTGCGCTGAGACTGCGTCACCCCCTCTAGTAGCTACGTCAGCCTCCTCGTGAGTCTTCTCGGCTCAGATATCAAACTGATCAACTGATGCTCGATCTGCCTCACAGAAAACTCAGCGCTGCCTCTTTAGTAACTACGTCACCTCTCTCAGGCTCTGTGTCACCCTCCCAAGTACCGTGTTGTCTCTCCTTAGTGTTGCGCTGCCTCTCTGCAATGTATTCTCGGCCTTGGACAGAAGTCCCACTGTCGAACTGCCCCTCTCTGCACTAGAAGCTCACTCTAAAATTCTCAGCAAACCGCGCCCCAAAATTTCGACTTAGCTCAAGTGCTGCTCTTCGTGTGTGTGTTATCCAACTGACCCTCAAGCCTTCCTTTATACTTTTCTTGTTGAGAGATCAACGGTCGTGATCAAATCTTTAATCAATGGCTAAGATTACAACAGACTTGATCCTCGTCACTTAGAAGCTTCTCACCCACATTCACATTAATTCAGTTTAATTATTTTAATTTCCTAAGTTTTAATTTAGGCTCCATTAAAAATAATTAATTATTTGAATAAAATACACTTCGGGCGGAATTTCTCCAAACAATTTATGGGTCTAGGAGATCTCATGTGTTCTAGCCCCCCCACAAAATTTCGGAGCTAGAGCACATCCGATGCTACCAAAAAATCAGCACTCCCTCTTAGCATGGAATGTGCTCTAGCAATACTTCTCACCAGAAGCATCACCCTGATCCATGGCATCAGTCCTCTACGCTATTGATGCTCGGCCTACTACCCCTCATCCACTGCGTTGTTGCAATCTATACTGCTGCCCATGACACTGTTGCATATGTACTGCAGCTCCCTCTCAATATCATGCTACCTATAGCACTACCACTGCTAGTTGTTGCACTGCAACTCAATTGCTGACAGTTAAGCAACTAAAAGACATCCCAAATCCTAACATACTTGTCAGTCTAGATGCACCTCGATGTTGAAGCTCCCTGTACTGCTAATATGCGCTGACCCTCTGATGCTATTGCGCTGATGTTGTATCTGCTTTGTGCCTCTCGCACTACTGCAACACTCCATTGTGCTGCTTCAGACTTTGTCACTCCATCATCCCTCGCACCAACTGATTCCTGTCATTCTGCTACGCTCATTAAGGGCTCCCGTAGCCGTATGTGATCCAAGAGTTTGGGCACCTCAAAGTTCCTGCCCCTTTTTTCTCTTTAGCTCCAACTACACCTCCATATCACTCCACCTCTTCTCTAGAGGTGCATGAGCACTCATGGAGCAGTCATCGTCATCCTCCTCATCAGCCTGTGTTGGAGAAGCCTTCGAGTCAAGCTTCTCTTCTTTGCCCTTCTTCTTCAGAGGGCACTGCGTGGTGAAATGTCCCATTTCCCCACATCTGAAGCATCTGACTTTCGAGATGTCCTTTTTCGTCCGTCTTTGTTGCCCTTGCTATCCCTTTGATGCAAGAGTTGCATCCTCCTCTTCCTCCTTCTTGACTTTGATCCCTTTGTTGTTGCTTCCCGCCTTAGTCCACCGTTTGATCTCTTCCTATCGAAGAGCTGCCCACATCTCCTCCCAGATAGGATGAGTATCCCTGCCCAAAATGCTTTGGACAAAAATTTCCCAGTCTTCAGTGACTTCATTCAGGGCAATCCTGACCATAAATTCAGGTTCTAGTGTAGTCCCTACGAAAGCTAGTTGATCTTGGATCCCTCACAATCTGATAAGGAAGGGATAGATTTCTTCTCCCTTCTGCATCTGAAACAATCTCAGCTGACTCTCAACCAACATCTTTAGTACAATGTGGTCAAGGCCACCCACATTTCCCTTGTGTTCTTCTCAGCAATATGTGCGATCACATGATCCTTGACTCCATCCATGATCATGCGCTTCTCTTTTGCTTGAGCCTCCTCGTACTTCTTGAAAGGATCAGCATCAACCAGAACAGCAAGTGTCCTCAAGGCATAATCCTTGATGCGATGTTCATCCAAAACTGCCAGGATCCTGGCCTTCCAGATGACAAAGTTGGATGCTCCATCCAACTTGGCCTGATCCCTCATTCCACTCGTGGCCATCTCTGCTCAACTGAATGTCGAACAAGTTCCTTTTTCTCTCTTTCGTTGCTACCCCAGCAAAACTCGGATCTGGATTTCTTCGACGCTAGAAATCCTCTAAGGAACAAGCTCTCTTTGAATCTCGATTTCCTTCATGGAAATCCTTCTGCTAACAAATGTCGAAGCACCCCTCTCCAATCTCTCTTTGTTGTTGCTTAGCACTGGATCTAGACTTCTTGGCAAGAAATCTTCTAAGGAACTGATTCCCTCTACTTTTCTTCTGCCCCACTAGACATTGTTATGCACCAACAAAATCAGCGTCCCACCAGCAACTCCAGATAGAATATGTATTGCTCCTCCATCCACGACAACCGGAAAAATGAGACCCAATAGCCTCTGCACCGACCCAACAATCACTGCGTTGCCTTCTACAACTACAACGTCACCCTACCAGGCTGATGCAGGCTCTACGTGAGCCTTCCTTGGTGACTGCGTCACCCTTCCTGTGCCTCTCTGGCCTAGAACTGCGCTGTCTCTCGGGACAGCTACTTTCCCGCAACAAATTTTTCTCTGTCCTTTCACTGATGGCTTCAGTCCTCCTTGATCCGCAATTGCTCTGATACCATGTGAAAATTTCTGAATCTAACAACTAGAAATCCTACTGCAGAACTTATTTGCATTTCCTACTTGTGTTCTTCAATTAACAAGTTATTTACACAATTCTTAAGTAAACATTAATGCAAATAAACTGTAGCCTACACCAATATACGGATCAAGTACTGAAAAATAAGATGAGACAACCACACAAAGGACACACTTATTTTTGGGCTAAAGGTCCCCGAAAAAATCCAATGCAGGAAAACCGGTGCAACAGACATGAGGGTTTTATTATTAAGCAGATTTCTGAATACAACAGTGTGTCAAATCTGGCTCACCTAACAGAGAAAAAATCCTGCCAGAAGTACCTCTATCCGAAGACAGATATTTTGGTTGATCCAACAACAAAATGAACAAACCCCACAGGTGACTGTGTTGTCCGCAGTGTTGCGCAACAGCCGTTACTCCTAGCTTTGCGCTAACACTGTGTCACCCCCTCTAGGAGTTGCGTCACCCTGCTCATGAGCCTTCCCGGCTCAGATATCGAACAGTTGAATTGATGCCCGATCTGCCTCACAGGAACCCCAGCGTTGCCTCTTCGGTAATTGTGTCACCTTTCTCAGGCTCTATGTCACCCTCCCAGGTGATGTGCTGTCTCTTTGTGGTGTTGCGCTACCTTTCTGCGATATATTCTCAGCCTTGGACAGAAGTCCCACTGCAAAACTGCCCCTCTTTGCACTGCCAAATTCTCAGCAAACTGCGCCTCAGAATTTCGACTTAGCTTAAGTGTTGTTCTCCGTGTGTGTGTGTTCTCCAACTGACCTCAAGCCTTCCTTTATACTTTTCCTATTGAAATATCAATGGCTATGATCAAATCTTTAATGAACGACGAAGATTAAAACATACTTGATCCTCATCACTTAGAATCTTCTCACCCACATTTCATTAATTCACTTTAATTATTTTAATTTCCTAAGTTTTAACTTAGGCTCCATTAAAAATATTAATTATTTGAATAAAATGCACTTTGGGCGGAATTTCTCCAAACGATTTTTGGGTCTTGAAGATCTCATGTGTTCTAGCCCCTCCATAGAATTTTGGAGCTAGAGCACATCTGATGCTACCCAAAAATCAACAAGCCTTACATCAAAGATCTAGAGAACCCACAACTCTCTTTAAAATATTTGATTTATAATTGATCTGAAAACAAAATCACCACTGAAGGCTGAGAGTTCTCCTGATTGGTAGAGGTTGAGTGACTGTCAAACTCGCTACATTTTCCGAATGAAGATGAGGCTGTGTGGCAAGTAGACTATAGTCCCCCAAAATTCTTTCATGTTCTGTTTGACCACCCCAATGCTTCACAGATGAGCACTTCCAGAGTGGGTCATCAAAGAGAGTTAAAAATCAAGCTAACATAGAGCCCTCATACCAACAAGCTACCTTGCATTCCCAAATGAAATGCTTGATTGTCTCCCCTTTATTATCTCCATTTAAAAAGGCACTTTTCACATCCATTTGATGGGCGGCACACATAAACCAAGGTACCATGGATTACAACAACCTGATTGTGTTCATTTTTGCCATAGGCAGAAAGTTTTCTTCAGCTAAATCTCAGCAAACCCAGGTGCAAATCCTTGCAAAATTCACCAAGGCATTGGAGAACCAAGAAAAAGGTGCCAAGTTGAGTTGCACCAACTGATGGGATCAAGTAAACTAACCCGTGAAGTTAAAAAGCTAGTTGTTGATGGGTCAAAGTGGAACACTGGAGGTCCAAGAGACCAAATGTTTGCTGATGGACAAAAATATAGTTGTTGCGAAGTCAAAAGATGCTTTCGTCAACCAAGTCAAGTCTTCCTCAAGCAAATCTATGGTACTATGGACCAAGTCAAGTCACCAAATCGTCATTGGCATGAGACATTGAGCATCCAAAGGGGTTTTTAAGCATTTTTGGTACATTCCTCCTCATTTTTCAACTTCCCAGTTAAATGCAACTGAAACCATAGTTTTAAAAACAGGTTTGTTTGAACCAATAAGTAGTCAAACCCACCAGCCAGCTCCCTGACTGTGATATTCCCACATAGCAATATTGCTAAGGGGAAATACGCATTCACCAATTTTGTCATGTTTTGCAGTTACACTTAGGAAAAGTGGGTTGTGGGACCCCACTTGAGTTTTGGAGCTATGCAAGTGTAATATTCCCAATTAGCAGCAGCTAATTGGAAATATTAATTTTGATTAATTTTGCCTTTATAAAGTTAAAATAAAAATAAAGTGGGTGAAAGGAGAATATAACTCACTAAAATAAAGTGCACTCCCTAGTAGACTCAACGTTGTGACTTAAGTGGGCCAAGAGGGCCAAGAGACCACGTAGAGGGGGACCCACTTAGACCACGTGGGCCATGACAACGCAGTTTAGTTGGCAACGTGGGCCAAATGGAGGCTACGTATGAGATGGTGGGGCCTAGGGTTGAGAGAGGCCCATTGCTATAAAAAGGAGGAGAGCCTCCTCATTTCCTCATTCGAGTTTATGTATATTGAGCTGGTCACTACGACTTTGAGCACGCTGGCTGTTTAGCTTGTCTGCAACACAGTTTAGTGCATTGAGTGTCTCCGTTCGGAGATCTCACCCTCAGCCCCGGAAGACTTCGAGTGCTTTCTCGGGTGAGGTTGTCCCATCAGTGTTTTGCGGGAGGATTGGAGTTTGGCATTCGTGGAGGAGCACTGCATCCATAGACTATGCAGTCTTGAGAGGGAGGACGCAGTCCATATTGAGGGAGCTCCGGTGTGGCATTCTTCAGGAGGATTTTGGTCAGGAGATTGAGCAAGGGGCCAGCCCTTGCCTATTGGAGACTTTTGGTTGAGCAGGAGGTCTTATTTTGTAGTATTCCATTCAGTCTCAGCGTAGAGCCTTGGAGGATAGCGTAGATCCCCAAGGGGGGGTATTTTCGGGGGTTGGCCATTCCAGAAACGCTTTTTGGGCTTTTCTGGGTATTGTGAGTAGATGCGGATTCCAGAGTTTCAGCGCATTCCGAGTAGGGGAGTAGCCCCAACTACTCATTTGGTTCCAGCAGTAGCAACTACTCTCATTTGGTTCCAGCAGTAGCAACTACACGGCAGTTTTCCAGCAGCTTGGACATAGATCAGAGAGCAGCCATTCCTTCGATATTCTGAGAGTATTCCTACACTTGCCTGGTGCAAGTCGAGGTGCCATCACTCTGATCACCTCTTGTACTCATTGCTATTTCTCAGTATAATAAAATGGCTCAGTATTCTCTCTATTTTATGTGTATCTGTTGCATATATTGTTTCTAGCATTTCATGTACTGTTGTATGATCCACATCACTGCTTTGAGACATCCCGTTGTTATACCATCTGTTGTGTTTTGCCCATACTCTATAGACGGAGTCTGGTGAGGGCCAAGTAGCCTCCAGATCTCACCCTCTTTTCAGAGGTGAAATATCTGGTAAACACCCCTCCAGTCCATCTTCGGTTTAGAGTTGACTGTGTTTGAGAGATATCCCTGAAAGGGGATATTACAGTGGTATCAGAGCTCATAGACCTGGCTCAGCCTGTGGAGCAAGTTGTCTATGACACCGGAAGAGAAGTCGTGGGGATATTTTTCTATGAACAAAGAGGGTAGGCAGAATCTTACCCACCAAAGGCAGTAGAGGTGGAAAATATGGGGTTTTCACAACAGTGTGACCAGCATTTACCAGCCTTCGGTAGGCCAACCAGAATCACAATGCCTACATTCTCACCTCCAGTACCGAGTGAGAAAGGTAGGCGGCATGATCATATACCTTTTGGAGATTATTTTCGTGAATGGCAGTCCATGGGGGAAAACTTCAGAGCTGCTTTGCCCTTCAAAGATTACTGTCAGCTCAGGCAGGATGAAGGAGGAAGGAACAGTGGGGTTTCTAGCATGCAGAGTTCAGAGCTGCGGTGTACCACTGGGAGGACACCTTTTCCCACGTTCGATGGATCCACTGATTGCATGCTTCGAGATCAGGTGGAAAAGCTGGATACCTCTTTCTAGCTTGACCGAATAACGGAGGGGGAAGCCATCAAAATGGCTACCTCACACTTGGAGGATGAAGGCACACAGGATCATGGGGAGCATGTGGATACACCCAGTATGACGCAGGGGTCACCTGTGTTGGAGACTTCTTTGACCATATCGGTTGACATCTTAGTAGAGAGAGTAGAGCTTACCCCAGTAGTGCCATCCATTGAGGTAATGACCAGGGTAGTGTCCGAGTTTTCGGGTGGTAGCAGCATGCGGCAGATGGGTGCGGTGCCAGGAGATGTATCCACCTTTGATGAGGCACTAGGAGATACAAAGGTATTGGACGATGGTCGCACACAACGGTGTCATCAGCTTCGAGCCGACCTTCTAGTTTTGAGAGGGAAGGCCACATCAGTACCAGAGGCTATTTTGTTACAGAACGAGGAGCTAGAGGGCATGAGAGTGGTTTGTGCCGAGTCAGCGACCAAGTTGGCCCACATTGGGGAACGATTGGATTCCCTAATGGTACAGCTAGAGGGCACATTGGATTGTCAGATCATCCCCCTTCAGGCATGCATAGACGGGGCTAGCAGCATTATTGGGTCACCTCTTTCCATTGGAGAGAGAGAGGCCGAGCCACCTAGTCAGATCTCATACGTTGACTTGGTTAGCGGGATAAGACAATCGGAGTTGCACAGGGTGCAACATCCACATGTTGACGTGGGATGGCGAGAGATTTTGAGTTGGTACCCAGTGGAGTGGGTTATGATGATAGTGGTGGACCCGGGTGTAGTTTAGCAGGAGTTTCTAGGTGCTGGGAATACAGGAACCCCAGATTGGCATTGGGATCTAGGTGAGACTACCTGTCGTTTCCCAGGCAGGTTGGTTGACTATGTCTTGGAGGGTACAGTTGGCCTAGCAGTGGAGCATGCGCATTTGCTAGGGGAGTTTCGGTCAGCTTCAGTGGCCAACTAGTTTATGGGCAGACTCCCTAGGTTGTCTTGGTATGACACTTATACACGAGATCACAGGGTGGTCAACATACCGTGGCAGGAGCTTGTCGGAGGAGGTGGCATTGGCAGGCCACCAGATGGCGCCTTGTATGGGGCCAAGGATTCTTCACCTTTGTGTGGGGCACAGAGGACGCAGCGGAGCCGATCAATGGTGGTATCACTACTGACACATAGGGAGATTCACTTCTCCGACCCCTCGGGGAGGGTTTGGAGTGATGATCCATTTGTCGACGGGTATAGTGATGCGACGGTGGAGACAATAATACCAATTGGGGGTGGTCCGACATGTAGAGGCACAGCTCTAGGTCATCACATCCAGGGATGTGTGGGAGCCTCTAGCATTGAGCAGTGGACTACCGGTGGACATGGAGTTGCATGGTGGTGTACCGTAGTGTGTGGGACTACATTGTGGAGTAGGAGTGTCCTACATCACATTGAGAACACGCGGGGAGTGACCGATACCTTGACACAGACAAGGCACGAGACGGTACAAGGTTGTACAGCAGTAGCAGGGGGTATCCAGCAATATACAGGGGTATGCCTCAGTATGCAGTGGCATGTCGAGGAGTACATGGATGATCAGTGGTATGCGAGGGCGTACGGTGCTGCACAGCAGGGTCATAGAGCATTGCCTCCAGGGAGACTCACGGACAGGGACACCGGACTTACCTTTGGGGGTATTTCACCCAGGATCGATGGAGAGACAGATGAGCGATACTTGACGGTATCTGTGGGGACTCACGCACCTGACCCTCTTCTACATCACTCACGGGCACAGTCGACTTTGTCATTGTCCTTTGGCACTTTGGGCATGAGCAACTGGGTACGCGAGGCTCACCCAAGATATTTGGATGACACTCAGCACACTAGGGAAGAGACTTCTCAACAGTGGCACTGGGTCGGGGCACTAGTTGACAGCCACAGGTTAGGGGATGAGATGATCCTTTGCAGGGGTGGCACATCAATCATTGTTGAGCCTACAATTTGGGAGCAAGTCATGAGGGAGACATGCGTCACTCTTTTCTCAGGGCGTGTCGAGACCATGCATGAGAAGAGGATACTGGGTACAGCAGAGGTAGCATCCCAGTATGTGTTTGGGCTCCAGACAATGTATCGACACATTATCGAGAGGGTGGATGGCATATTCAATGCAGATGACGTGGCGGAGGTAGAACAGGAGGGCATTCCTTCTGTATGCCAGGGTGAGGACTCTTCTTTATATGAGTCCATAGGATCAGTTCAAGACGCTTCTGGGGAGCGAGAGCAATCATGCAGAGATGATGACAGTAGACCGAAGCTGCATTCCAGTGTACAGGGTGAGCAGTTAGGGGACTCTACGGGAGATACTCTGGGCAATGAGTCACTTGTGACGATTCAACCAGAGCAGCATATGATGGAGCCTGAGTCGGCAGAGGAGGACACTATTCACATCAGGCATGATATTCCTTTGGGGGAGAGTCAGATGGGCTCCCACATTGAGCCGATGAGGAATATGCGGCTAACATTGGGGTCAGCCATTGAGGTGGAGCAGTCAGATGCACTGACATCGAGTACGGTGACAGTAGTTGCAGATCCATATCCTTTGGAGACGTTGGAGGTTGATGAGAGAGTCCTACAGGGGGCTAGTAGACGGCAGGAGCTTCACATTCCCGATGAGAGGGATGAGTTGTTGGAGATGGTGGAGCATCCATCTTTGGGCCGACACATTGATGAGGTACAAATAGATGTATGTACAGTCGGCCGAGTTGCAGTACTTTCAGTGAGTAGTACTCTCTAGGAGTACATCGATGGGGCTTGCAGCATATCTTGTCCACTTCGACCCATTATAGAGAGAGGGGCTTCCTTCTACAGGCAACTTTCATTGGCAGACAGGGCAGAGCAGTGTGAGTTGATTACGGACTGGCGACAACACTCCAGGCGTGTACCTGTACAGTTGTTGCTACATTAGATTCTTCTTCCAGGATGGATTGGCGGGAGACCATGAGTTGGTACCCTCTTGATGGTACGATTTTCTTTGTAGGGAGCACAACAGAGCAGGGGCCCTCAGACATATCGGATGTTACAAATTCCAGCTGGTAGTGGGGCCCAGGTCATCATTTCTTCAGCACTCCATCTCGATTTCAGGAGGGCAGGATCAGCGTGGGATTGAGTCAGGACTTGGATTGGAGAGAGGTGATGAGTTGGTATGCAGTTGGTGGGGCAGCTTATCCAGTTAGACGTACAGCACAGCAGGAGCCAGGGAGCATTGATGCTTGTTGGCGGGCTTCACTTCATGGGGCATCAGCTATAGCCAGAGGCAGTGCGCAACCTGAGCCGTGGGACTTGGGCGATGATTGGCCATGGTGGCGTTGGGATCCGGGAGGATTGTTTGTTCGCTAGAACAGTGAGAGATCAGTTTTGGATCCCAGCATTGAGAGATCCCTCCATATCAAGGTGAAACAGAGGACAAGGAAGATTCAGTGGTGCATCTGGGACCCAGGCACATTTTACAATGATGGTGGGGAGCGTCAACTAGAGCGGATGCTTGTTCAGGCATTGCTTGAGGACAAGAAATTTTTGGCAGGGAGGACTGTAATATTCCCAATTAGCAGCAGCTAATTCGAAATATTAATTTTGATTAATTTTGCCTTTATAAAGTTAAAATAAAAAAATAAAGTGGGAAAGGAGAACATAACTCACTAAAATAAAGTGCACTCCCTAGTAGACTCAACGTTGTAACTTAAGTGGGCCAAGGGGGGCCAAGAGACCACGTAGAGGGGGACCCACTTAGACCACGTGGGCCATGACAGCGTAGTTTAGTTGGCAACGTGGGCCAAATGGAGGCTACGTAGGAGATGGTGGGGCCTAGGGTTGAGAGAGGCCCATTGTTATAAAAAGGAGGAGATGAAAGGACCAGGCTCGTCGATGTTTATGATATTGAGCTGGTCACTTCGACTTCTTGAGCACGCTAGTTGTTTAGCTAGTCTGCAGCACTGTTTAGTGCACCGAGTGTCTCTGTTCGGAGATCTCACCTTTAGCCCCGGGAGACTTCGAGTGCTTGCTCGGGTGAGGTTGTCCCAACAATATTTTGCGGGAGGATTGGAGTTTGGCATTCGTGGAGGAGCAGTGCATCCATAGACTGCGCAGTCTTGAGAGGGAGGACGCAGTCCATATTGAGGGAGCTCTGGTGTGGCATTCTTCAGGAGGATTTTGGTCAGGAGATTGAGCAAGGGGCCAGCCCTTGCCTATTGGAGACTTTTGGTTGAGCGGGAGGTCATATTTTGGAGTATTCCATTCAGTCTCAGCGCAGAGCCTTGGAGGATAGCGTAGATCCCCAAGGGGGGGTATTTTCAGGGGTCGGCCATTCCAGAAATGCTTTCTGGGCTTTTCTGGGTATTGTGAGTAGAGGCGGATTCCAAAGTTTCAGCTCATTCCGAGTAGGGGAGCAGCCCCAACTACTCATTTGGTTCCAGCAGTAACAGCTACAGGGCAGTTTTCCAGCAGCTTGGACGCAGATCAGAGAGCAGCCATTCCTTCGATATTCTAAGAGTATTCCTACACTTGCCTGGTGCAAGTCGAGGTGCCATCACTCTGATCACCTCTTGTACTCATTGCTATTTCTCAATATAATAAAATGGCTCAGTATTCTCTCTATTTTATGTGTATCTATTGCATATATTGTTTCTAGCATTTCATGTACTGTTGTATGATCTGCATCACTACTTTGAGACATCTCGTTGTTATACCATCTGTTGTGTTTTGCCCATACTCTATAGACGGAGTCTGGTGAGGGCCAGGTAGCCTCCAGATCTCACCCTCTTTTCAGAGGTGAAATATCTGGTAAACGCCCCTCCAGTTCATCTCTGGTTTAGAGTTGACTATGTTTGAGAGATATCCCTGAAAGGGGATATTACAGACAAGAATGACATAGATATTTTGGACAATTGTCCCCGGAAAAACCCAATGCGGGAAAACTGGTGCAGCAGATGAGGATTTCTACTATTCTTTAGCAAAATCTTCTTGTACAATTTACAATCAGCAGTAATGAAGAGAAATTCTCTATGATAACACTAGAGAAATTCCTCACAAAATTTTCTAATGAGAAACGACCCCGGAAGGACTGTCCTGGGCCTCCTGCGTCACCATTGCGCTAGCTTTGCGTGGGGACTGCATCACCTCTGCATTGTTCCCTTCCTGCCTCTGCGTTGTCCCTTCCTACCATTGTGTCACCTGCTCCTGCACCCCGGATTGATGTTGAACCCTATTTGTCTCTCATCCACCTGCAACTCTCCCTCTAGATCGATTTTCTCTTTCCAAACTTCAACCACTGAGAAAATCGATTTTACTTGGGCAACTGAGTATCTGCACTGTTTTGTTTTCCAAATGACCCTCAAGCCTTCCTTTATAGTCTTCTCGTTGAGATATCAACGGTCGAGATTAGATCTCTAATCAACAGCTAAGATCATAACTTGACTTGATCCATGTTCTCTAGAAGATTCACACTCTGTTTTACTAATACCCTTTAATTATTTAATTTCTCTAAGTTTAGACTTAGGGTATCTATTAAAATAATTAATTATTTTAATAAAACATACTCCGAGTGGAATTTCCATAAACGATTTCTGGGTTCTTTGGAATACATGTGCCTAAGCCTCTCCACAAAGTTTGAGACTTAGAGCACTTCCAATGCTACCAAAAATCAACAGAGACATGGTGGCCAATTTACCCTTTTCCTGCATTAAAAATAATATTTTAATTGAAATAAAAGAGGGAAAAGTGCTCCACGATTAAAATAATAATAAAATAGGAGGTTCTAGAGGGGTCCATTAGATCTATAAAAGGGAAGGAGGAGGCCATTGGGGGACATCTTGGATTTGATATTTCTTCTTATATGAGAGATTGAGAACCCGGTTCTCTACTTCATTGGTAGCCCCAAAGCGGAAACCCTCGGGTATGTTGTTGAGTGTTGGACGAAAACCCAACTCTCTTTGAGGAGACTTCATCCAGGAGTTTCATAGAGCTTTAGGGATATTGGAGTGAAGATCATTCATGTTCTCAATTGGTGCTTCATCGTCTTTCAGTTGATTCAATGGCAGCTGTTGTTGGAGGGAGAGTGCAGCAGTTGTGGAGTTTTGAAAGATCAGGATCAACATATCAGCAGAATATTTGGTGGTGTTCTTAGCTATTGTTTTGCTATGTAACCTTTCTCCAATATTATAATAAAATAAAGTTGAGTTTCTTGTTGCAGCATTATTGGTTATTTCTTGTGTTATCGAATTTTCTGGTGATTTTCTCTTATATGGGCGAAATTTTTATATGAAGAATTGTGGTTCTGGAAATTGGCAAAATTTTCTGTTTGGTACATTACGTTTCTCTTCGACGCTTCCAAGGATGAAGCATTTTAGAGGAGGAAATGTAATGAACATAAATTATAATAATAGCAACAACAACAACAACATTATATTGATGATAAAAGGTAAAAAGCCTACTAATGAAAAGGTGTGACTCTTCATAGAGATACCCCTTAAAGTAATATCCTGATTGTAATCATCTTATCTTATCAATCGCTTATTCAATATATTATTAGTTTTTATAGACATCATTGTCTCTAATGCATATAAGTACTTTAATATATCATACTTTAAGTGAAACATCAAAAACTGTTGACCCTATTTAGTATTTACACAACTCTAGTTCTATATAACTACTTTTCTATGATAATTATTGAAATATACTCCATTGATAGGTAAGTTAATACGTCTACATTTTCATTCCATCTTCTTTATGTAATTATCAAGAACAAAACAATCATCCCTTTCTCTACACTTTGCAATGCATTCCATCCATAAGCTCTACACAACGATATACTGGAAATATACACTGTTGACCCTATTCACACTACTCTAGTTCTATACAACTACTTTTCTATGATAATTATGGAGATATACTCTATTGATAGGTAACTTATTATGTCTGAATTTTCATTCCATTTTCTTTATGTTATAACTTACTATCAAGAACAATACAATCCTCCGTTTCTCTACACTTTGCAATGCATTCCAGCCATGCAGATAACACTACCCATTTAAATGGTCCAGCATTGATTTCTAGATAGGATAAGAGAGGAAAAAACAGAAAAATAAATGTCTACCTATTTACCCGTCAAAAAGAAAGCAAGAAAGTGCTTGCTTCCTGGAAATTATTCTATCATTGTTTCTACTTATAGTAGTTCTAAATGTTTTCATCCATCTATGATAGAGGGGAGCAAAAAAAAAGAAACAGGAGGTAAGAGTAGGATATGTGCACTATTTTCAAACAAAGATGATGCCAGATGAGCATTATACCCTTTGCTTGGGGAAACCTGCAGAAAAAACAAACAATATGATAATCTAAAAATGTTTATGCTGATTTATTTTTCATAACATTAAAGAAATTAAATAGAAAAAGCATGACAAGGGATAGCCATCACAAATCTCCAATGCAAAAAATGTTCATTGTTGCCATTGTTGGAAAATCAATTAGGGCAGCCTTTTAATTCATATTTTTCCTTACTTGACAGTTGTAATATTCCTAATTAGCGCCGCTAATTGGAATATTTGATTTTTGTATAGTTTTGCCGCCTATAGTTAATTAATAAATAAAAGTGAGAAAAGGGGGGCTAACTCACTTAAATAAAATAAAGTGTTTCCCTAGTAGATGCAACGTTATAACTTAAGCGGGAGACTTGGGGGTCCACACCACGTATGAGAGGAGGCTCACGTAGCCTCTAGAAGCTTCTGCGCAGGCCCATGAGGAGCACGTGGGAGAGAGAGGGACCACGTAGGGTTTGAGGAGGGCCAGCGTTATAAAAGGAGGGAGAGCTATCTCATTTGGGCATTATTGATATGTTGATGATATTGTGAGCTAGACTTCTGTCTACTTGAGCACGTCGGTTGTTTAGTCGGTCTGCAGCACTGTTTAGTGCGAACTGAGTGTCTCCGGTCGGAGATCTCGCCCTTGGCCCCGGGGGACTTCGAGTGCCTGCTCGGGCAAGGTATTCCTTCAGTTTCAGCAGTTGATTTGCAGGAGATTTTGGTGGACGTTTTGCAGAGGAGCTGGCCTCATAGAGTGACTGCGCAGTCCAGGAGAGAGGACGCAGTTTCAGGAGGGAGGACGCAGTTGGTGTTTGTGCAGCGCTGTTGTGGGTGATTTTGTGGTAGCTTCAGCGTATTTCAGCCTTGGAGAGATTGTTGATTCAGCCGGAGGGTTTGCAGGAGGATTTGGGGCCCTTTCCCAGCATATTTCTTGAGCTTCTGCGCTGTTCCTGGGAGAGACAGCGTTTTCATTGAGGAGGGCTTCATTGGTGGATTTTCGAAGGTGGTGCATTTGCTTCATGGTTTCTGGGTTTTGTCCGGAGTGGTGAATACAGACAGCCTTCCGATTTTCAGCTCATTCCGGTGAGGGGATCAGCCCCTAGTTCCAGTACATTGCAGCAGCAGCTTTCTACGGCAGTTTTCTCCAGCAGCTAGGACGCAGTCTCTATTGTATCCATTTCCTATTCTGAGAGGGTTCTTCACTTGCCTAGTGCAAGGATAGGTGCACTCATTCTGATTATCTCTTGTACCCATATATGTATTCTCAGATTAATAAAATGGCTTAGCGTTCTGGTATTTTATGTGTACTTGTTCCATATTCTAGTTCCGGCATTTTGTTCTATATAGCTGCTTGTTTGTTTTGCTGTGTATTACTGTTTATTTCCCGTTGGGGATATTACAGTGGTATCAGAGCATAGATCTGGCTCAGCCTGTGGTCTATGACATCGGGAAAGAGATCATACAGAGGTTTGCTGGAATTTTGGAGAGCAATAGCAGTTGTAGTACCAAAAACGAAATTGGAAAAAGGGCCAAAATATAAAGGGTCAAATTTTGAAGGTTGGAATTAGAAGAAACGTTTTCTGGGTTTTTCTGGGTTTTGGGCAAGGATCACCTTCCCAAATTCCTGGAATTTTTTGAGTAGTTTTCAGTGGGTAAATCGGAGGTCGAAGTTAAGCAGCAGTATGGTTTTGCAGCAGCCGTGCAGTTTCTGAGGAGCCTGTAGACACATAGCAGAAAGAGCCGATGGCAGGTGATGATGATGAGAGGAGATTTAGAGAGGCACTCCAACACATGCAGGATGTGTCACAGAGACTCACTGCGCTGGAGGTTAAGCCTGTGGAGCTGGCAGTCTATGACGCACGGGGATAATCCCTACTTTGATCAGAGGAGACACAAAGACATTGAGAGTAGGTGGGAGGACCCCTTCATAGAGAGGTATTCTGATCAGGAGCCACCTGAGACAGATTCAGAGCAGGAGCAGCCTGCAGGGGACACAAAGCAGCGGGTTCCGATGGCAGACGACGAGGGTTCGAGGAGATGGGAGACACTCCTCCAACACATGCAGGAGATGACACAGAGACTCACGGCATTAGAGGTCAGGCAGAGGGAACCCCCCAGGGGTTTTCTGGTCGGCGAGGGATCGGGTATGTCCCACCACGTGCCAGTGCATGATGCTATCCCCATTGTGGCATCGCATGCACCCACGCGATCCACTATGCCCACATTCTTGCCAGAGGACGCAGGGGCAGGAATACAGAGGGGTGCACAGAGGGATATTCCAGCACCCACGCGATCCACCATGCCTACCTTCTTGGCAGAGGACGCAGGGGCAGCAGCACAGCGAGAGCTGGAGCCGGGTCTGATGGGTGACCTTTTTACAGAGTACCAGGCGTACGGACCGGCATTCCGAGATTCTATCACATTCAGAGACTTTGTCCAGGTCCAGCATGACATTAGACCCCGTGATCATCACAGAGGGCACAGGCACCATCGTGATGACCACCGCGCAGCTAGCAGATTTCATTTGCCCACGTTTGATGGCTCATCAAACAGTTCGGCAAAGTCTTGGGTGGAGAAGTTGGACATCTATTTCCAGCTTAACCAGAAGTCGCAGTCAGAGGCCATTAAGGTGGCAACATTACATCTGGACGGTGAGGCCCAGGACTGGTGGTTTCATGGGATGACGACACTCGGACATTCTGCAATGACGACATATGCCGAGTTTACCCGGAGGGTGATAGAGCGCTTTGACAGGAGGGATCCGGAGCAGCACTTTGTTGAGCTGACAAAGCTCAAACAGTCTGGGAGCGCAGAGACATACATTTCAGACTTCTTGAGGATTTCGGTGATGGTACCTGATTTGTCGGCGGCTCGGATGGTTTACATGTTTGTGGAGGGATTGTCAGAGCCACTTCGTGGCCTAGTCCGGTCGACCAGACCAACTACCCTTCAGGATGCCATCAGCAGGACTCGGGACTTACAGGATGTCTTACCCAGGACTCGGACACCTTATCCCCAGAGACAGGCCTTCCAACCTAAGGGGAAGGACACGAGGGTTCCGCCTCCCAAGGCGAATCCTGGACGAGGGCAGTTTGATGATGAGGCTAGGAGAGAGCTGAGGAGGAAGCGGTTGTGCTTCACTTGCCAGGAGCCATGGGCACCGGGACACAGGTGTGCGGCAGGGAAGGCACATTTCATTGAGGTCTTCTCCGAGAGCAGTGGAGAAGAGGATGAGGGGGATGATGTGGAGGCAGGAGATTGTTATGCGGCGCAGAGTACCTTACCACCTCCACCACCCGTAGCAGGTGGGGCATCGTTTGCACCCACTGGGGGAGCTCTAGCCGCATTGCGGGGAGTTCCCAAGTACTTGACACTGCGCGTACGAGGGACAGTGCGCGGGCAGCGGGTTTCAGTCTTAGTTGACAGTGGGGCCACCCACAACTTTATTGATGCCTAGATGGTTGAGCGGAGGGGCATACAGACAGAGGGTTTTGATGGGTTTTCCGTCTTGGTCCCAGGAGATCAGACTATGGCATGTGCTCGGTATGTTCCGGAGTTATCAGTGACGATGGGCACTTACACATTGACAGACCACTTCTTTGTGGTAGATATTCCGGACACCAACTTGATATTGGGTGTTCAGTGGCTCATTACTCTGGGGAAAGTCACGACAGATTGGAAGGCCCTAAAGATGGAGTGGGATGATCCCAAGACAGGGAGGCATGAGAAGATTCGGGGACAGCACACATACCCGCCTCAGACAGTATCAACACACAAGATGGAGGCAACCTTCCGCAAGGGAGACGTAGAGTGGGCTGTAGAGTTGCGGGCCTCAGAGGCAGTGGATACAGGTCAGACAGTGCATCCTGAGCTACAGTCTATACTTGACAGGTATGTAGTGGTCTTCGGGGATATTCCACCAGGACGGCCACCAGATCGGGGGTTTGAGCATACGATCGAGCTTGAGCAGGGGATACAGGCTGTGATCACTACACCGTATAGGCATCCCAAGGCCTATCGGGACGAGATAGAGCGGGCCATTCAGGAGTTGCTGGCCCTTGGTCACATTCGGCCCAGCACGAGTCCTTTTGCTTCTTCTGTAGTGCTGGTGAAGAAGAAGGATGGCACATTGCGCATGTGCATTGACTACAGGGCTCTGAATAAGAAGACCCTGAAGAACAGGTACCCCATTCCCAGGATCGATGAGTTGATGGATGAGTTGAGAGGAGCACGGTTCTTCTCGAAGATTGACTTGAGATCCGGGTACCATCAGATACGCGTGAGGGAACAGGACATTCCCAAGACCGCCTTCAGGTGTCATTATGGGCACTTTGAGTTTCTGGTCATGCCTTTTGGGCTGACCAATGCACCCGCTACCTTTCAGTCGTGCATGAACCACATCTTCAGGGGTCATCTGAGGAAGTTTGTGCTGGTCTTCTTCGATGACATACTTATATATAGTAGGACTTGGGAGGAGCATCTCCAACACATTGAGACAGTTTTGCGCATCTTGGAGGAGCAGCAGTTCTATGCCAAGCTCTCCAAGTGTGAGTTCGGCTTGACGGAGATGCTGTACTTGGGGCACATTATAGGAGTGGACGGGGTGAGAGTCCACGAGGAGAAGATCAGGGCCATTAGAGATTGGCCAGAGCCGAGGAATGTGACTGAGCTTCGGGGATTTATTGGCATTTGCACATACTACAGGAAGTTCGTCAAGGGCTTCTCACAGCTTGCTGCACCCCTCATAGATTTGACGAGGAAGGGGGCATTCAGTTGGTCGGACACAGCACAGCGAGCTTTTGATAAGCTCAAGGAAGTGATGAGCAGCTGCCCCGTGCTGGCATTGCCAGATTTCACACAGCCATTTGTCCTCGAGTGTGATGCATCAGGAGAGGGGATTGGTGCAGTTTTGATGCAGGGCAGTCACCCGATAGCTTTTGAGAGCCGGAAGCTCCTTCCACATGAGAGGTTGTATTCCATATACGACAAGGAGATGTTGGCCATCATGCATGCATTGGCCAAATACCGACAGTATCTAGTGGGCAGCAGATTCAGGGTGAGGTCAGATCACAATAGCCTGAGGTACTTTCTGGAGCAGAAGCAGTTGCAGGAGAGACAGTAGAAGTGGATCAGTAAGATCCAAGCCTATGACTTTGACATAGAGTATGTCAAAGGCAAGAATAACGTGGTAGCCGATGCCCTTTCCCGTAGACCGGCCACGTTATCACTTATGAGCTTGGACGCTGATTGGAGGGCTCGACTGCTGGTAGAGTACTCCAATGACAGGTTTGCGTGTGAGGTTTTGGATGGGCAGGTAGCAGATGACAGGTACAGGGTGGTCGACGAGATCATCTATTACAGGGACAGGATCTTTTTGACTGAGGGATCTCAGCTCAAGAAGAAGATACTCCAGGCTTCACACGATTCTCCATTAGCGGGCCATCAGGGGTTCACCAAGACTTACGGGGCTATTCGGGAGAGGTTCTCATGGAAGGGCCTCAAGGAGGACGTACTCCAGCACGTCAGGGAGTGCGATGTTTGCCAGAGGAACAAGGGAGAGATGAGCCATCCTGCAGGGTTGTTGCAGCCTCTTCCCATTCCAGAGGGGAAATGGGAGAGCATATCGATGGACTTCATCACAGGGTTGCCCATGGTGCGGGGCAAGGACTGCATCTTTGTCGTCGTTGACCGACTGACGAAGTATGCTCATTTTTTTGCCATATCCGCACACCACACAGCAGCGCAGGTGGCTGAGCTGTTCTTCAGGGAGATTTTCAGGTTACATGGTCTACCTAAGACCATTGTCAGCGACAGGGACAGCCGCTTCATGGGCGGATTCTGGCAGGAGCTCTTCTGGCTAGTGGGGACGGAGTTGACACCGAGCACTAGTTATCACCCCCAGACGGACGGGCAGACAGAGATAGTTAACAAGTGGCTGGAGGGCTACTTGCGTAACTACGTCAGTGGACAGCAGAGGGCATGGCTGAAGTGGCTGCATCTGGGCGAGTATTTCTACAACACGACGCATCATATGTCCATTGGTATGTCACCTTTCTATGCTTTGTATGGATATCATCCCTTATCTTTTGTGGACATGATGTTTGGTGCTAGCAGGGCTCCGAGAGCCAAGTTATGGATCCAAGAGAGCCAAGATATCCTCCGAGCTCTCAAGGACAACATAGCCACAGCACAGAATCAGCAGAAGTTGTATGTTGATAAGGGTCGGGTGGAGAGACACTTCGAGGTAGGGGACTTGGTCTACCTACGACTACAGCCATACTGACAGTCTTCGCTCAAGCAGAAGGGGGCGGAGAAGCTTAAGCCCCGCTTTTATGGGCCATACAGGGTGATACGCAGGATCGGGCAGGTTGCATATGAGTTGGAGCTGCCCCAAGGCAGCAAGATTCATAACATCTTTCATGTATCATGCCTGAAAAAGGCGCTGGGCCAACAGGTGACAGTCACAGAGGAGCTACCACCCACGGATCATGAGGGGCATCTGGTGTTGCAACCGGAGGCTATTATTGATACTAGGGAGAGGCAGCTGCGGAGCAGAACGATCAGGGAGTTCTTGGTGAGATGGAAGAACTTGCCGGATGAGGATGCCACTTGGGAGGATGAGAAGATATTGCAACATCCATCACTTCAGTTGCTTGAGGACAAGCAACGTTCTGCCGGGGGAGACTGTAATATTCCTAATTAGCACCGCTAATTGGAATATTTCATTTTTGTATAGTTTTGCCGCCTATAGTTAAATTAATAAATAAAGTGAGAAAGAGGGGTCAACTCACTTTAATAAAATAAAGTGCTTCCTAGTAGATGAACGTTGTAACTTAAAGGGGAGAGCCTTGGGGGTCCACACACACATGAGAGAGGCCTCACGTAGGCTCCTAAGGTAACTGCGCAGGTCAAGGAGGAGGTCAAGGACGCAGTTAGGGTTTTTGAGGGAGCTAGCACTATAAAAGGTGGGGGTTTCACTCCATTTGGGATTATTGATATGTTGATGATATTGAGAGCTAGACTTCTGTCTACTTCAGCACGCCGGTTGTTTAGTCGGTCTGCAGCACTGTTTAGTGCGAACTGAGTGTCTCCGGTCGGAGATCTCGCCCTTGGCCCCGAGGGACTTCGAGTGCCTGCTCGGGCAAGGTATTCCTTCAGTTTCAGCAGTTGATTTGCAGGAGATTTTGGTGGACGTTTGCAGAGGAGCTGGCCTCATAGAGTGACTGCGCAGTCCAGGAGAGAGGACGCAGTTTCAGGAGGGAGGACGCAGTTATTGTTGTGCAGCGCTGTTGTGGGTGATTTTGTGGTGGCTCCAGCGTATTTCAGCCTTTGGGAGATTGTTGATTCAGCCGGAGGGTTTGCAGGAGGATTTGGGGCCCTTTCCCAGCATCTTTCTTGAGCTCCTGCGTTGTTCCTGGGAGAGACAGCGTTTCCATTGAGGAGGGCTTCATTGGTGGATTTTCGGAGGTGGAGCATTTGCTTCACGGTTTCTGGGTTTTGTCCGGAGTGGTGAGTACAGACAGCCTTCCGATTTTCAGCTCATTCCGGAGAGGGGATCAGCCTCTAGTTCCAGTACATTGCAGCAGTAGCTTTCTACGGCAGTTTTCTCCAGCAGCTAGGACGCAGCCTCTATTGTAGCCATTTCCTATTCTGAGAGGGTTCTTCACTTGCCTAGTGCAAGGATAGGTGCACTCATTCTGATTATCTCTTGTACCCATATATGTATTCTCAGAT